>OZ018318.1:129104759-129492259 GCA_963969495.1 Ceratothoa steindachneri | reverse complement strand
GCGCGCATTTTTTTATAGAATGGTTTCTGTTTTAAAACGAGATTTAAAGTGTTTTTGTTTATACTTATCGGTCTAATTTGGCAGAAAGGAAGTATTTGAATAGATTGCGTAAAGTTTTATTTTATATATAAAAGTATATAAGGTGGCAAAGAACATGTTTCAAGTTACTTATGTGAAATATTTGATTCACCCATATTTTGAATTTTAATTTACATTTAATCACAAATTTTAAGAATATAGCATCGCCATAGGAGATTTTTAAAAAGATACGAGGTAACAGTGAAGAAGTTAGAAATGTTGGGAAGTATGTTCGAGTATCGAAAAGAGGAAACTACTTGGGGTGCGATTGGGATTGTTCAAATCTCAAAGACTAGACCCTGAACTAGGTTTATTACTATTACTTAAAACTAAAGGAAAACCAACTAGGCCATATCTGCCATAATGTAAGGAGAATTCTGTAAAATATACGCAAAGATTGATGGAGAGACTTTGTGTTTAAGACATAACCGGAGACCCACCCACACTTGGGTGTTGGGGATGGGAGGGCACGTAATCCTACAAATATCAGATGCAGCATGCTGGGTCATGCGTGTAGATGACTAATTATGTTCATTCCGTGATTACTCGGAGTGTTTTGTTTTGTGTGAGGTGTAGTTTGCGATTATACTAGCATTGTTTTCCTCCTCGACACTGCATCGATCATGCTGGTGTAGTGTGCCAGGTTAGGGGGGTGTAGTTGAGTGTGGTGCAAATGAAATGTTAGTACAGTGTAATGAGTAACAATAACAAGTAGGAGTGAGGGCGACTATAGATAGGGTTGCGATAAAAGACGACATCGACTTTTTTAAACGAGCCCCTCGATACTCTAAGTTACCTAAGTCGAAATATAAACAATATCTTCCCCCAATATTCTCGAGAGACTCAGAAACATACTCGATGCGAGCCTGAACATGGGATACTTTCCAGGCAGCTTCAAAAGAGCAGAAATAAAATTCACCCCTAAATTCGGAAGGCCTGCAGACGGAGTGAGACCAATCACCCAATATTCCTGTAGGAAGTATTGGGCGGAAAATTGAAAATATAGTAAAGATAAGATTAACAGAACACAAGTAATCCAATAATCAACAAAAGCCAATGAAATTTTGATTAAGAAAAAGAAGAAACACTGAGATAGCGGTAGCAGTTGTTCAAGAAAAAATATATAGGGCCAAAAAAGAAGGATCAAGGGTTGTTATAGTTTGCCAAGGTGTATCAAAGGCATTTGACAACGTATGGCAGTGCAAAGCGCTTATTACGATGAACAACCGCAAGGGACAACTCTTCAACCTCCGGGCAGGCCTGCCCCAAGGCAGCTGCCTATCCCTAACGTTGCATTCGATATTCATAGCGGAAGCCCATTTCTACTATCTACGAGAATACCGAATATTTGCAATTTGCAAAACGTCTGTCCGTGAAATCGATAAACATCATGATTTCGAGAGAAAATGGAAAAATGGAAATTTACCATCATCTTTCTCTTCAGAAAAAAATTTGACCCAATCAGACCAGAAGATAGGAGGTACAACTATGTACAGTAAAGAAATGAGGATCTTAGGCCGAAAACTTTCATCAACGGTCTACTTCCAACATACAAACGTATGAGTCGATAAAGCAAAAGCTGCATTAAGAAAGATTAACCGATTCTGAAGACTAAACGCAATAAACAAGAAGAAAATTTACCACTATATCGTTCAGTACGTGTTATTATACCTAGCGACCACTATTTATACATCGTCCAAGACCAGTACTGATTTGTTGCACTGCAGAACATCGACGCTCCATAACCTAGCTAAAATAAGTCCAATCAATATGACGCTGTGAAAAGAACGGAGAAAATGTAGGTAAAATGGACAATAATCTTGATAATGAGGCAAAGAGGCACCTCGGAACTATAGAAGAGGTGAGATTTCACTCTCTCTTCCCCACCATCTTCCATTCTCTAAGAAAAAGACGAAGAGAAGAAGGAATTTTCACATAAGAAAATATTTACCAAAGAAGACTGAAATCAATGAACTTGAAAAGGTTAGGTCATCCCCCACCAACTCCTCAACCACCTGATGCGACAATCAACGGAATTTCAATTTAATATCATCTATTGTAACTGTCGTAGAATGGACTTTCGACGATATACCATATATAACTATTCGTTGAGGGAACTTATTTAATTATCTTTAGAGTGCGTGGATGTCTGGGTTGACCGATATTATGTATCTTCGATATGCTTAAGAAGTGGAACTGAGCTCAATGATAATAATATTGCTATCATTAATAAAATAGAGTTTTATTAATAAAAACTATCAACAACACACAAAACGGAAAATATTGACATAAACAGAGAATGAAAGGGTCGTGGGGAATCTAGCTAATCCGAGGATGAAGAGCGATTCAAAAAGGTAAAACAAATATAAAGTTAAAGGGATGGGATGGTTCGCTAAACCATTTAAAGCACAGGATAGGGTTGACAAAAGGGTTAAATACTCAAAGATAACGTTCAGCTTACGTAAATACACTTGTTGTGCAGAGAAAAGCGACGTGAAGGAATTTTCGGTCCGCTGGCGAGTTCCAGCCGAAGGGGGGGAATTAAATGATCCTGACGTGGCGTCTTGGGAATGAGAACCGTTTCTTGTCGAATGGCTTGAAGAACAATGGCTGTTCTAATGTTGTTCTTTTCTGAAAAACAAGGGGGAAGGGTGAATACCGTTTCTTGGCGAACATGCTGGAAGAACAATGGTTGTTCTACGTTGTTCTTTTCTGAACAACAGAGGGGAGGGGGGGTGAGAACCGTTTCTTGTCAACGGGCTCAAAAGAACAATGGCTGTTCTAACGTTGTTCTCTTTCTGAACAACAGGGGAAGCCTAGTGGACTTGGCGTCACGAAGGCTCGAACCTTGGCACTCAAGGGATATTGTCCTTCTTCTGGACAAGTGATGGTGGATGTCGAGGTCGAGGGCCCTTTGGTGTACAAGGTGAGACTGGACCGTAGTGATGTCTCGCGAAGAAAATCTGGATTTCTAATCTGAATCTTAGTGGTTAAGTTTCCATATAAATAGTCGGGACATCCCCTTGGCGTGGGGGACAATGGAGTGGGGGCTTCGAGGGAATGCACAGCCGAGCCTGAGAACAATACCTTATCTGCCCATAAGCCTAACTCAATCTGGCGAGGTCGGTGCTGGGGCGGACGGGGGAAGATAAACCTCCTTGTTTAAACATTGACTCAGGTGGCTGCGATAAGGCGCCCGGCTTCAAAGCGAAGATGCACGTGGGTAGCATCGTGGTTTTTAAATAACATGTGATAGTGGTTGAAATTAAGCGGCCTCAACCCGTTCTATCACAGTAACCAAATAATCGATTTGGACAAAAATACACGCACACCCACACCCACACACACACATATATATATATATATATATATATATATATATATATATATATATATATATATATATATATATATATATATATATATATATATATATATGATCTTTTCTGTTTGGTGGCAGGCGGATGTTTTGTACCAAATTTTCACCAATAATGAAGTTTTAAGTGCTGAATACGAATATAACATTTATTTTGGGGAGAAATGAAAGGAAGTATCTAAAAAAAAACAAATTTCAAAGTGTAGATTTTGGTTTGTTCGATACATTTTGAAAAAAAACGAAATGAAAATGAAACAAACTTAAACTGCCCTATGATTTCCTAATATTATTGTTCACTTACATTATTATTTCTTCAAAAATTCATTGGTATTTAGATATAAGTATCTTATAATATGTTTTTAAACAAATTTTCAGTTCTATTGCGTTTTCGCCACATAAATTCACATAAGTCGGAATCGAGCATCTCACGGTGGGTTAGGTTCGGTTAAGCCTATATTATGCACTTCTTACCTCTCTTAAGTAATTGTCGAAATCAACTGCTGTTCAGTGCCCGGTAAACATTACGATCGGCGGCGCGAACGATGGGACGATTAGCACTGCGGGGGACACACCCCAACGATGTTCCTGAGTTTCAATCAATTGGGGAGTCTGAGGGGCACAGCCCCCCAGTATATAATCATAATTGTTTATAGAATATTTTTCTAAACTACTGCGCATTCAATTTTGTTTTTTTTTAATAACTCCTTATATATATATATATATATATATATATATATATATATATATATATATATATATATATATATATATATATATATATATATATATATATATATATATATATATATATATATATATATATATATATATATATATATATATATATATATATATATATATATATATATATATATATATATATATATATATATATATATATATATATATATATATATATATTTATATATATATATATATTTATATATATATATATATTTATATATATATATATATTTATATATATATATATATATTTATATATATATATATATATATATATATTTATACATATATATATATTTATACATATATATATTTATACATATATATATTTATATATATATATATATTTATATATATATATATTTATATATATATATATTTATATATATATATATTTATACATATATATATTTATATATATATATATATATATATATATATATATATATATATATATATATATATATATATATATATATATATATATATATATATTTATATATATATATATATATATATATTTATATATATATATTTATATATATATATATTATATATATATATATATATATTTTATATATATATATATATATATATATATATATATATATATATATATATATATATATATTTATATATATATATATATATATATATATATATATATATATATATATATATATAATCCACAAAATTAAAAATAGTGTAGAAGAGTAAGGTCGAAGAGCGACCACACGTGCCCTTCTGTACCCACGTGGTCTCGAGATCACCGCATGAAGCTTTAAAATCGCGGCTGATCTACGGCGAGGAGGCGATTCACGCCGTTTCATGGCACCCCAGCTGTATTTGCTTAGGGACACATTTTCGTCGTCTCACATGGCCTTCCACCACGCCTTCCTGCCCTCCAGCATAGATCGAAGTTCTTCGAACATTCTACATCAACTTTATCTCGGTTCCCAGGAAGGAGTCGCTGCATTTTTCCCAAGGTCGCACTAGTCGTGGAAGCTCCCCTTAACCTATTAAAGCCACCCCGCAGCCCGTCTATATAATCCCCCGACGATCTCTCTCTCTCTGTTTCCCTGTTATCTTTTAGATACAGGAGGCAAGGCCCAAAGGAAAATTTCCTCGACGCTTCTCACTGAGAACAGTGATTCGGCAAGCTATACCGTGTACAGTATAAATCTCGTGAGGTATACGATATTCAGTAATGCCCTTCCCCCAGCTTCCCCACCCCCTTGAATAATGATTCCTTTAATTCCCTGGCTCGTTATAGTGATATGACGTGCTTAACTCTCTCTATCTCTGCCCCGCCGTGATTGGCTCTGTGAGTGTGCCTTTACACATAAGAGCTATGTTGCAACTATGCCGTTCTACTTAGAAAAGGCATAATGCAAACTTTGGGGAAGAAGTTCTGAGGCTTAGCCCGCTGCGGAACCCAAAGGAAGGAACAAACCTGGATTGGGACTCAGTTACCAACGTGGGGTGATTAATATCCTACCCTGTGGCACCGCCTAAGACTACAGAGGGAGACACCACCGTATCTGTGAGATGTCGGAAGTAAGTGAGAAATACCCAAAACCCAAAAGAGGGGGCGGCACCCTGACTGGAGTCAGTTGATCCGGGCTTCAGTCATCATTAAGCCCGCCATGTTTTCACACCCTCTGAAGAGCCCAACCAATTCCATACTCACTCATTAATCATCACCACATCCTATTCATTTTCACAGGGTCGTTCTCGGCGGGGTGGGGGACCCCCTATAAAGTAAAAGGAAAGCAAGTTTAAATCCGAAAATCAATGGCACACAGCAACACATCCACAATCCACACTCACACTCCTACACATAACAGATAAAACACCCAACACCAACAATGAACACACAATTCTCAACCTAGCCACTACACACGATCACAAACATAATAAAGACCGACACAGGCTACAAACTCCTCTTCGGTTCATAGGAGGACTCAGTCAGATTTCACGAACTTGCGTCAGACACACTCGCCGCACAAGACCTTCAGGCAAAATTAGTCGACGGTGTACATGAGAAACACCAAATATGAATCCTTAAGACCAACTCCCCATGGTTGGCTTTCTCCACCGATGACCTCCACACACACCTCAGACAGAAGTATGGGGAGGCGGTCATCAGAGACGTTTATTACAACCGCAGGAAACAATGGGCAGTAATTACACTGTCCGACGAACATAACAAAACACTGCTGTTAGATCAAGGTCTGCGGCACTCTAAGACATCCACACAACATCGAGCCACAGCTAAATATATAACCTACACAGTGCCACCGGTGTTACAAAACCGGACCCATGACACGTAACTGCCAAGCAGACCTGGTCTGCTCAAGGGGTAGTGTAGTGCGCCACCACTACACCACCTGCCCAGCCACCTCACCCCCTTTGCACAAACTGCGGCGGCGACCATGCTGCCATCAACCCAAAATGCCCTTACCTACTAAGTAAGGCCCGCCCTGACGCTGTAGCGAAATACGGCGTCAACAACCCACCAACACAACCACACATTCCATCCCCGCCCCTCCTCCCCTCACAAGAACATTCGCTGCTGCTGCTGGCACAACGCTGTCCACACCCCTGCCTGCCCTACCCGTGACACACCCTAACCCAGCAGCAACCCAGACTCACCAACATGTTCCGAAACCTGCTCACACCCAAAGACCCTACACCCAGAGACCCCCACTATTTCCGACACTCACCTCTACCCAACACCACACACCCAACGAGACCGCACAACCAAAGCTACACCTGGCCGCCTTGCTCTCAACGTTGGCAAATGACATGTTGAGGAGGGACGCCCGACTATACACAAACATACTTAACATACTGTTTGCCTCGCACGGTCTAGAACTGATCACCTTCTCCCAAAGGTGTTTGCTCTAATCGACGAGCATATATACACACAGAAGACCTGCACTCCTCCCTACCCCGGTGGGCACAAACACTTTGCCTCCTGGACCTACCGCCCTCTCACACCCCACCCCCCACCATCATCACGCTCCTGCCTCTTTTTGCCTTTCTGTCCCTGCCCCTCTCGCCACTGTACCCTCCTTACCTTCCCCTTTTGCCACTGTACCTTCCTTACCTGCCCCTCCCACTGCTCCCACATCTCTTCCTACCGCCTCCTCTCTACTTAAACTCCCTCCTACCATCAGCACTCCTTCGGCATCAACACTCCTATTGCCACCAACTCCCCTCCAAGCGACCCCACCTCCTCTACCTTCCCCAAGACCACTGCACCCTCCACAACACTCCGCATTAACAAAAAAACACCATGAAACCCCCCCTTCCACACACAACCACGCATAAAGCCGACTAACCTCCTCCCTGCTGTTCTTTCCTCTCCTCTTTCCACCCCTCCTTCGCCGTCCCAACCTCCTCTCTCTGCTAGCATCCCCTCTCTCATAATCTGCACCTCCTTTACTTATCTCTAGTCCATATCTACTAGCTTTAATCCCTCCTCCTCTGCTCCGAACTCCCCCCTCCTAGACTCTACTCTTTCTAACCCTCCTTCCACGACCACCACCCACTCTCCCACTATCTCTAACCCTCCCTCCACAGAACACACTCTCCCCTCTACCACGGCATGCCCACCCAATAACACCACTGACAATCTCTCCATTCCCTCGAAACCACAGCCTACATGCGTAAAGGTATTCGCTCCCCACGCCTCCTGGGCAATAACCAAGGAGAGGGCAACGGTGTCGGTTAAATCAGCTTCACGCACACTCCGTCCACGTCAATAGGTCGCCTCAACATAACACAACTAAACCTACGCAGTTGACACGGTATTCGCCATACTGTTTCCAACTGGGTCCTAAACACACACAGACCTGACATAATACTCTTGAACTTGACCAGTCTACACCCTCCCAACAACAGACTCCACATTGCAGGCTACCACACATATCTAACTCCACAAGCGCTGCACCTAGGATCAGCAAGCCTAATAAAGCGCTCTATACACAACTTCCTCATTTAATCACGCGATTCCTCCTTTCTAGCCTGCAAGGTACAGACAAGCTCCGGCCCCATCCTAGTGTCCACATACTACAGACCACCGCGCCAGCAATAAAAGATAGAAGCCCCACTCCGGGCTCTATCAAACCACTACCTTTCTATCATCTTTGCGAGGGACCTCAACGCTTTCCACCCAACACTTCTTTCTAACACCACGAATGATTCAGGAAGGTAACTGGCCGGTGCCCTGCCGCGTTATCGTTGCGAGCACATCGGCCAGTCCTTCATCACATTCTTCGGTCCTCGCGGAGGAACCACGTCTCTGAACGTGGTCGTTGCGACCACGCTACACGCTTCTACACTCACATCTCACAGGGTCCTCACGTACTCTCTGACAACAAACAGAAATGCCTTATCATATCCACATCTCCTATACTCATATCCACACCACCTCTCTTCGACTAAAAAAAACACAACCTGGGAAGAGTTCAAGAGACACAAAACAAAAAACACGCCACAAAACCTGGAGCTGGACCACACCAATCCAGACACGTTAGACAACCACTGGTGCTCAATCTTAAACACTACAACCACAGCACGCGACCTACACACACCACACAAAACCAACACATGTATAAAACAAATTACATATTCCATACATACCCAGAGACTTATCACACTGTACAACAATCACTACACTAGAGTCCCACGACAACACTACATCACTCACTTACGTGCCCGCATCCTACAGTGCGTGCAACTACACAGGAACCGACGTGGAGAGAGGTCGTCCGCATCGCGGACGAAACACGTTGCACTGATCCCTCCTTCTCCTGGCGGCGCGTAAAAAGGATGCTAAGCACCGATCTACCCAAACCCATCACCATCCAACAACCAAACACCCTCCAGACACCAACGTCATGCTCGACGCATTTAGGTCCTACTGGGACAGAGTACACACACACAATCCACCAAAACCATAGGCGCAAGAGCACTTCCAAGAAGTCCAGGAGTGGTGTCTGGCCCACGCTCACGAGCTAAGGCCCGCTCCCTGGTACGAATGGAGCTGCTCGACTACAGATCTACACTGACCACTCCATAACCGTCGAAGAAACAAAACACTACATTAAAACAACAGCAAAATGCGCACCCGGCCCCTTCAGACTACCAGCCGCATTAATACACAACCTCCTCGCAAACATATACCCTACACTTACACACCTATTCAACGCCTCACTAGCCTCAGGCCACTTCACCAAAATATTGAAAGTCTCTCACAACATACTGCTACACAAAATGAACAAAGAGCCCAAACACTCAAAAGGTTACAGGCCTATTGCTTTACTAGAGCACCTAGACAAAATACTCGAACGCATGAGCAACTGCCGCCTACGGGAATACCTGGAAGAGAGGGACTGGTTCTCTCCCTACCAATGTGGGTTCAGGAGGAGCCGGTCCACTCAGGCGGATGTGACCATCGTTCACGAGAGAATGCAAAAAAAAACGCCAGGTACGACAAAAGACTCTCTCCATCAGCACGGACGTGGAGAAGGCCTTTGATAAGGTGTGACACGAGGGACTCCGTTGGAGTGGCACGAGGGACTCTCGCACTACCTCACTGAACGGAGATGCCACAAAAAATACAACAATACACTATCACAACATTTCACATACGCTCAGGCGTTCCCCATATAAGCATACTGACACCAAAATTCTACATCATGTACACAAACGACACATAACGCCCACCCGAAAACTGCTGTCACACATACACAGTGTCCTGCGCCGATGACGAGACCATTCTCATCAGCAGCCGTGGACCAGCCGATACCGCGCGCCACGCACAAATAATATTAGACATAATACGAGGATAAATGGCTGATTTCCAAGAATCCTCAGAAGACACAGATAACACTCTTCGGCGCAAGAGATCACTTCGTGCATAACTTACAAATCTTCTTACACACAACAGACATGAACCACTTAAACCCAGGCTCTACTACACACAAAAACAAAATTCCTTGGGGTAACTTTTGACAAGTCCCTTAGGTTCAATATACATCAGAACATAATACCAGCAAGAGCCGCACGCACAAACAAAATACTCTGCAGGTTCTACCCTGCGGGCAAGAAACTACAGCTACACCTATATATAAATATATACATACACATACATATTACATAAACATACATATTGCATACACCCCCATTATATAATAAGATAAGGAATAATAAAAAAATCCAAGAATGGCAATATTGTAATGATAAATTAACTGCTAAATATATTTATACGAGGAGGTTTCCTTTAAAATTTCAGGACAATTTCATGAGGAAATTGGATGTTATAATCTTTTCATAGGAAAATCTAATGTTATTTTCATGACAAAAAGTCAATAGGGCCATGCAATTGGTGTTATATTTGTGGTAAGGAATTAGGGCATGCTTTGGGGTGAGTTAGTTATTACATGATTCACATAAATGAAATAGGGTTTGGTCAAAAAAGAAACCATGGTCTTACCTACTGCAATGTACCCTCAATCTTGTCAATACATGTTATGAGTTTTACTGTATTTTAGTTTGGGGTGTATTAAGGGCGGGATGCCATTGCAGTGAGACCACTCAACTTGCCATTTATTGAAGTCCGAGGCTTGAAGTATTGTTGCTATTTCTCGTACAGAGTAAACTAAGTGCAAAGTTGTCCATTGTGAGTTGCCTCTTTTGCCGCATCATCAATCATTTCATTTTCGTGGATGCCAACATGACTGGAAACCCATAAGAAGTTGACTTCAAGATTTATTTTATGTATGTAGTTGATAATACATACGTTGGACCATATAGTGTTGAGATTGATGCTAAATACCTAATAGTCATGATATAATGAGTCTGATACTATGACTAGTTTGCATGTGTCTACTGTATGTTGGACATATTTAAGTAAGCCGAGGATTGCAAACAATTCAGCAGTAAATATAGAACAATGGTTGGGAAGTTTAAAGCCTTTTATTACATATCTGTAGCAAAATGCAGATCCAACTCCTTCAAGGGATTTGGAGCCATCAGTTGATCCCATAGTATATCCTTGTGATTTAAGAGAATTTAAAATATACAAGAAAAGGTTTTGATAGGTTGCTGAAGGAGTTTGATATTTACCATATGTTGTTAAGGAAAAATTGAAGTGGACTTTTTCAATTAAAATGGAATACACATTTGATATTGATATGGTTATATCCTCTAATCTAAGGCTGAGATTTGTGATGGACTCTTTGACCCATCCACAAAAAGGCTTGGGATGGGGCCGAAAAATGTAAAAGTTGTACCAATAAAACTGTAGAATGCATAAGCGGGTAGGATGATTGGCTAAGTTCATTACTTTGGTACAATATCTTAGGCCTAGTAGCAGTCTGCGAAATTTGAGTGGAATCAGGTTGGATTCTGCTTCAAAAAAATAATTTCTAGTATAGGTGAGGGCTTCTATGGCTAATCTAATGCATATATACTGTATTCTATCCAGTTTTATTGCATTGGATTCACAAGCTGTGTTGTATAGGAAGGACCCATAATCCATTTTGCTTCTGATTAATGAGTAATACGAGGGGCAGTAAATAAGTTTTGCAATTCGGATATAAGGAAACGAGATATTAGGAAAAGTGTTTTATTATTTTTTAATATAACTACCCTCGACTTCAATGCACTGCGCCACTTGTCCCTGAGGCTTCGAATTCCCGACAACCAGAAATCTCCAGACTGCTGTTCATTCCACTCCTGGACGGCAAGCGGGACATCTTTATCGTCCCCAAACCGGCGTCCACGCAGTGTAGCCTTGAGCTGGCGGAATAAAATGTAGTCGCTAGGGGCCAGATCTGGACTGTAGGGGAAGATGGTTGAGCTCCTCTAATCCGCACTCGCGCAGGGCAGCTTGTGCAACTCTGGCCTTGTGGACTTTGACGACGTTGAAGTCGATCGTGGGGCGTGAGGTTTCTAGGGACCCAACGGGCAGAGACCTTGGTCATAGCCAAATTGCCATGGATGATGTTGATAACACTTCCATGTGATATTCCAAGTTCTCGCTCGATTTCTTCGACCTTCATCCGTCGATTTTCGAAGATCATCCTCTCCACACGGGCCACATTGTCCTCGTTGGCAGCAGATTTTTAGTCGCTTGCGAGTCAAGTCGCGAGGGACTCTACATCTCTCCATGTTGGTCGGTGTCCGTTTTGCTTTTTTTTTGTTTTTGTAATAACATCATAACTATTCGGCGGATTCTAACGAAATTTGAAAACCTTATGTTGTTTTACATTCTCTTTCGAATGATAGAGAATGCCTATTTAGGCTATAAAAATGCTATGCTAGGATAGCATATAGTATGTTAGGTTAGACAATACTAAGCTATGCTTGCCTAGGGTATAATAGGATAGTATAGGCTATACTTGTCTAGGATAGTTAATTCTAGGTTAGGTTATACTAGGCTAGGCTATGCATGCTAAGCTATATTACGCTAGACAGGGCTATACTATGCTATGCTTATGTAGGCTAAAGTATAATTGGCTAGGGCTATGCTCTGCTATGGTAAGCTACGATAGGTTAGTTAATCGAGGCTATAATAGGCTAAGCAATTCAAGGTTATTCCAGTCTTGCCCATCGACTGATATGGTTACTCCACATTAACAAATTTTACATCCACTTATTTAAAAAAAATATTCATTTCACACCCTGATGCTCATATTGTTACACAAGCTCGAACGGTTGAAATTGTAAGTTTAGGTATATTGATATCATACGCCTGGCAGGGATGCCGATATTTACATCAGTTTGAATGGTTCCGTGATAGGAGGAGTGGAAACGTAAGTACCTCTTCTTTTTTGTTTAGAAATAAAACTTTTAGAAGTGCACAAAATTTACTTTTAACATGTTTTTTGGCAAAAATGAATTGTTATAAAAGATCAATAAATAGTTTAGAGGTAAATAGTTATATTCTTATTGCACATAATTAGCTCTTATTTCTTGTTACAATCCTGTAAAAGACCTAACTCCTTTTTTACAGATTTCTACCATCAGTCCACTTTGTACAAATGAAATGCAAGACTTGATTGCTGATGATAATTTTGGCAATGTCTCAGATCTTGAATTTTTATCAGATGATAACGAACCAAATGTCTTTGACATTCCAGTAGAAGAAGAAACACAAACGTGCAATTAAAAAGCTGATGGAATTTCTTGACTAAAAAAGGCCTTTCACTCCATTGCCCCCTCTCCCCGATACTGGATACTTTAGCCACAATTTCTGTGAACCCAAGTCCCCTCATGAATACTTTAGGAAATTTGTGCCTGATGAGTTAATAGAAAAACTATCCGCAAAAACAAATGAGTAATATCATAAAAAAAGGCAAAAATTTGACTGTGACAGAAGAGGAAATAAGAAAACTCATAGGCATGCACATCGAGATTGGAACATTGCATCTTCCTCAAATACGGATTTATTGGAGTAGTAATCGTAGAATTGATCAAATTGCTGATGCAATGCTTTTCAACAGGTTTAGTGCAGTTAGGAACAATTTACATTGAGTCAATAATCTACTTGACAGTGATGATAATGATGAATTTTGGAAGGTTCGTCCAATTATTGATTTTTATCAAAATGCATTACCTGAAAATCGGTTAGAAAAACAGTTTTGCGTAGACGAACAAGTAGTACCATTCAAGGGTAACATACATACCTAGTAGGCAATACATAAAAGGAAAACCTATTCTATGGGGTGTAAGGATATTTTTTATTTGTGGTAGATCAGGATTGCCTTATGATCTCTTAGCGTATGAAGGAAAATCTACAAAAATACCTGGAGAATTCAGACTTAGGATTAGGAGGTTCTGTTGTAATGACTCTAGCTGAAACCAAGATCGAACCTTTTGAAAATTTATTTTTTGCACTTTGATAACTATTTTACTTCATTATTAGTAAGTAGTCTTTTTGAACTAGGGATTTTTACAACAGAAACTGTTAGAGGGAATAGAGTAGGAAGGAATATACCTATAAAGAGAAACAAGGAAATGAAAAAAAGAGGTATAACCGATTGATAAATGGGCTTGAAAGATTGGACTATGTGCTTTTTCATGGCGTGACAACGCGGTAGTTCAAATGATATCAACAAATTATAACTGGAATAAGAGACAAAGATTTGTAACAAGATGGGATATAACTCAAAGGCAAAAAGTCGATGTACCTTTCCCACCACTACCTGTCATTCGGTACAATGAATGCTTGGGTGTAGTTTATAAATTAGATTTTCTTGTCTTTTTCTATAGGATTAGAATTAAATCTAAGAAATGGACTCTTAAAATGATTTTCCATATGATAGACTTGGCTGTGGTAACATCTTGGCCTCAATATATAGGTGATTGCAAATCACTGGGTGTTTCAAAGAAAAAGCAAATACCCCTATTGAAATTTAGAATGACCTTGTCTGAAATAATGATAAAGCTATATTCAAGTCCTTTGGACAGTATAGCACCTGGAAGACCATAAAAAATGCGGCGGCAATTTGAAATTCCTCCAGCCATAAGGAAATATTCAGAGGATCATTCTCAAATTTGTGGGAAAAAAGGGAAAGAGGCAAGATGGCAGGATGCTTTAACAAAAATACTAATGTTATTTGCATGAAATGTAATGTAGTATTATGTTTTTTGAAGGATATAAATTGTTTTTTGTAGAGTACCATAAATGAATAAACCATATTTCCCAAATTATGGAAAGAATGAGTAAGTAACAACATTATAGGATACATGGACAAAAATGTATACGTTTTTTGAATGAAATATAATAAATTATTATGTTATAACAAGAATATATATTTTTTATTACCATAAGGAAATGAACTATATTTGTTTAGTATAAGGCTAATAAATAAATGCTGAATGGTGTATTTTATAGTTTTGCCTTAGAGGAGTTTTTACAACCCCTTCATCACGATGTTACTGACATGTAACGCTTCATAATTCACTAACTAAAAAAAATACAATGTTATTTATCATCTATTCAGACCAACAACTTCATTAAACAATAAAAAATCGTTTACGTCCCTGAAAAAGAAATCGTGACTCAACGAGCTAGGGTATGGTATGCTATACTAGTCTAGGATATACTAGGCTAGGCTATAATATGATACGTTTGGCTCTATTATGTTAGGTGTGGCTATGCTAGAATAGGCTATAACAAGCTAGCCTATAGTATGCTAGGCTAGGCTATCGTATGCAAGGGTATAGTAGCCTATTCTAGCTTGGCTATACTATGCTAGGCGAAGCTAGGCTCTGGCATGCAATGGTAAGCTATACCTAGTTAGGCTAAGCTACACTAGGCAATGCTACGCTAAGCTAAGCTAGACTATACTAGGATACGATAGGCTAGGGTAGACGTTGACCAGCTTCCTCTCATCCAACCAACCCAGAGCGGGGCTGAGGGGGAAGGGGAGAAAGCCCACTCACTCTGAGCTTCGGTTTGGGGTGGTGGGTTTATAAAACATGCTTCACACTCACCCACATCTTCCTCACATCCCCTTTCTTTCTTATTTCACTGTCTATTAATTTTTACGCCGTGCATAAGGTGGAGCCGACATGCCGATGGGATCCAGGTCACTAGGCTGGAGAATTGGCCTCAAATGGCGGCAGCTGGTTCTGCCGGCCCCGTATTCCACTCCTCGCAGAGCGGGCTACTGCGTGGGGCAATGAGCGTTTGCGTCCTGTGGTAATTATAGGGTAAACATGCCCAATGATGAGTACAATATGAATAATAATACTCTCCCTCTATCTTCCCCTCTACCATCGACGGAGCCGCCTTCGGGCAGCTCCACTAAAAAATGGAGGTCCTCTCCCTGTTCTTTCGCAGGGAACCTTCCAAAACACTTCACCCGGAGAGGAGGAATACTCCTCTCCTAGGCATACGAGCGTAGGGGACTCCCCCTAAACCCCTTCTCTGGAGTCGCCCTTGGGTAACTCACTCTTTCCAGTGGCAGTGCCTACTTTTCTTTCACAGGGGACTGCCAAGAAAGTACGCTAGCGGCCCAAATTTAACCCCTGCCGGTAGGAGCGATTCGATAGGGCCAACCCCTTTAAGGAGGCAAGGGATGGCAGGAACCACTGACTCGTGCCCTCTAATGTCCTGCGGTCGTGTGTGATCAGCTCGCAGGGAGTCAGTATACCTGCATCCTTCTCTTCCCCAATGAATGCCGGTTCGCTAGTCCAAGAAAAGAAAAAAGTTCCACGAATGTGATCCGTGATGTCTAGGGGGGGGGGGATGGCCACATGGAGGCCCCCCTGAGATAGAAATTGTCCCTAAGGTGACCCAGCCTCAGACGGTAGGATTCTTCATGGTGTCAAAGCACACAACCCATGTCAGCCCATATGCAAGCTCCTCTTCAGACGGCTCGGGTCCCCAAGGCCTCACAAGGAGAGGAAGGGTCACATCCCCCGGCTGGTGTTCCTGCAACAGACAGGACCTTCTCCATTTTAAAGAAAGATCTTGCCGAGACAAGCCCTACTGGCCTAGAGTCTCCTACCGGCAGAGGGGAGAAGCGGGTTCATTCCCCGCCCTCCTCTCCTTAAAAAAAGAACATGAAAATGACCAAAAAGAATCAGGGCTCATCATCCCCCTTCGTGGGAGCCACAGGGACGTACAGGGCTACTGCACCTTCGGCATGTAACCAAGCCAAGACCGGCACGTTCGGCTCTGGTGCTCCCGCGGGTGAGGAGTCCCAGACAAAGACCAAACGTGCGCACAGCGAAGCCTCGATTAAGTCGGTGCCCCCTAATCAGAGGTTGCGTGGTGTTTTCGAACCCACTGGCTTAAAACGTTTCCTCGTTATTCGCAGCGTGTTGGCTAATTATAACATGATCCATCTGAGTAGAGCAATAGCTAGCTTGATTGGTAGAGAGCCGAAAGTGACCTGTTTCTTGGACGGCAGCCTTCTGGCGAATGCGTTGAATCCCTTCGAGGTGACTATGATTAATGTCCTTTGAAACTTGATAGCACGCCTGTGAGTGTGACGCCGCAGTTTAGCATGAACTTCGTGAAAGGACTAGTTTAAGCGAGGGAACTCGTGGACTAATCCATAGATGACATCAACTTAAAGCTAGCAGACCATGAGGCGGTCGAAGTAAAACGTGCGATGAGAAAACAGAGAGGAGCCTCGAGATCCACCTCTACACTCTTCGTCACGTTCTACTTGACAAGTTCCCGGAGTCGGTGCGTGCCGGTTGGTATCACTAGTAAGTGAAGGCATTTGCGCCACTGCCGCGGAGGTGCTACTACTATCACCACTTCGGCCATACTAATTGACCCGGTAGACGTCCAAATTCGGGGTTACCCTAAGGCTGTGTAAGTTGCTCTAAGGCCGCACACAATAATTGAAATACTGTATGACCATGTGTGTCAATTGCGGAGAGCCGCAACCAGCTTCTTCGAAGTAATGTGGTGCGTATCTCCTTGAGAAGGAAATCCTGGCCGTTCAGGCCCAACATCATCTCTCATTTTGCGAGGTTAAGGACTTGATCCTGGTGTGCCCGGCTCTGCCCGGAACGTCTTATGCCTCCGTGTAAAGAAGGACATCCTCTGTTCCTGGACCCACCAGGACAGCAAGCACTGTCGTTTCCGCTCCCCTTCAAAATCCTTCGGCGGGCTCTACCCACTCAGGGCGCTTCCGTGGTACAGCTCCGGCCATAAAGGGTTCACACCCAACCCCAGCCAAAACCAGGTTTCTTACTCCTTCCCACAGCGTGACCGTTTCCCGTAAGCCGAAACGGCCCTGCACCTCCATTGACTCGGTAGATTTGCAGAGGCAACAACTGTTAAGTTGGCGTGAGGCCATTTTCCGGGATTCCTAAAGCTTTCCCCGAAAAGGAGGACAGTAATAAAAGAGCTTCAGATCCCTCCCCCATAGCCAGTGGTAGGTTGGGTGGCACGGAGACGATGGATTTTCCAAAAGAGGGACTCCTGCCCTAAAGTGTCGAGACGGATGTAGGAAAAGACTCGCAGGGCAAGCCCAACCTCTCCGGATAGATCCTTGAAGGCGACAACGCCTTCAGCTCATTGTTCAGCCAACAGCACCCGGAGTTCTGCCTCCGACTGGAAAATGCCGCCTGCGAGACCTTCCTTCGTAGACGGCACTACGCCACGCTGTGTTTCTATCTGGAAAAGGCATATGTGTTAGTCCCAATGTCTAGGTTAAAAGGCGCAAAACCAACGTATTAAGATTGTAAACAAAAAGGGGAGTGGTTGAAGGCCAGGGAAAAGAGAAATTGATAAATGAGAGTAAGGTTTTGAAAATATAAAGGTGGTCTTTTCGGGAGAGATACTCTAAGCGATGTAAGCTCAGAGAACCCTCGTTAGTTCACAGTTTGAATGAAACGGAGGAGATATGAGGGAAAATTTGAAGGACTTGTACTGTTCTCCCCGGAATGAGAAATTGTGTACTTACCCAGAGTAGCTTCGGAAAAGAGACCTTACCGTCGAAAACCACTGGACCGTAATTTAAAGGGGAGAAAACGGAACGAGTCGGGAATTTTGAAGAGAGAGATGTTTAGGAAGTGAGATTAAGTACAATTGTGTCTTGGACAATCTCTAAATCAGCAAAAAGGGACCCAGGGTGCGAGGAAGGAAGTTTCATTCCTCTGCGTCCTGGGGAGTCTAAGGGCAATAAAGTCAGCACATGTGTGCGTGGGGGATAGCCCAGCGAATGCATGGTCCATTTTTCTTATATATGATACTGCATGGGGATACGGTATCATGGAGACTCTCCACACGATGGGGGCGAGGAGACGCATCCTAATATTTATATCTGAAGTTTTGCGAGATCGTCGATTCCGCGTACGGGTGGCGGGAGCCCTCTCCAGCGCAATGTAGCAGGAAGAGGGTGTCCCGCAGAAAAGTGTCCTTAGTGTCACACACCTTGCCCTGAGCATCAACAGCATAACCTCGGTTCTGGCGGAAGATGTTCCCGCAACGCTCTATGCGAACGAGCTTTCGATCTCTTTTGGCGCGGCCAAGGTACCAACTCTGGAGCGTTGACTCCAACAGCCATTGAACCACGTCTCTCCAAGATTAGTTCCTAAATGGGGTGCCCCTGTAAGTGGTGGGCTCACACCGTTTCCTTGGTCTTGTATTTGACCTACGCCTTACCAAGTAGGCTCATACTCGCATTTTCTAGGTCTCTTGTACCCGCGTTATGTATATTCTGTGTTTCGTGACGTTCAGCGCCTGGAGCGCTGATAAGGCTACTGCCTGACTTTTTTTATCGATCCTTTGTTCGCTAGAAACTAGACTACGGAAGCGAGTTTTATGTATCTGCAGCCGAGTGTGTTTTGCACAAGGTGGACTCGATCCAACACACCGGCATTCACCTGGCGACCGGTGCCTCTGAACTACTTCTCTTGAGAACCTGCTTGTCGATGCCATGGGGATGCCACTCGCTCTGCGTCGTACAGACTGCATTATTCGACTATATGCGCGATCCCGGCGCCTTTCCCAGTCGCCAACAGCTCTAACTGCATCTGTAGCTGATCTCGACAGTACCTATGCCACCCAGAGATGCTAGGCTTGCCCTAAGCACTTTGGGTTTAGGGCTAGGAAACTCATTCGAGAGCTAGCTATAGCTCTCGAGCCGGTGGCACCTCTGGTTATGCCCAGGACGTCACCGTGAAGGATACCACCTTTGAATATTTGTCACTACGCCTCCGATCCAAAAGCTTGTACAGCGCCAAGAGCATTGCCTTCGGCCTTTTCGGAGCACACTTCGCGTCATGCTGGAACCGTGATAGTGTATACTGATAGCTCCAAGTTCCAAGAGAGGGTCGGTTTTCACGCCATATCCCCTAAGTTTGAAGTCAGCGGGACTCTATCAGGCGCTGCTTCTGTGTCCACGGCCGAGCTTGTTGAAATATACCGCTCGGTACGTGAGATAAAACGCGACGTGCCCGGTTCGAAGACCTGATTGTGATCTATGTATATCTATTCACGGAACGCCGTGAGTGCTCTCGGGGCATTAAAATCTGCGCATCCCTTGGTTCGCGATATCCGTGACGCCACGGTTTTGGCCAGCCGGGCGGATCTCGAGATTATCTTCTGCTGAGTTCCTGGACATGTAGGAATTGCGGGAAATAAACGTGCTGATAAGGGCTTCAAAGTGTCCGCGAAGACTTGGCAAAAAAACCAGCGTTTCGCTGTTCCTCACACCGATTACATCGCAGGCAAACGGACAGCTTTCCGGGCTGCTGGGTAAGGAAGATTGGAGACGGTCGAGGGGAACTTAAAGTTGCGTGCAATTACGCAGCGACTGTTCTCATGGACCTGATCCCCCAATACCTCCAAGGCTTTAGGTTTCTTTCTGTCGTCTCCGAATTGGACACACTCGCGGGACGCATCGCCATTTGATGGAGCACTCACCTGAGACTTATTATGACAACTGCGTTGTTCCCCAGACTGTTCGGCACACTTTTGTAATGTCTGAGTCTGAGTGATCTTCGCGCACGTCCTTCCCGCTTGTTCCTTGTACTCGGGAGGTGCTTGTGCACACTGAACGGTAGACTTTACGACTTTTTGGAGGAGGCTGGCCTCCCCCACTTTATTTGACTGTGTTTGTTGTGGGTCGCATGTTCCTACGCCCGGGGGAGCCAGGCCTACCCTCGACGCCGGAGAGCGCTTCCTTCTTGCCTTTTTGCTTTGTTTTTTAGTTTATTTTTTTAGCCTTTTTAATTTTCTCACGTTGTTATTTGATATTTGCATATTGTTATTTGTTTTTTAATATAGCCTAGTAATAGGCTGGGTCGAGTACAGCGACTCATGCCCAAGTAGGCAGTCGCTAGATGGGCTCCTCAAATGAAAAAAAAATAGTTGCTTAAATTTCAAATAAAAAAATCTCATACATTAAGACCCTTCTTCACCGAGGATAAAATCTTTGTTCATCTTCAATCTTATAAACAAAGAATTTCGCTCCCTCAAATCCTTCTTTTTGCACAATGGTTTTCCATCCTATATTGTTGGAAAGTCAATTCGCGCATTTTTAGTGGCATGTCTTAACCAGACCATCCTGAGATAGCGGTCGCAAAAGACAAACAGAGCTGGGTATTTACCACAGAGTCCTCAGCCTAAAATTACACATATTGTAAAAGAAATACTTTTGTCAAATAAAATTTTGAATTGCCTTTGTTAACAAAATAAATTAAAATCTTTCTCTACAATAAAAAATCAGGTCTCAAAAAGTATTAGGAGTTCGATTAAATACTTATTTAAATGGCCTGGGTGTTCCCAGGCGTTAGATTGACGCTCTAGAAGAGCACTCACGCCACGCTTCAAGTCTCCAAACGGCTATTTTTCAAGACCTTGTCTAGTCTCGACTTAAACTGTTCAACAGAGTTGCTGTTGACAACTTCCACTGGCCGCAGATGTTATATGTAAAAGATTTTCCACATAGGTCACGCTGCTAACGGTTCAGTTCAAGTTTGTATACGTGATTTCTTGTTCTGCTCTGGCTAAGCTGAAAAATATCCCTGTAGTCTACAATGTCAAAGCCTCGAAGTATTTTCAACACTTCGATAAGCTGACCGGCAAGCTCCGAGTCTCCAGTGAGAACAAGTCTAATTCACATAATCTATCTTCATAACTCTTGTGTCTGATAGAGGAAATCAGTTTGGTTGCTCTGTCTTGCACAAGTACTAATCTTGCGTTATCATTTCGAAGCGAAGGACTCCAAAATGGCACGGCATACTCTAGGTGCGGTCGGACAAGGGAGTTATACAAACGCAGTACTATCTCCTTGTTTCGATATCCAAACTGGCGCTTTATATAACTTAGCATCCTTTGGGCTTTCTTCTCCGCCTCAATACACTGCTCGAGAACTTGAGATCACTAGTTATAGTTACACCCAACTCCTTCTCATTGTTGATGGATTCAAGAGCAGCGCCCTTAAGGATATACTGAGATTAGGGGTTTCGGTGGCCGATATTAATCACTTTGCATTTGTTCACGTTAAAAGATATTTGCCACATGTCTCACCACTCCCCAATCTTCCAAAGATCATCTTGAAGGCGGGTAGTAGTTCCTTCTTTTGCGACGTTCTTACCAAGCTTGGTGTCATCGGCAAATTTAGAAATCTTTGCATCCATGTCACTGTCCATGTCGTTGACGTAGATGATGAACAGTAGTGGTCCCAGGACAGAACCTTAAGGAACACCACTAGTTACGGGCACCGATTAAAAAGCCTGTACATTCAACACCACCCGTTGCCGTCTGCCGTTTAGCCAGTTCTCTATCCAACTTGCTACATTTCCGTCTATTACCAGCACACGCACTTTCCGTAGGAGGCGGCAGTGTGGTACCTTATCGAAGGATTTTGGAAAGTCTAAGTAGATAACATCCACCGCCTTATCTCAGTCGTACTCACCGAAAACGAAGTGGAAGAATTCCACAAGGTTCGTCAGGCATGACCGTTGCCTTCGGAAGCCGTGCTGGGAACGCCTCAGTAGCAGGTTTGACTCTAAATGCGACGTCATTTTTTCCACCATCATGCTTTCCATGAGTTTACCGACTATCGAAGTCAGACAGATAGGTCGGTAATTCCACGGTTGGCTACGGTCTCCTTTCTTGAAAATAGGAGTCACCTCCGCTTCACGCCATTCTCTAGGAAGGCATCTGGTCCGGGTTAACATGTTGAATATTGTGCTCAGATGTTGTGACACTTCTTTGCGCACTTCTTTCAACACTTTAGCTAGAAACCCGTCCGTGCAAGGACTGTTATTCGTCTTTAAATCAAGGATTTTTTTTTCTATTTCTCCTTGGGTGAGGTCCATTTCCTTCAGTTTTTTCCCCGAGTAAGAATCCGTCGGCTGGAGGATGGGACCACATTCTTCAGTAAACACTGAAGAGAAGTTATCGTTCAGGAGATTAGCATTTTCTGCATCTGAGTGCTTTAATGCCCCCTTCTCATTCACTAAAGGGCCAATCGTGCGATGGATTGGTTTACGGCTGTTTACATAATAAAAGCACTCCTTGGAATTCTCCTTGCAAAGTCTTGCCACTCGGAGCTCCTCGGCACGCTTTGCCGCCCTTATGCTGGACTTCACCCTACTAGCTAGCCTACAGTACTCCTCAAAGTCTCCAGAAATCTTTGACAGCCGGTACACCGTTCTCTCTTCCTACAGCAGTTGACCAATTTCTCGATTAAACCACTTTGGTTGAACGGAAGATCGACGAAGGCTTTTCAAATGGATGAATCGTGATTGAAGACTCATGAAGGTAGTTTTGAATCTATTCCACGAAACTTCAACATTCTCGCACACTTCTAGCCTCGCATCAGTCAATCCAGCACGAAGACCTGCAAATTCTGCTCTTCTCAAATCAAGTTTCCTCGATTTACTATTCGCAGACTCTACCTTGGGGACCTTGACTATTCATCTTACTAGTCGTTGATTACTGCCACAGAGCTCTTCGCCTACAGAAAGATCCTCAACAATGTCATCCTCAGAGGTGAAAACCAAGTCGAGGGTATTATGGCCTCTCGTTGGGTCTCTCACCCATTGAGTCAGGAACTCGTTGTTCGCGAACTCCAGGAGTAGTGCGTTCTCAGCCCAGGGTTCTATGGTTTTCCAGTCAACTTGGTTATTGAAATCCCCAATGGCGATACACACACTGTCTTGAACAAGTTTACCCAGTAGCCGGTACAGATCCATGTCCTTTTCATCGAGTTTGGCAGGGGGTCTGTTAAGCAGCAGGGTCCTGTATCTGGCAGGCCCTATATATAGGTCAACTCCTAGTAGCCTGTGGTCTGATATAATGTTGCAGTTCGTCGATTTGTTTTATCCTTGACATATAACATCACACCACCCCCCTCTCTGCCTGGCCTATCTTTTTGGAAGAGTTGGTAACCTCGAATCGTGAATTCACCTTCAAAATCTCGGTTTGAGGTTTTTACCCACGACTCTGTTATGGCCACCATTTCAGGTTCTTCCTTAGCTACGAGGCCACGAGTTCCAGAAACTTGTTTTTGATTGACCTCACATTAAACAAAAGAACTTTCAGGGAGTCCCCGAATGTAGGACTCCATACGCTCTTTCATTTCCCGTCTTACTTGTCTCTCTATTCTCTTTTGGTGGTGTGGTGGCACCCATTCTAGTGATCTCCGCGAAGGTCGTTCGCCCTCACTCTGGGCCTGACTCCCCTTTGAGTCCGCTCCACGACATCTTGTATCAGGTTTGAGAGTACAGCCTGTTCTTTAAATGAAAGGTGAGCCTTATCCCTTTGGTAGAGATTGTTCCTACCATAAATGATGGGGTA
The DNA here is from genome assembly GCA_963969495.1 of Ceratothoa steindachneri. Classification (NCBI taxonomy): domain Eukaryota; kingdom Metazoa; phylum Arthropoda; class Malacostraca; order Isopoda; family Cymothoidae; genus Ceratothoa; species Ceratothoa steindachneri. Next base: position 129,467,762 of record OZ018318.1, on the reverse strand, counting down.
GGGGTCAACAAAAAACACCCCTTCCGCAGTACATAAATCTCCTAGTCGTCGGTTCAATTAGACGTTCATTGAGTGAGCAATCCGGCTTCGACCTCTTCTCGGCAGCATCCCGACCACGACATGTCTGCGGGTTTTCAACCCACAGTCACTTACAACCCCCTTGACCGTCTGAAGGATCTCGCTTGTAGGGCCTACCCTACCTCCTCTGAGGTAAAGGTCGTTTCCACTTACCATCAGGGCAACGACTGAACTCTCAGAAATCAGAGATCTCTCAGCCTCTACTCTTATCTGGTGGTTCCCACCTCCTGGGAGGCAGCCCACCATCACACTGGTGCGAAGGTGGGCAACAAGCATGGGTTTTAGACCCCTTGATGGAGAATTACCGATAAGGAAGACCCTCGCACAATTGGCTGCAGAGGACAGAGTCTGCCCTTTCGGAAGTGACTTCTCTGTTTCCTCTTTCTTCATATTTTTCTTCTTTATCTTCTTCTTTCTTTTTTCCTATCTTCCTCTAGTTAAACTTCTGTTTCTGCTTTCTCTTCTTCTGTTTCTACTTTCTCTTCTTTTTTCTTTCCTTTCTTCCTCTTTCTCTTCTTTTTTTGCCCCGTTGAGCTAGTTATGAGACGTTGGAAGGCTGGCTTGGCACTGCCGATGAAGTGCTCGATTCTTGAAAGAGGGTCTCGTCGGTGGATCCACCTACGTCGGTGGGAGATACATCGTGAGCCGACTGGAACTCTAGTCTTGAGGACAACTCGGCGATCCTGTTCTCGAAACGGCGAAGCTGACGCACGTGTCTAGACTCTATGTTCTGCAGCTTCCTCTTCAGTGCTTTAGATTTTTGCTCAGATGATCTATATAGATCCTTGAGCTCTTATACTTCTCCTTTAAGGTCACAGTCAGTGTAGATACTTGCTGGGTAGCATTCGAAGTAACACCCCTCCGGGAAGTCCACGCACCACTTGTTATTTTTTGCACACCGAACATGTGAATTTAAGAGCAGCCGGTCCTTTCTTTTCAGTCATGCTAAACACTCTATATTTCTGAATACGTTGCGACCACTCAATAAAAAAGAAGGAGGGTTGGTAAGTTTGCCCCGCGTGAGTCGGTCCCGCCTATCCATCGAAGACGTTTCTGATCTGACAGATGGCACGCTCCTTTTACTGCTGTTCGTCCGACCGAGTTGTTCAAGACCGGCGTGCCGTGGCTCCGAACCAAACAGCACTGACATCCTCCGAAGGGGGCTATCGATTTCGCACCAGGTAAACAGCGGAACATGCCATGTACTAAACTCCTACTAATTCCCTTCAGGGCGGCCAGGATCTCGGCGTAGCGTTCAATGGATATCCCGCCACACCAAGAGACTCGACTCAAGGCTTTGTGCTGGCCTGGTAACCAACCTGGAAACAAGGATTGACACCTCAGACAGTTGCTACCAGAGGCACCCCTCAACGGTCACTGGTAATGGTTAGTAATTACGCTCCAGGGAAGGGGTTAACGGGGCACTTACCCTCATCCATTTATCGTGCCCCAGCGCCTAGGACCCCTCTAGTCCTAGTCTCTCGCAACTAGTGAGCGCCGATTGGCGTTATTTTTTGAGATTCCAAAGCCTCTCTTCTGACGCATGAGGTAGCTGTCAGGTCCTTAAATTTAGATAGATGAAGTATAAAGCTGAAACGAGAGTCGTAGGTTTTTTTTTTAATCAGTCGAAGGGATAGAGAAAACAGTAACAGAATACAGGATAGAAGAGTATAAGACGGACGCACTTAGTTTGGAACCTCATTCTCGACCAATTCGACAATGGTAACCTTACCAGGGGTACCATAAAGGTACCCCCGACGACATAGCTCGAAAAATCTATGGTACACGCAAGATCTCTCCTCACAACAAGGGGGTGTCTTTTGCCACCGTTATCTCAGGATGGTCTGGTTGAGACATGCTACTAAAAAATGCGTGCGTGCGAGAGATAGAGAGAGAGATAGAGAGATAGAGGGAGAAAGATATATATATATATATATATATATATATATATATATATATATAGAGAGAGAGAGAGAGAGAGAGAGAGAGAGAGAGAGAGAGAGAGACAGACAGACAGACAGACAGACAGACAGACAGACAGAGAGAGAGAGAGAGACAACAAATGCGCTTCGTTAAGAAAACGCAAAACTATTTGTAAAGACGACCTCAAACCAAGCTCCGTGGCATATACGGAAAAACGTATCCACCACGTTTTCTCCAGATTCAAAGCCTCCATCAGAATTTGATGGACGGCTTTCAGTAGGTCGAGTTTAAAATATACGTGTGCCGCTGCGATTTGAGCAATAAAGTTAGGGGGAATTCCTCTTTCTCGTATTTCTGTTTGGCCGGAGGTAAGCGTCGTGGTCGTGCGTAGACTGGGGGCATGTTCTATGTATATAATTTTGAGTATAATGCTTCACCGGCCGTCCATACAACCGGGATGAAATTAGATCTGGGAATGATGCGAGTATTGCAGTGTATTGAGCAGGTATTGTAGGATGCATGGCTGAACGGAAGCCTGTGGAACTTAAGAAGTCAACTCCTTGAACAGGAGCGGTAAAAGTGACCCGCATATCGCGAAGGAAATGTGTGTCGTTAATAACGCCCCCTGACACTCAATTTGTGAGAACACGTCCATTTTAAATCAATGATAAGCGAGCAGTGCTGCAGGAGGTCGGCTTCTAAATTGGGTGACTAACGTCAGCAACTAAAAATAGCCACGGGAGCGACCAACCTGGAAATAAAGAGATCGAAGGAAGCTTATTAGAATAAATCGAGTTACGCTGGCCTGATATATTTTGGAGAGAGGAAACTATCGGACGTTAACGTCTCTCCTGAGGCGAAGCAGGAAGAATGGAGACGGTAGTGCCACTGTCAATGAGGAAATCGAGTCACGTATCAGGATCCCGTATCAAGAGGCTGGGTTTCTTGTCCTGCATTGACCCCACGGTGAGTGCAGAGGCAGGCTGATAGAGTACTCAGGAACAAGGTATCTTTGAGGGAAGCTGGTTTCGTATTTGGAGGGCACTGAATATCGAGTGTGGATAGGGAAATGACAACTCTGATGAGGTTAGGTTACGTTTTGTATTTCCTCGTGAAATACGGTTGTTTTCATTTCCCGTGTATTTGTTTCTTGATCACTGGAGAAGTATGGTTTTGTTTTGTTTTCTATTTATGCCCTTGTATGAAATGCCTTAGCTCTTCTTTTCTCATTCTGATCGCACTAAATATATCTCTGTTTGGTCTGAGTATCTTTATTAGGTCGTATATTCCACTTAACTGCCTTTTTTTTTCTTCATCTTTTTCGTTCATTGAGAGTAGGAACAGTACGGAATCTCGTTCTGGCAATGTTCCTTTCGTCTGTCATGTTGATTGTTCTTATTTATCCGGTGTTTTCCTCGTCAATTTCTTCCAGATTTGGATCAGAAAATTCTTGGAATGAAATTACGGAGTTCATTATATTCTTACCAGGTGGTATTTTTGTAGTTGTCGAGGGGAACTTAAAGTTGCGTGCCATTGCGCTGTGACTCTTCTCATGGACCTACCCCCCAAATGCCGAATAGGCTTCAGGTTACTCTCTGTCGTCTCCGAATTGGACACCCCCGCTGGTAGTTTATTCCATGTGTCGCAAATGTCATATGTGAAAGACTTACCCACCGGAATGGTATTGAATCTGGGAAGCTCCACCTTCCACCCGTGATTTCGAGTCATATTCCGGTTGAGGGTAAAGAATTTGGTGGAGTCGACATTTTCAAATCCTTTCAAGATTTTAAAAGTCTCTATTAGACGACCGCGCAGTCTTCGAGTCTCTAACGAATAGAGATCAAGCTCTTGCAGTCTTTCTTGGTATGAATTGTTCCTTAGCGATGGGATCAGTTTCGTGGCCCTGGCTTGCACCTTTTCCAGACGATCGATGTCTTTTCGATAAGGAGAAGACCAGAACTGAACAGCGAACTCTAGGTAAGGCCTCACCAGCGAGTTGTACAAGGGCAAAACAACCTCTTTTGTTCGAAAGCTGAATTGCCTCTTGATGTAACCCAACAAGTGATGAGCCTTTTTCTCCACCTGTAAGGACTGCTTCGAGAATTTGAGATCGCTGCTAATCAGCACACCTAAGTCCTTCTCGACATCAGTAGACTCAAGACGCATACCTTGTAGCTTGTAGCCTGACCGGGGGTTCGCATACCCGATGTGCATCACCTTACACTTGTCTAAGTTGAAAGGCATCTGCCACTTGTCAGCCCACTCGCCGATCATCCGTAGGTCATCCCTTAACATCTCGATGTTTTCGGGATTCGCTAGATTAGCTCCAAGGTTTGTGTCGTCGGCAAATTTCGCTAGACGACTCACCAGTCCTTCATCTATATCGTTGATGTAGATGATGAATAATAGAGGGCCTAGCACGGAGCCCTGAGGGACTCCGCTCGTTACTGACGACCACCGAGAGGTGTGGCCTCCGATGGTAACCCTCTGTCGCCTGTCCGACAACCAACTTTCTAACCATTTTGCGACCTTTCCTCTTATTCCCAGGGCATGTACTTTCGCCATCAGTCGACGGTGGGGGACTTTATCGAAAGCCTTTTTGGAAATCCAAATAAAGTATGTCCACCGCTTGACTTCTGTCAAACTCGCTCATTATACCTTGGAAGAATTCAGGCAAGTTCGTGAGGCACGAGCGCTTTCTTCGGAAGCCATGCTGTGTGTCTCTCAACAGGTCGTGAGACTCTAAATGATTCATTATCCTATCCCCTATGATGCCTTTCAGTACTTTGCCCACGATTGAAGTTAGACTTATTGGTCGGTAGTTTCCTGTGGTGCCAGGGTCCCCCTTTTTGTGGATCGGGGTGACATTGGCCATACGCCAGTCTGCAGGTACTTCGCCACTGTCGAGCGATGAGTTGAAGATCTTAGAAAGATGAGGGCTCACCTGATCTTTTACCTCACGCAGTACTCTTGGCAGGAAGCCGTCAGGACCTGGGGATTTATACGCATTTAACTGACCTAGCCTTCTAGCAACTTCTTCGGAAGTTGTAGTTATTGCTTCTAGTAATTCTAACTCGCGATCTATCACTATCGGCGGTGTGGGTATCTCTCCACCCCATTCCCTCGTGAAAACCAAGGAGAATTAGTCTTTGAGTATGCCAGCTATTTCCTCATCTGAATCCTGGAGAACGCCGTCGGCGTCCCTCAGGGGTCCGATGCGTTGGCGTACTGGTTTTCGGCTGTTCACGTACGCGAAGAACTCCTTGTGGCTCTCTTTAGAGAGAGAGGCTACACGAATTTCTTCGTTACGCTTAGCCGTGCGCACTAGTGCCTTAACCTTTCTACTATGGGTCACATAGGCTTCATGGTGAATCGCACTACTATTCCTCTTCCATGCTCTGTGCGCTGACTTTTTAGCTTTAATTGCACTAGCGATTTCTTGAGAAAACCACCTAGGCTCAATGCTCGCTAGTCTGACTGCCTTCGTGGGAACGCACTCTGCCTGACGATCCATAAAACGATTTTTGAAGTCGTCGTTCCATTTGGAATTCGTTCCGCCTTCGTTAGTTGGTTTCATCTGGCCAAGTGCCTCCCGAAGCCCATTGAATTTTGCACGTCTGAGATCCAATTTACGTGCTCGTTCATTAGTACCTTGCGTACAGGGAGCACGTACTCCAAACCTTACCATGTTATGGTCACTACCACCTAGGCACTCATCCACTGACGGGTCAGATACGAGGTCATCTTCAGTGGTAAATACTAGATCTAGCACGTTGCCCCCTCGGGTAGGCTCACCGACCCACTGAGTTAGAAAGTTGCTGTCATCAAAGTCTACAAGCCGAGATGCCTCTCCGTCGCCCGTTCGGTCACTCCAGTCGACTCGGCAATTGAAGTCCCCTACCAGCAGCGAGGGAGGGCCGTCTAAGAGACTGGAAAGTTTTTGGTACAGGTCTATATCAACCTCTACCGTCCGGTGAGGAGGTCAATAGGCCACTATTAACCTGTATATTGTATTGTCGACCTTGAGGTCGACTCCTACTACCTCATGCTCTAAGACAGTTCTGCATTCGATGGGAGATAGATGGGCCCGTACATACACCAGAACTCCACCACCTTCCCGGTCAGCGCGATCTTTATGAAAGGTCGCGTAACCGGGTACTCCAAACTAACCTATGAAGTCCCTGGTGTCTGCACGAATCCAAGACTCAGTGACGGCCACTATGTCAAGCATCTCTGATGACATCAGTGCTCTAAGCTCGCAGAACTTGTTCCTTATTGAGCAAGCATTTAATAGAATAACTCTTAGGGGGTGTCCGCTAGCCCTACTGCCCCCTCCACTTCTCCGTTTCCCGACGGATCGTCGTTCGTCCTCCCCTCCGAAGCTGGATTCGGAGGCTGACCATCACCCACTTCCGCCCCCTCCTCTGTATCGACGGAAGGATTGGGTGCTGGGTGCTCGACCTTGGCTGCCGAGGGCGCTCCTTCGTGGGATTCTCCCACTGGGGTCTCAGTCATCCTTTCCCCTACATCGGATTTCTTTACCCAATATAAACCGCGGCGGATGAGCTCACGCAGCACACCTCTTCCACGGACAGACAGGTGAGTGCCATCCTCACTAAACAGCCCTGACCGACCGTAGAATTCGTCGAAGGGGTTGACGAAACATACGCCCATTCCTGATAGGATTTCACCTAGCCTCCAATTTATGCTCAGAGCCTTTTGGTTGGCCAAGGCACCCCTGGAGCTTCTCAGTATAATCCCAACGACGATTGGTTTTGATGTTATTTCTTTCAACGAGGCTGCTAAACTTCTGACATTTTCGATGATGCGCTCAGTAAAGCCTGCAGAGCCTCCCCGTAGGAACAGGTCATTTCCACTGGTTTGGGCCACTACCGGCGTATCTTGCCTTCTTAGTCTAATTTTTTTAACTTCTTTTATTATCTCTTGCGTTTTCTTACCTTGTAGGCTACGTAAGCGCCACATTTCCTTGCGCATCCCGTTTGGCCGATTTGTCAAGCCCCTCACTTGAGAGTCACCGATAACGATTGGAGACTCCCGGCCCGAGTCCAGGGGAGCAAATCTATTTGACGTTGGGAGTGGTGTCGGTATCGAAACCTCTCTCGGTCTATGGGCTGCCCTTCTGACAGGAGTGTAGCCATCATGACTTACTATTTCTGCAACGGCTACGTCGGAACCATCATTATTAGGGGGGAGTGAAGGATTACAATTCTTTTTCTTTTTCTTTTTCTTCTTCTTCTTCACTTGGCCACTAGTCTCTCCGGGCACTTACGATGCAGTGTTGCCATTTTGATTGAGTGGCTCACCGGAAATTGGAGTTGACTGGGTCGCTAATTTTGCGGACAATTCTGCGACCCTATCCTCGAGACGGCTAAGCTTGCCCATGTGCTCTGACTCCATAGTCTCTATTTTCATTTCGAGTGCTCAAGCTCTCTCCTCCGAAGCCCTATAGAGATCTTGTATCTCCCTACAGTAGGCAACTGCTTCTTGGACTTCACACTTCAGGATGCAAGTGGTGCAGACACTGCCCGGGTGGCATTTTGAAAAACACCCTTCTGGGAAATCCACACACCACTTATCCTTCTGACATGTTGCGCATGTATATTTTAGAGCACCTGGACCTCTCTTTCCTGTCATTCTGAAAGCTTTATACTTAATCACTTTACGACCAATCAATAAGAAAATAGGGGGTTTGGTGAGTTCTCCCCGCGTGAGTCGCTCCCGCCTATCGATCGGAGACGTTTCGGATCTTTCAGAAAGCACGCTCCATGTGCTGCTGTTCGTCCGACCGAGTCGTCAAGCCTCGGCGTGCCGTGGCTCCCAACCAAGCAGCACAGACGGTCCCCGAAGGGGCCATCGATTTGTCACCAGGTGAACAACAACGAAGCACGCCCCGTACTAAACTCCTACTAGTTCCCTTCGCGACGGCCAAGATCTCAGGGCAGCGTTCAATAGATATCCCGCCACACCAAGAAACTCCACCCGAGGCTTTTTGTTGGCCTGGCAACCAACATGGGAACAAAGGGCCGTCACCACGGACCAATGCTACCAGAGGTACCCGTCAACGGTCACTGGGAATGGTCAATAATTATGCGCCAGGAAAGGGGTTTACGGGGCACTACCCTCATCCCATTCATCGTGCCCCAGCGCCTAAGACCCCTCAAGTATTAGTCTCTCGCAACCAGTGAGCGTCGATTGGCGTTGTTTATAGAGGTTCCAAAGCCTCTCTTCTGACGCATGAGGTAGCTGCCAGGTCCTTATATTTAGAAAGATTGAAAAAAGAGTGAGAATGACTTGATAGTAGTAGGGTTCTGTTTTGTTTATAGTTTTTTTTTTTCTTTTCTTTTTATATAATAAGTTGAAGAGATAGGAAAAAAGTAAAAAAAAGAGAAGGATAGTGTGATAGAACGGGTTGAGGCCGCGTTAATTTCAAACCCTATCACATGTTATTTAAAACCACGATGCTCCCACGTGCATCTTCGCTTTGAAGCTTGGCGCCTTATCGCAGCCACCTAAGTTAATATTTAAACAAGGAGGTTTATCTTCCCCCCGTTCGCCCCCATACGCCGACCTCGACAGATTGAGTTAGGCTTATGGGCAGATAAGGCATTGTTCCCAGGCTCGGCTGTGCATTCCCTCGAAGCTCCCACTTCATTGTCCCCCACGCCAAGGGAGTGTCTCGATTATTTAGATGGAAACTTTACCACTAAGATCAGATTGGAGATCCAGATTTTCGTCGTGAAACATCACCACGACCCTCTCTCACTTTGTGCGCCAAGGGACCTCGACCTCGAGATTCACCATCACTTGTCCAGAAGAAGAACAATATCCCTTGAGCGCCAAGGTTCGAGCCTTTCGTGACGCCAAGTCCTCAAGGCTTCCCCCTTGTTGTTCAGAAAGAGAACAACGTTAGAACAGCCATTGTTTGTTCGAGCCCGTTGACAAGAAACGGTTCTCACCCGCCCTGTTGTTCCGAAGAGAACAACGTAGAACAGCCATTGTTCTTCAAGCCGTTCGTCGAGAAACGGTTCTCATTCCCAAGACGCCACGTGAGGATCCTTTTATGTCCCCCTTCGGCTGGAACTCGCCAGCGGACCGAAAATTCCTTCACGTCGACTTCCTCTGCACCACTAGTATAAAATTACGTAAGCCGAACGTTACCTTTGAGTATTTAACCCTTTTGTCAATTCTATCCTGTGCTTTAAATGGTTTAGCGAACCATCCCATCCCTTTAACTTTATATTTGTTTTACCTTTTTAAATCTTTTAATCCTCGGATTAGCCCGAGCCCCCACGACCCTTTCCATTCTCTGTTTATGTCAATATTTTCCGTTTGTGTATTGTTGATAGTTATTATTAATAAAACTCTATTTTATTAATGACAGCAATATTATTATCCTTGAGCTCAGTTCCACTTCTTAAGCATATCGAAGATACATAATATCGGCCCGCCAGACATCCACGCACTCTAAAGATAATTAAAGAAGTTCCCTCAACGAATAGTTATATATGGTATATCGTCGAGAGTCCATTCTACGACAGATAGAGTAAAAAAAGAATGAAAGAAGGACGCACTTAGTCTGGAACCTCGTTTACAACCAAATCGACAAGGGAAGCCCGATCAGGGGTACCCAAAAGAGAGGTACCCCCGTCGATATAGCTCGAAAATTCAAAGGTACACACAAGCTCTCTTCCCGCGACAAGGGGGCGTCACCTTTCCCTCAGAGAGGTGACGCCCCCCCAAAATGAATGGTTGCGGGCTTGGTGGAGAGGTTATCGAGCGCGACCGATTGAGTGCGGGGGGAGAGGTATGAGCAGAACCAATCAAGTGCAGTGCCTGAGAGACCAAGGAAAGTGTGAAGACGATCAAGGAGGACAGTGTGTTCGATGGTGTCGAAAGCAGAGGAGAGGTCTAGGAGGAATAGAATGGAAGTACAACCCCTATCGGCTGCTCTACGTAAATCGTCTGAAACATTAAGAAGAGCGGTTTCAGTATAGTGCTTCAATTTGAACCTCGACTGGTACATTTCATCGATCTCGCAATTAGAAATATGGTAATTAAGGCGAGAGATAACAACTCTCTCGAAGACCCTAGAGAGCAATGGAAGTTGTGAGATAGAGTGATAGCTAGATGGTTCAGAGGGGTTAATGTGTGTGTTTTAAAGAATAAGACGAATTGAGGCATGTTCGAAGGAAGAGTGAACCACCTTTGTGGCAAGTTAAGTGTTAATAAGATGAAGAATCAGTGGGAGGACAGCAGGGAGAATTTGGTAGAGGAGTTTGGGTGGAAAGAGGTCATTAGGAGATCCACATTTGTTAGAACGTAAGATCAGGGCAGTTACTTCCTCAGAGGACGCCCGAGTGAGGATGTTAGACAGCAATGGATTATGGTCAGGGAAAACAGCATGGGCTTGTTAAGACTACTGAGGTAGTACAGCGCGAAGGTTAATAACTTTATCCGAAAAAAATATAGAAAGAGTAGAGGGGTTAATGGGGGAGAGGTGAGGAAATGGGGCTAGGCGAGGAAAGACGAGAGAGGAGACGAAAGATATTCCGAGGGTCATTCCTGCTCTCAGAAAAAAGTTTGCGTGAATGAGCCTGGCGCGTTGATTTTAATTTGGAAGAATAAGTCAAAGTAGCAAGGCGATTGGCCAGTGAGAGGGAGGTCGTGTCCTGCCCACGGGAGCCTATTTTACGAAGGACTCATTCATGAGCACGTAAGGACTCATTGAACGAAGGAGTTCCATGGTGAACTAAGGGGCGCGGTGATAGCGCTTTGAAGAAGGAGTGATAAGGGGTGCGTGCGCGCCAAGGCAGGCGAGTAATAATTGGTGCAGAGAGTTTAACGTTTGGTCATGTGAAGCAGAAGTATCAATAGGAGGTATGTCAGTAACAACGTTGTTATAGAGAGAAGTAGTATCAATTGACGATGACTTAAAAAACGGAAGACAGAGCCATTACCCAAATTGTGAAGAAGAGCCGTTTTAAAACGGCTGCAGCAGGTCCTTCAGCTAGACTGTATCATGTCGGGTGGAGAAAACAATCTTCATGCTCGCACACACGCGGAGAATACAATGATCAGTAACACGAACATAAAGTTCGTCCTGCATTTGCTACTTAGCATGTTACATGGAAGAATGACCAATGGAACCAGGTCCACTTCAGTGACGAATCTAAGTACAATTTTTCGGATCCCATGGCAGGAGGTTCATTCTTAACAGAGGAGGAGAAAGATTGTTTGCCAATTGCACCAAACCAAGTGTGAAGTTTGGTGTAGGGAGGGCCATAGTCTGGGGAGTGATTTGAGGATAAGGCACTGGGCCACTTGTGCACTTATGGGGTACATTGCTTTGCTCTATCTGCGAGCCTCAGGATACGCATTTCGAATTTCATTCAGGATAACGCCATTGGCCACACAACCATGTCTTTGATGAAGACCTTCCTAGACGACGAGCACATCACTGTTATGAACTGGTTCGCAAAAGGTCTGAGCCTGAATCAAAGCGAAAATGTGTGGGAGACACGGAGTGATGTCTAAAACGAGGAACTCGAAAACAGTCCATCAACATCAGGCCATTCTTTAAGATTAATGGAGCAAGATTACTCCGACAGAGTGTCAACAGATGGTGACTTCCTGTTGCAGGAGATGCCAAAGCATCATCGAGAATAATAAAGGCCCCTGCACTAAATACTAATTACTTATAACTTGTAAATATGTTTTGCATTGGTAATTTAATCGTTATATTTCAATACAAACCTGTTTCCAATGTCGTTCAGAGCATTTCTTGCGCTTCAATCTTTTTAATAAATTGCTTATCTGCTGATAAATTGCGTTTTATTCATCCAAATTTGCATAACATTTACCTATACGTCGTTTATACCCGTAGAAACGTACACTAATTTTGAAAACATTGGATTTTTCCTAGCAAAAAAGGCTGGGAGATATTGTGATAGAAATAAAGGCGTTACGACCTTTTTGGACGGCACTATATTTGTTAAGATCTTCTGTGTTTTGCCAATACAAGTGAACAGATCGCAATGCTTGTTACATAGGCCTAATTGGCCTACTACTTCTTAAGCACTTATCCATTGACCACTAGAGAATTTTCAAGCATACGAAACCCTTCACATATTACCTGTTACGTGATTCATATATAAATTTTCTATCCTCTCTTCAGCGCCTTCTATGGTCTCGCTTAAAATATTAAATTTTCTTGACATTAAATTAGGCGAAACAAACTATCACTTAATGTGACTGACTCCCCCAGATTTCCTCGGATTAGCGAAATCAACAACAAACGAAAATACTTTTCAATTCTCTTTTCTCATTAATTTGTTCACGCTCATAATGGCCCCCACAATCTAAGCTAGGCTAAGCTTCCTCGAGTATCATAACTGCTTCACTTCAAATACCCCTTTTAATCCCTTTAACTTTTGCCATTCAATCATTTTAATTTTGTGATAGCAAGATAAATGCTCTTAAGTTTTGTGATTTAATCGTTCTAATTTCTCGTAGTTTAATAATTTTCAATAGGTGCCCTAATAATGTATTTTTATTATGGGGTGAACTCTCACGTGTGTTCATTACAGAGAAAATCCTTTGAAAATGCTCCAAGTTAAGGAAAGAAACGTCGAGTCGATTGAAAATAAATGTCACTATCTAATTGCCCTGGGATATTTCATTTTTATAATACACACACAACCAGATATATATATATATATATATATATATATATATATATATATATATATATATATATATATATATATATATATATTATATGAGCCCTGCCTAAAACAAATTTTACATTTTGTTGTTGAATAGCAGAATTAAGTGACATATGAAGAATTCAAAGAGAACTTATGAAGGCTGGATGTTCGTTGTTGGTATAATGAACTACGCAAAGGATTACTTTTTCCATGTTAAAATTGGGGTTATATTATTTGATACAGAGAGAGACTTTGATAAGGAGGGTTGAAACACATTTCGCGGATTTTAAAATAGTAAAATCATGAACAGTTAATGTACATCCGTTTTTTTTTTATTCAGTAATGTGTTTTTTTGCAGAAGAAAACTATATCTTGGATATTGGTCTTCCATTTTTACAACTAACACCCATTATTTCTTTAGCAAAGATTTGACCAGGATAAGCGTACGGTGTTTCCAAGGTATGTCCACATCGTATAGCTAGGGAAATTGAATTTATAAACCCCTGCAAATTCATCGTCTTTTAATTTCTTAATAATCAGGATGCAAACACATACGACACAGGAGAGGTTTTGGTCATTAAAGCTTTGCAGTTATGGCAATTGTATACTTATATATTGGCGAACAAAGCTTTACTATCAAGATATGAAATGAATCTTATTATTATTATTTAAGGATAAGTTATGTTTTCTCTAGTTGGCCTCTCTAAGAACGGTATTTTGAGATTCCTACCTGCTGAGATGGTCCTTTCCAAATTGAACCGTTTTTTGTCCTCTTTTGGAAGTCATTAATTCCTCTGCTTACGCCAGTAAAGCTTATGCTTGGTAGGCCATAAAAAGAGGCGGATTTAATATAAACATTGTTTACTTGCGCCCTCACAAGACAATTCAAGCATATTTGAGACATTTGGAAAGCGCCGTTTCAAATGAGCCTGAATTTGGTAAAAGACACCAGGGATTCTCCAAAGTTGGACATGGATGTTATACATTAATAGTACCATCGTCGGGATCCCAGGTAGAGACGATACGTACACGCTCATTGCACATATCAAAAATGTATATGTGCAATTGCACAACGCATCCTAATCCAATTTTGGTTTACGAGCGGCTCCTAAACGCAATTGCCAGGAGAGGACTGAGTGGATTTTTGTGACAAGAATAGATGGATCATCGTATGTACACTGTTCGTATGTACATTGGATCGGGGCCGCTGGTTGTATACACGCTGGTGTATGGTGGTAGTATGTACACTCGCCATAGGTAAGTTAATCGTGTGTGCATAAAAATCTACATGTACATATGCATATAATGGGTACCGGACTCTTCTCAGCTCCCCTCCTCTTTCCCCTTCTTTCTTCCTCTATCTTCACTCTTTTTAAATGGCTTTTTATTTCTCATTTTTCCTTCTTCATTTCTATTATATTCCCCGCGTCTCCCTATCTTTCGGAACTTCATATCTCCCAATTCTATCACACCCGTCCTCGACCCAAGCAGCATTCTTACGTAATCACGTCATTGCGCTAGCACCGGACACACCCTCTCCTCTCCGAATCTATACACCCTCCCTATTGAATATCCCCACCTCCTTTTCTATCTCTCTCACTCTCTATCTCTCTTCTAGCTTTACTTTCCTCTTTCATTATTTCCACTCCTCTTGCGAATACTACTACTACTACTAATATATTATAAAAAATCTCCTTGAACTTGGAGTCGAGCGATTAACTTTAGGCGTGAGAATCGAATGCTAAGGAACTGCCGTACCGAAGATCATGGCAAAACCAGTTCTAATTTCATTTAAAATCTTAATAAACGTACACACATGCACGCATACACATTAGCTTATAATATACACGCAGGTACTTAGAACCATTTAGACATATAAATACACGGACGCCAATATATAAGCGTGTTCAATAATAGTATCACTCTCTCCTGCACCATCGCCTTTCCTCCATTCACCCCTCTTCTAAAATAATATGAATAGGGATAATATTTTTTCCTACTCACTATCTCTAATCTCTCTTGGATTGCCCTCCCCATCTTCTTTTTAATATCTTGCACATTTTCTCATATATATATATATATATATATATATATATATATATATATATATATATATATATATATATATATATATATATATGTATATATATATATATATATATATATATATATATATATATATATATATATATATATATATATATATATATATATATTTATATATATATTTATATATATATATATATAAATATATATATATATATATATATATATATATATATATATATATATATTTATATATATATATATATATATATATATATATATTTTTATATATATATATATATATATATATATATATATATATATATATATATATATATATATATATATATATATATATATATACATATATATATATATATATATGTGGGTAAAAATCACGAGAGGTAACACGTGATAAGTATAAATATTTGTATATACCACGTAATGAAAAGGAAAGATTTATTGAAGTTAGTACTTTCGTTATTTTAACATAGCTTATAAAATAGAGAGACACCGTATTTATACAAAGCAATGTTTTCCCTATAAGGTCAGAATTTTTATGACCTCTGATAAGTTAGATTTGCGAAAGAAAGATAGGACTGAATCTAAGGAAAACAAACTGGGGCTAATATTTACATTTCTCTCCTTTGTGCTGGATATTAGTAACGATTCAAAGATCTTTCTGCTAATAATATCATTTATATAAGACCAAAAGAACATAAGAAAAGAAGGAGACTGCAAAAGACCATTCATGGCCTACACTTGGCAGCATTATGGTATCTGCTCTTGACCAGTTAATCTGGTGACCCATCTTAAGCCTGTGGACGGCCAAATCCCTTAGATACTACTGCATTTTGATGTTACTTAGTTCTTACAGAGATATTTTTGAAGGTTTGACCTACATAGAATAAATTACAATCTAAACAGGTTATACAATATATTACAATATTATCGTTCCTTGGGCTATGTTTTATTAACATATTTTTCAATGTATAATTTTATTTAAAAATTACACTTATATTAAGTTTTTTAACATTTAAATGTTAAGACAATGAAAGTACTAACTCCAATCAGTTTTTCATTTTCCTCACGCGGTATATATATATATATATATATATATATATATATATATATATATATCCTGCCTACCGTAAGAAAGAGAAAAAGGGATAATGATCTTGCGAACGGCGAATTGCGGAGATTTGGATCATAATCGCAGAGGAGAGAGAGGATCAGATTTTCTGAATGCGCGTTCCCTGATTTGATGTAAGGAAACACTATGTCTCGCATTGATTGAAGAAGAAGGCGGATGCATATAATATGGAAAAGAATGTGATTGGCGGCGACAGAAATGTGTGGTCAAGTTTTGATCGCAAACCAGCAAAGAATGTAGTTGGTGACGACGTAGAAGTTAAGAGAGTGCATGTTCTTCTTAACTTTACCTTTGAAATGATGCTTGGAGTTTTTAAGTTGTACCAAGGAAAAGGCTAAAGTCCACGACCTTGAGTGCAAATCGGTCCGGGCCTCAAATTTTTCAGTTGCGGATCAATTTCCCCGCTGTGAATAGATTTGGTGACGAGGAAAGGGTACTTGAGATCAGCGGACAAATCCGACAACACTTCATCTGTTATCGCAACGAACTCTTCATCCCATTCTAACTCTTCCACCTTTGAAAAAGACTTCCCTATGGGTAGGTCCGTCAACGGCTTCGGAATTGATGACCAAGGCCGAGTTCATTTGTATGGAGGTCAGAAATGGGCCAATGAACTTTTTCGCCTCGTCGATCCTCAATCTTTTTCAAATGCCACCATATCTCTCTCTCTCTCTCTCTCTCTCTCTCTCTCTCTCTCTCTCTCTCTTTCTTTCTCTCTTTCTTTCTCTCTCTCTCGCTCTCTCTCTTTATCTCTCTCTCTCTTTCTCTCATTCTCTCTCAGACAAATACATGTAATTTACTTTCACTCACCTCGAGAAGAGAAAGATAGGCTAAATTATCGCGTTGTGTTGTGAAATCAACGAGTTGCAACGGCTTAGACGGTCTGATGACTTTAGTTTAGCTACTTCAATTGCGTGTTTGCTTTCTTTAGATATTTTTGACAATGTAACCAATTAATTTCGAATAATGAGATGGTTTTACATACGTCAGTCGTTGTAGTCTTCGCATGTGCCACAGATCTCACTACTGATTGGCTCGACTCGAATTTCCGGATTCCCATCATCCAAGCAGAGTTCGAGTTTAAGATAACACTTGAATACATGATGTTTCAGCGGAACAGGAATCTCTGAGCCAATCCGAGGAAGGTTATTTTTAATCGCCTCCATGTTTATATTTACTTTCAATTCTCGTTTTTTTTCTCTCATTTAGGATAGAACAACTGTCAGTTCTAACGATTTTTGTTTACCTCAACTCACAGTTTCATAGTTTTGACTCTGCCACCCCCTCCACCCCCTCTAAATTATTATTATATAAAATTAGACAACTACTTCTGCTTCAGGTTCAGAGGGACAAGCCTCGTCCTCGATCTGGTAGACCCAACTCAAGGAATCTGTATAATGTATCTAAAAAGTTACACTTCAATAGATCCCCTTTATGTTGTCAGTTTACCCTCGCAGGACGGGCGTGTGTGAGAAAATGGAAGATCGATTGATTTTAGAGGCAAAAATCTTTAAGGAAGTTAGGTTGAAAGAAAAAAGCAAAATGGAGATGGATTTACTCTCAAAATAGCTACCCAAATTCAGCTCACTCTTCAAAATCAGTAGCCCCATTTAACTAATAAATATTTAACGATATATCGGGAAAGAGTATGAACAAAAAATAAATGGAATTCAAAGATGAAACAAATACAAAATAGAACAAGAGTGAGGGTGTAGGTAAAATATATTTACCTACGGTAATGCATATTCTTACAAAAAGTGCTAAGAGTGAGTTTTACCGCTACTCTTCCCCTTCTCCATTATTTAGTGTTGTTGTTTAGGTGTAATTTCACCATCCATTTTCACCGCCTGATTACTTTATCAACTAAATATTGAGTTATTCTCGCCTCTCTAGTGGTTGAGATGTTAGACATGGACTTCCGCGTTTAGATACCGGACACACAAATTATCGGCTCTTGGAGTGGGCAGCCGCCATTACGATTGTGCGTAGAATCTTAGACATTCACACATACAGGGTGTCCCAGAAGTTGCGCACCATCCTGGTTTTCAAATAACACCTTTATTGATTTCAAAAACACCTTTATTAATTTTAAAAACATCTTTATTAATAATAATTTACGCACTTTATTTTCTATCTTTCAGACTGAAATCTGGCTGAGAAACTAAGACTAGAAGAAAGAGTTCAACTTGTTTACATGTTTGGAAGACATTGGGCAACACACTACTCAGTAGCTGAAGAACTCCACCGCAGTCACCCTGAGCGAAAACTATTGAGCCATACCACTGTCTGCCGTTTAATCAAACGCTTTCAAGAAACTGCCCTAGTTGCTGGCTGTAAGAGATGTGGGCAACCAAAGAGTGCGACTGATGAAGAAACATCCACTATGGTTTAGGTGAATGTTGCTAAAAGTCCTGTGAAATCAGTCAGAATGAGTAAGCCATGAGCTAAACATTAGAAAATCATCAGTGCATCGTATTCTCATGACACAAATGTCATCCTTACAAAGTGCTTCTTGTGCAAGCTCTTCATGATGATGACACAGATAGACGATTGGAATTCTGTGAATGGATTCGTGCACATATGGATTCTTCAATATTCTTCAGTGATGAAACCATTTTCCATTTGAATGACCAAGTAAACCGGCACAATATGCGCTATTAGTCAGATAACAATCCATGTTAGAATGAGGAGTGACACCATCAGAACAACCCAAGGATCATGGTCTGAGCGGAGGAGACGATTGGCCCTTATATTTTCAACGATAATATCACTGATGAAACCCATTTAGAGCTCCTGCAGAACTTATTTGACTATATTGAGGATGTTCCCTAAGTACACGATATATAAAACTTCTTTTTTTCGGCATGGTGGAGCTCCGGCACACTTTGCTAATTGCGTGCGTGACTACTTGAACCAGACCTTTCCTAACAGATGGATTGGTCGGAGAGGTCCCGTGGAGTGGCCATCCCAATCACCAGCTCTTACCTCCCTTGACTATTTCCTTTAAGGACATCTCAACTCTGTTGTGAACCAGAATCGTCCACGAACTCTTGATGATTTGAAGGATGCAATAAAAACTGAGTGCCAAAAGATTACCCCTGAAACCTTCATGAGTATGTATGACAGTTATATGAGGACAATTGATGCATGTTTTATTGCAGAGGGGGCTCAATTTGAGCATTTGTTATGATTATTATCAATAACGTATAACTCTGGCCACGTAGGTCACTACAGAGCTAACCAATTCCACCTCTCTCTCTCTCTCTCTCTCTCTCTCTCTCTCTCTATATATATATATATATATATATATATATATATATATATATATATATATATATATATATATATCTTTCTCTCCGTCTTTTCTCACTACTTCTCTTTTTCACTCACATCACTCTTCCATGAGGAAGAGCCACGAAATTCTATTATCGCACAAGTTGTGGCAAAACACAGTACTACCGTTAGAGCGACACTTAGTGAATTCCCCCTACTAGCGAGTGTTATTTTGATCTTTATGTGAATTTTATTATCCGATCGGAGGTTCTCATCGACGATTGAAAAGGGACGAATGAGATAATCAACAAAATGCCGCAAAGGTGAAAATGTATCTTTTGTGGTAAAACTTTTATCACGAATTACATTTATAGCCTCACAACATCAAAGGAGCTTGTAGTGCCACATCGCAAGGTGAATTAGGATCAGCAATCAAGCCTCACAAATGAGTATCATGGAAATCCTATGAAGTCTTGAAATGAGCACACACATAGTTATGCCCATAGAATTAATCTAATAAAGTGTATAACATTTTGTCATGAAAATAATAATACATAACACTTTGTCATGTAGGTAATAATATATAACATTTTGTCATGCAAATAATAATATATAACATTTAGTCATGTGAATAATAATATATAACATTTTGTTATGTAAATAATAATATATAACATTTGGTCATGTGAATAATAATATATAAAATTTTGTCATGTAAATAATAACATGTAACATTTGGTCATGTAAAAAATAATATATACTGTTCTTGTAAGGGCTAACGGTAAAAATCAATTCGAGAATTGTTTACATGCATACGCGCTCACGCAATCTTTTTCAGACGTGGCTCCCGAGCGGACGTGGCTAAGCAGTGCTCTAGATACTGTAAAGATCAAGTGTTTCTAGACCTAGAATACCCTCGCTATGGACCTTGAAGCTGTTAAGGTGCTCTTTGAGGCAGAGGACAAAACCTTCAAGCCTGCCTTGGACGTTATTGTGGAACAACTGAGGTCAAGAATTCACCATTCAGAGGAAACCGTAGCAGACTTGGTGAAGAGCCTTGAGTTTACGCAAGCGGAAGTGAAGGAGCTACAGTGTGAAGTGGCGGTGTTAAAAAAACACAAATAATGATAATAAGGCAACTATAGAAAATATGAAGTCTCAGATTGAGGGGTTAGAAAGAAGAACAAATTACCAAGAGGATTATAACCGGTGGTGAATAATGGGAAGGCACAGCTCAAATTGTAACGAAGCTACTCGAGGATAAGCTTTAAATACTACTCATGAAACTTCCAAGCTAAGACCTCACGATCTAGAACTGTTATTGAAGATTCGAGAAGTTTGGTGATCGAGAGACAGTACTCAGAACGCAAGAAAACTTAAGGGAACAGGAATCTACATCAACGAAGACCTGTGCCAAGCTTCACAGGATATCAGGAATAAAAAACTTCCCTTACTGAAGGAGGCCAAAAACCAAGGTAAGTTGCTTTCTTCAAATACACAAAACTAATAATCAAGGAAAGAATGACTCAACGACCTGAGACTGCAGTAATGAACCGACGAGGAGGGCTGGTGGTGACATCACAGTGGCCAGCAGAGACGTTTCTTCAGCTGCTCCTTTGGGCGCCGGTGCCTGGGCTACTGCTGGTGCTACGGCAATGTCTGCCACTGGTGCTGTGTTCATGTCTCCTGGTGGTGCCAGGGCGGGTGTTGGAGCCATGTCTCCTGCTAGTGCTGGGGCGGAGGCTGCGGCCCCATCCCTTGGTGACATTCGAGTCAGTAGCGGTGTTGGGCAGCGACAGTAAAAAGAATCTAAGAAACAGTAAGTAATACATGAACTTCCCCGGATCAGTTCCACATTTTGTTCTGTTCTAATAGCTCTAATGGTATTCAGAGGATTATTATGTGACGAATTACCATTTTCCTCATTAAGTGATGAATCTCGATTGTCCGTTCTTGAATCATTTGGCTATGGAGGTTCCTATAAAAATTTAAAACCTGATCCCTTATATATATATGACTCTAAACATAACAGTGATTTAGATGTAAACAAGTTCTTTGTGCGTGATAGGTTCGTTTGTGTTCCTAAAACTGAATATGTGTTTGCCGATAAAATTAACTTAGGTAGTATCAAAATGTTAGCAATATGTAATATGAATATACAATCCATTCCAAAGAACCTCCAATATTTTAAACATACAGTTATGTATAACACAATGTTAAACATTAAGGGTTTTGGTTTCACTGAAATTAGACTAGATCGGAACCTTTTGTCTCTGTATGAAATAACTGGATATTATATGTTTTAAAACTGAAGCAATGTTCATGGTAGTGGCGTAACCTTATATGTGTCAAATGAATACAAATCGTCTGTTGTGAATTACCTTACCATTTCAGACTCTTTTATTGAAACAATTGTGTGGAGGCGACTGTTGGAACAAAAAAGTATTTATTTTTATGCATTTATCAGCTACCTCCAAATGGGAATGTTCATAATTTTCATACAACAATGTCTGACATTCTTTCTTCAGTATATCAAAAGAAATATCAGGGTATTTTTATTATAGGTGACTTTAATCTAGACTTAATGAAATTTAATGAAACTAATGACCTTGAATTTATTAATTTAATGTTTTCCTCTTCACTCCACACATTTATAACAATTAACAAAGCCGAACAGACTCACCAGCATATCAGCCACACTCATACATCACATATGGGCAAACTCATTTGGATGAAAATATTGGTAACTATGAAATTGAAACTGATATATCGGACCATTATCCCACATTATCTCGATTTCAGCTTTAACAAGCTAAACAGAAACCTCAGATTAGTTATTTAAGAGCTGTTACAAAATTTTCCTAGGAAAATTTTCTGCTAATATTTATGTTGGAAATTGGAATAATATACTAAATTCAAATTGTTGTGATGAAGCTTAAAGGTCTCTTTTACGAAATGTTTAACATACTTTTACAGAAACACTTTCCGATTGCAAAAATAAGATTAAATAAGAAAGATAAATTTAGCCCATATATTACACATTTTTATAAAACAGCATAAGAGAAAAACATAGATTAGAAAGACTCAAAAATATGTCCGGTAACGTCTGAATGCATTGATCAAAAATATAAGAATATACTAACATCGCTGTTAAGAGAAGCGAGGAACTTGTATTACAAAACCCAACTGAATGAGAATCAAGGAAACCCTAAAAAACAGTGGGAAAACCATAAACTCTCCTCTGGGCAGAACTACTTATGCACAAGCATACTATTGAATTAACTCCACCAGGCACGGATGTGTCAGAAAGGTTTAATGAACACTTTTTTCGAAATGATCTCACAGTCATTGATTATGATTGCAATTGCATAAAGTATTTAAAAAACCCACCTAACTTCTCCATGTATTTAGCGCCAGCTAACAAAACCGAAGTTGAAACTATTCTTAATAATTTGAAATTAGACACACCTGGTTATGACGACATTTCCCCGAAAATATTAAAATGCTGCTCTTCAGCTATATCTACCCTTCTGACTCACATAATCAACCCTCACTAAAATCAATCATTTTTCCAGACCAACTTAAAAAAGCTAAAGTAATTCCCATATTGAAATCAGGTGACACAGATGATCCAAACAATTAACTACCCTCCCATTTCCATACTTCCGGCATTTAGCAAAATATTTGAAAAAAATATTGCCTTTAGATTAATTAATTATCTCGAAAAAACAACATAGCTTTAGGGCACAACACTCCACTGAATCAGCAATGCTACATTTTGTTAATGATGTGTATTTATGTTTAAAGGAAAAACTGTAAGAAGTGAGAGTTTTCCTAGATTTATCAAAGGCGGTTGACACTTTAGACCATAAAACTTTACTCCATAAATTAGAATATTATGGAATTAGAGGGTGTGCCATTGAAAATGTTTCGCAGCTAATTTAGCAACAGAAATCAAAGTGTGTTTTTTTAATAATATTAACTCTCCGTTTAAAGAAATTCTGAAAGCTGTACCACAAGGTTCTGTTTTAGGCCCAATACTTTTTCTTTTATACGTTAATGACCTTGTAAATACTAGTAACAGTTTAGTTTTGTGGTATACACTGATGCCCCCAGGATAATTCCCTAAATTTTTTGCATACAAACTTAATCTCTGAGTTAAACAAAGTTAGGTTATGGATTAACTTTAATATACTATTATTCAATATCTCAAAAAAAATTATCTGCTATTTCAAAATCGTTCTGTAAAAAGCTCTATTCCCCCAGTAACCCTAAATAGTGAAGTAATTAAGCAAGTTAGTCATATTAAATTCTTGGTGTTGCTGTTGATGAAAATTTAAATTGGAAGTACCATTTTGACCAAACATGCACAAAGCTGTCTAAAATCATAGATATTCTATGCAGAATCAGACATAATCTTACTACAGAGGACATTAATGATCAGCATATATATATATATATATATATATATATATATATATATATATATATATATATATATATATATATATATATACTACATTACTACACCTGTGTTACCCTCACCTCACCTACTTTGTATCCATATGGGCAAGTATGTGGCCCACTTTCTTAAATAAATTAACAATTTTACTAAATAAAGTTATAATTTTTTCTTAAAAAGTTTGATTTACTGCCAATGTCTACTCTGATTGGAGTAATCTAAAACTGACTTTTATACACCAATATTTCACATTAATGATAATCTATAAAAATAGTACAAACAACAGGAGTAATAATAATAACCTTATTTGTCCAATCTTTAGAACAAAATTATTTATGAACAGCGCAATTTATTTTGGTCCGAATCTTTTCAACAAAATGCCTATGGATAAGAAACTTCTTCTTCAAACTACCGATTGTAATAACTACAAAAAGGAAATACGAAACTATTTAATTTATAGCAGAATGAGGTCAAATGGCTGCTACATGCCCTTCTGTACCCACGTGGATCCGGAGATCACCACATGGAGCTAGTGAAAGCATGGCTGAACCTAGGCAAGGAGGCGGCCGACGCTGTTATTACTCGCCCCAGGGACCGATGTCATAGGCCTACGGCCTATTTGCTATTCTAAACAGCGTTTTTTAATCCCCTTTATATACTTTATTTTAACGCCCTGAACATCTTTTTCAACATAGATACCCTGAGACATTTTTTTAGAGTTATTTCACCTTTAACTATATTGTCTTTATCCCTTGAAGATTTACATATAGTTAAGAATTTTCCAAACACTTTTTTCAACATAGACACCCTGAAACCTTTTTTTAAGTTACTTCACCCAGTTTGATATATAGAAAACCCTTCGTCAGATCTATTTTTTCATCTAAATTTGTTTTATATACGAAATGATAGTAAAAAAGCGCCAAAGCCCTAATTTTTATACATTTTTTGAACTTCACGATTTGTATGTTTTTCCATTCCAAATCATTCGATAATTATATTTATTTTTTCTGAACTCTTAGAAAGAACTTTGATAAAAGCTCGAAACATACAAAAAACAGCCCTGTGAATAAAAGTTTCAAATAAACCTAAACTCAAAAACATGAAAGGTTACTTGTCCACTAAGCAAAGAAAAACATTTTCAAAAATTTAAAAAATTCACCAAGTTAAATTATAGAGTTAAGGATATATATATATATATATATATATATATATATATATATATATATATATATATATATATATATATATATATATATATATATATATATATATTGTGAGAGAGAGAGAGAGAGAGAGAGAAATATCCATGTACAAAAAGTTACACACAATCATGTACTCCTACACTTAAGTGCCACCTAGCGAATATGTGAGCTCTCTTTGTTCATTATTTTTTGGCCCTAGCCTGTAACCTTAATAATTCTGCTTTCCAATTTTTGTTATCTTTTCCTTTGACTCTATGTCAAGTTCATCTGATACACGACCTCTGCTGTCTATCTCTCTCTTTCTCTCTCTCTCTTTCCCTCTCTCTGTCTCTCTCTCTGTCTGTCTCTGTCTGTGTGTGTCTCTCTCTCTCTTTCTCTCTCTCCCTTAAACAAAAGTTTACTTCAAACAAAACTTCTCCCCCCTCGAAACCTCTTCTCCAAAGCCCTATTTGGTCGCGCCCACTTTCTCTAAACATATAAAAGAACACAGATATACATTTTTAACAGTGCCGAGCATACACTTCGTCTTCATCGTTGTGATCTATCCACCTCGGTGGATAACATTTACAAAGCTAGCTTCAGCCCTTCATCATAAAATCTCAAGTTCAATAATAAAATTATTTTTCATCAAGTTGTTCATTAAAATCCAAATACGAACTTTTTGGTCTACACCCTAAAAAAAGAACCCGTTCCTCTCACTATTCGCTATATATATATATATATATATATATATATATATATATATATATATATATATATATATATATATATATATAATAGTGATCAAATTATTATGGATTTCTCTAAATTTCATATTTTTTCTAGTAAAAGCTTATATAAAGTTATTTTATTAACAAGTAACCAATTTATTTTCATATGTATGGCAAAAATATCTTTTCTTACATTGATTAATACCTGGTTTGACCTCCTTTAGCCTCTTTAAGTGCTTTAAGACACTCTGGCATGAGGGCGATTTAAGTTCTGCTTAATTGTTTGATTCTGTCAGAGTGAAAGCAAACGTAGATAAGACGTTCTATGAGTTTTGCTTTAATTATGGGAACTTCGTATATTTCATTCCATTTAAGAGGGGTCTTTAACATAGAAGTTACTAACTGGTTACATTTAAATATTATATAACCCACCCAATCTAATTACTGCTCTCCCACTGTGTTGGTAAAGAAGTCAGACTTGTCATATAGGCTGTGCGTCAATTTTCGGAAACTTAATTTGGTGACCGCCTGTAGTAATTACAATTGTGAGTAATAACTCACAATCGGCCCGAGCAAGTGCCATTTTGCGTATAGTACGATTAACTACCTTGGCTTTCACATTGGGAACAATCGTTTGGCCCCCCAGGAGGAGAAACAAAATCCGCTCCATTTTGGAAATGGCCCGTCCGTCCAATAAGAAGCAGCTGAGATTCTTCATGGGATCTGATTCTTTCTACTGTCGCTTCGCTCCCATTTCGCTTCTCTCTCGGCCACTTTGAGTGACTTGCCGAAAAAGAAGTCCATCTCGTAACACCTTGTCTGGTCCCCATTAGCTCTCTCGCACTTCGAACAGCTGAAGGGAAAATTAGCTTCTGCCACTACCCTCCGGCTCCCCAACCCGAAGAAGACTTTTGGTATTAGAACCGAAGCCAGCAATGAACGGTTAGGTTACGTTTTACTACAGTATAGCAATGATGGTGATAGTTACCCTGTCACCTACGCTAGCAGTAAACTTCTCCCGGGCGAGAAAAATTATGCCGTCATTGAAAAGTAGGCTTTGGCCATTATATGGGCCATAAAGAGGTTTAGAATGTATTTATTATTGTAGAGGCGGATCACAAGTCCCCTTGCATATTTGCGAAATTTAAAAAGCAACAATGGTTGCCTTATGCGCTAGAGTTTATATCTCCAGGAGTATCAATTTAAAATCAATTATATAAAAGTATCCGAGAATTGTATGGCGGACAGCTTGAGTAGGAACCCCTTAGAGCCTGCCCAAACTAATCTAGGATAAATTTTATGCTTGTAATTGTTATGTTTAAGTTTGTTGTTCTTGTTTAAACTGTATATATTCGGACAATAAGTCTCTCTGTTCACAAATCAAGAACGATCCGGTAAACCCTTGTATCGTTCGGATCAATTAATTCCCTGTATTTTAGATTTCCCTTTTTTTAATCTTTTGTGTGTATTATTTATTTATGTATTTTGGGGGTGTGTAACTCTAGGTCGTTATTGTCCTTAGGTGATCGACCCCCGTTTGAACTAATGTTAGTTCTTGTAGCCCTTGTGTTCTTGCCGAGTCATTTATTCTTTGCATTCCTGGATACTCTTTGTACGTAAATATGTCCTATCCACCAAAGAGTATTCCCCAAGATTAGGTATTCCTGAATTTTTGCCCCTACCCCCAATGAGGTGGGGAAAATTTGAGACTTTAAATACCCATCCAGTGGTTGTCAGAGGTTACTTTTTTTTAGAGTAACATCTTGGGAATGGAAGAGTTGTCGAGAATAGAGGCTCCTTGCCGCCAGGTGGGCCGTTGAAACCACGAGGTCAGGCACGAGGTCAGTCCACGTGAGCGAGGACCGTGAGAACTTTCAGAATATCGAACTGCTTTCCACGATAAGCAAAGGGTTGGAATCTCAAACGCACGCTTCTGTCGTCTCCTAGGGGGGTGTTATCAAGAAACCCGTGTTAGCTCGTGGAGAGATTCACCCTCCCCTCCTTGGCGGAGGCAGTAACGGTTCCTGCTGGTCCTTATATATTGCTGGTCCCAATAGGGCATCGATAGTATATGCCTACCTTTTACAACGAAACACGTCATTCACGATCGCGCTCCCTTTTCTCGATGAGCCGAAGGATCTAAGCCCCAGTCAAGTAGCCTATCCTTGGTTTCGGTACATTTCGTTTGGCACGAATACTCCCTCCAGTTAATGTTACTACTAGAGGTTGAACTTTCCGTGGTTAAAACCACTTGAATAACCATCCGATCCCCCGCTTCATCTCGTAAAGCCTCGAACTCAACCCAAGCCAGGCTGAGACAAATCAGCTGTGGATATCCGGCCAGTCATCAATGAATGTGTTTGTACAGAGAATCGTATCGCCTCTCGACCTCCACACCCCATCTCCATAGAGCCCGCAAGGAGTAGCTCTGATCCGTTCGGTTCTTGTATACATATAGTATCTATTGTCATTATTTCATTTAATCTATTTGTTGTGTTTAACTGTGTATATATTAAAGTTTATTTTTGTACCTACTTTTTCATAAGCCTCATAGCTGGAGCCTTCATTAGTTAATATCGACCAACTGCAGGAACTGTTTCGAATTTAAATACTTTATACTCATAACCCCCGCCAACACACACTTCTATCCCCCATTTCTGTTGTGACCAGAGTTGAGTCAAGGTCAGCCGTTTGGCCTTGAGCGTCCATAATATTGGGTAGAAGTGACGTATATGTCGGGGTCATTCTATGACAATACTTATACTGATTCATTATACTTTCAACAATCTTCAAGCGACTTGTCCCATGTACAGAAATTGCTCCCCACAAAATTATTTTCTGTGAATATTTTACAGTCTTTTTAAGACACTCTGGCTTAAACTCCTCATCTGGTAGCCTTCTTACTGTCTGCACACGGTCATCAAGTACTGCAATAGTTGACTCGTCCGAAAACACAACCTGCAACAATATAAAATACTATATCAGTACTAAAACGACCTGTGATGCTACGAGTAGAGGCAGCAGTTAAATAGGCAGATAAATTATGACTTAAAATTATTTCATTCAGTACGAACGCGTGGCTAGTAGGTAAATCAGAATGTACCTACTACAGTAAGTAAGGTATGTTCCCTTATACTTAATAAAGAAAATAAGTGGTAAATGTAGCACTCTTACTTGTTCCCATTGCTCCGAAGTCCAATCAGCATGAGCATTAGCCCAGACTTGACGTTCTTGTATCATGGTTTTGGTAAGCCTAGGCTTCTTTCTTAGACAATAGGCTCGTAATTCACTGTCCAGTATCCTCCTATTTACTGTTTTTTAGAAAGATTAATGACATCTGCATACAGTTCATTTGCAATCTTCCTACAATATTTGCTTTTTGTCCTTAATAGCCATTTGTTTTATTTTCCGGTCTGTGATTGGTATTATTTTCCTCTGGCGACTACATTTCTCAGCCCTTGCTGAATCCAAATTAAGACAGTTTTTATTTTTTTCTTTATATTCCTCACTGTTTGAGAGAAGACTTCCAATTTCTTTGAACTATCTTTCTGTTTTAGAGCACTATCACTTTATAAAACTTTGATCCGTCCAATTTTCCAAGTACTCAAGTCACTGACTTTCCCTTTAGCTGTTCACTCATCTTTATCTACTACACTGCAAGAGAAAACGGTTACTATTATACACAGGCAAGCAAATTACACACTAGTTTAATTGCTGGGTCAGTAACAGCAAAGGAGAATAGCAGGAACACCATTACCTTGCGAAGTCTGAATTGGAACTGAGGTTCAAGACTAACACTTGCTGCAGTGGGCAAAACCGAATCGATGATGCCTTCTTTTATTTCAATAAATTGCCTAAAATGAAGCAAAACACTCTATTATTTAGTCTTCAAGCCTTTACAATAGTTATCTCACACTAATATGATAAAATAACCTCATTATTGACTCATTAAATAGTTTTAGGTTACATTTTACCCGAAATATTACGAATTTTCAAGAAATCCATAATAATTTTATCATTACTATATATATATATATATATATATATATATATATATATATATATATAAGTATTAGCTTTATTCTACATTGGTTTATTACTACTACATGGTATATTATTCCTGTAATGTATACGTGTGCCCAATTTCAGGGTTTCGTAGGTCTATAGGATTCCTTGTTGAGCCTGTTTCACCTAGCAATTCGGGCGTTGCTACAGATGTCGTAAATGTGGATGAGTTTACGTATCACTGCCCGAGAACCGCTTCATTTTCCTGGCATGATCTCTCCCCTGGCTATCCAATGAACAGACTGATTTTGGGTGTGAGATAGTTTAGGAACTCCAGGGTATTGATTACTTTCCCATTCAAATATCATTTTCTGGCCCACTGAGTCCAAACAACCACCCAGTTAGTGATTGGTGTGAACGCGGTGATGCACATTTCAGGAACTGACTGATTTTTTTTGTCCCAGTCGAGGAGTTTATGTCTTTGGATGAGGCCATTGAGTTATTCTTCGGTGACCTCAGCTCCGTGAGCCTAGCTCCTATTTCTAGGACGTCTGGCTGTTTTGCACACTAGCCGCTACCGTAGTCGTCAGACAAGTTTGAGACCACCCTCAAAGAGAATCTGTATGACTATAAGCCTTATAAGCGCCGCCCGAACGATTTCCCTGTCGGTGAAATTCGTTGAGCTATGGCTAGGTTTCGTTATATTTCGGAGTATGCCCACCGCTCTTTCGGGCAGCCATACAAGTCTTCACTTAACAGGAAGAATTCTTTTGCAGATCTGTGGAAGAGAAACAAAAGCATTCGGGGTAAGTTCTTAAAGGACCCACCTCCAGTTCTCCAGGAGAATGGGATTGCAATCTCGGACCCCGCGTCCGCGTCGAAGACTTTTGAGACTACTTTTTCCGCATTCTCTAGCTGCGATGCTGCTCCGCAAACATTTAATGCACGTCGTGATGTAGCTGAACGAGGCCGACTGGACTTTACCTCCAAAGGGGGAAATTTCTTCAACTAAAAGTTTAAATTTAGTTGTGTTCTGATCTCACTTCATCCACGGACACCATCCCTGGTCCAGACGATGTCCTGTATGCCTTGTTTCGAAACCTATTTGAGTTAGGCATGGCATTTCTGTCAAAATTGTTCAACAGGATCTGGACAGAGGGAATCCTCTCAGATACCTTGCGAATGGCCATGGTGCTCGCGTTTCGAAAACTGGAGAGAGATCACTCAACACCTGGCGTTTTCGCCTAATCACTCTAATCTCATACGTTTACAAATTGATGGGAAGGTTGGTAAATGTTAGATTAGTTTTTTCCTGGACCGCGGAGGCTACCTGTCTTCTGCAAGGTGTGGCGTCCACAAGTTCTACTCCACCTCAAATTTTCTGCTTCGACGCGAAAATGCTGTCAGCGAGGTCTTCCTTCGTATAGAGCAATACGCAACGGTGTTTCTTTATCTGTAGAAGGCCTATGATATCGCATGGCAATACGGTATGATGGAAACTCTCCAAACGATAGGGGTGAGGAGACACATACTAATCTTCATCTCTGAATTTTTGCGAGATCATCGATCCCGCGTACGGGTTGGAGGAGTCCTCTCCGGGCCAATGGAACATGAAGAAAATGTTCCACAAGAAAGCGTCCTCAGTGCCACACACTATTTGCCCTGAACACCAACGGTATCACCTTGGTGCTACCGGAAGATTTTCTCGCTACGCTCTACGTGGACGACCTTTAGATCTATTTTGCTGTGGCCCAGATGACATTTCTGGAGCGTCGACTCCAACAGGCATTGAACCGCATATCTCGCTATGCCGAAGTACACAGGTTTTAGTTTTCTTTGGCCAAGACTATGGTGTGCACTTCTGGTGCCAACCACGGCACCACCCCAACCCAGAGTTTTTCGTAAGCAGGGTTAAGCTGGAAGCAGTTGATTTGTACCATTTCGATGGTCTTGTTTTCGACCGACGCCTCACGTAGGAGGCTCATATTCGCAGACTTAGGGCCTCGTGTACCTGCGCCATGGACATTCTTCGTTCCCTGGCATTCAGCACCTGGGATAGTGATATTGCTTTTCTATATGTCCTATGTTCGTTTGAAGCTTGACTACAAATGCGAGATTTATGCATTTGCAGCCGGACGTATATTTCGGAAGGTGGACTCGATCCACCACACCGGTCTCCTGCGACCGGTGCATTCCGCACATCCTCAATTGAGTGCCTAACTGTCGATGTTCAGGAGCTTCCACTCGCTCTGTGCCGTGTACAGTGCATTATGCACCCGCATGCGCGAACCTGATGCCTCCCTCAGTCGCCAACGTCTCTTACTGCATCCGTGGCCGATATTGACGGTGGCTAAGCCACCAAGAGACCCCAGTCATACCCTAAGCCATTTGGGTTTAAGACTAGTAAACTCCTTCGAGTGTTGAGTATAGCTCTTGGGCCGGTGGCCCTTCTGGTTTTGCCTAGGACGCCACCTTGGAGTCTTTGTCTTTTGACTATCTGTCGCCATGCCTCTACTCCCAAAGCTTCCACAGAGCCAGCAGTATTGCGTTAGACCTTTTGGGAGCACATTTAGTGTTACGCTGGATCTGTGCGTGTGAACACAGATCGGTCCAAGTCCCAAAAGGAAGTCGGCTTCCCCGCCATATCTCCTCTGTTTGAAGTTAGTGGAGCTCTACCAGGCACTGCGACTCTATTCGCGGCCCTGTTGGTGCCAATATACCGCTCGGTACCTGAGATAACGCGTGCGTCGTGCCCAGTTCGGAAAATTAATTGTGATATTTAGGGACTCACAAAGCGCCATGAGTGCTCTTGAGCCATTAGAATATCCACTTTCCCTAGTTTGCGCTATCCGTGACTCCACATTTGCCTCGTAACACGTTTGTCTAGTAACACAAGTGTCTTCAAATAGCAAGGAGAATCACAAATGTTTTCAAAAGTTGAGGAGAAACAAAACTGTCTTTAAATGATCAAGGCAAAAACAAGTGTCGTAAATGGATCAAAGTCAAACAAGTGTCGTCAAAAAGACCAAGGATATACCGTTACAAGCTGAGTACAAACATATGTAAGCCAAACAAGACCAGCGTTTAACTCTTCCTCACACTGAGTACATAGCAGGAATCAGGTGACCCCTCCGCTTAGCCTGGCAAAGTAAATAGGAGACGGCCGAGGAGAATTTATAGTTGCGTGCGATTGCGCCCCCTTGAACCTTCTTTCCAATGCCGCGACGGCCTCATTTCGCTTTCTCTCGTCTTCGAATTGGGCAGACTCACGAGACGCACCGCCATTTGCTGGGGCGTTATCCTGCACCTTACAGTGAGGACTGCGCTGTTCCCTGGACCATTCGGCACTTTGAAATTGAATGTCCCGGCCTGGATAATCTTCACGTACGTTACCAGTTCCGGTACCGGGATGAGTGGGGTCGCTATCGCTTTTCTCCTTTGATCGGGATGGGCTCGTGCATACAGACTTGTGGACTGCCTCACATTTGGTATGAAGCTGGACTCCTTCATTTTATTTGATTCTTTTGGTGTTGGTCACATGCTCCTTCGCCGGGGGCAGGGGGAGGCGAGCCTCCCATTGCTGTTGAAACGTGTTTCTTTCTTGTTTTTTATGTTATTTGTCTTGTCTTGTTTTGCTTAGATGTATTTATCCTTGCCTTGTAACGATTTATCCTTGATCTTTTGACAACACTTATTTGTCCTTGATCTTTTGAGGACACTTGTTTGTCCTTGATCATTTTAATACACTTTTGTTTGTCCTCGATATTTTAGGAGACTTATTTGTTCTTGCCTTTTGAGAACACTTGTGTTTGTCCTTGACCCTTTGAAGACATGTGTTGGTCCTTAAATTCTGAGTAGACACTTGTGGTTGTCCTTGTCCTTTGGTGACACTCTTATTTGACCTTGCCTCTTTAGGTGACTTGTCTTTTTCTGTTTGCCTTTGAGGACACTTATGTTTGTCCCTGCTTTAATTGGTGGACATTTGCTTAGTTTTCATACATAATATATGTTAGAATTTTTAATGTCTGTTGTTCATTTAGAATAAGTTAAAGGTATTAGAGTAGGAAGAGTTACTCAAGAACTGGGTTCTCTGCCAATATTTTGGAGCGCACCCAACTTGGTAGGTTCTTTTCCCCATGTCGAATATTAACATTTTGGCTGCCCTCATAAACACCTCCGTTGGATTACTGCAACAAGGGGATTCATATGTACACGGATTTCCTCAAGATTTATGCCCTTAAGATCACGGTTTATGAGCTCCTGGAGTATTGGCTATTTTTCAATGAGAGACTCCTGCGACAGTAACCACGAACCTTGGTTGGATTATCATAAGTAATGGTTAAACAGTTCGCAATGGTACTTAGGCAGAATTCAGTTCTGCCCCCTGCCTTTCACTAGGAAAGTTCCACATGGTCCTTTGAACCAGGTTGTGCGCTCGTTATTCCGCCCAGTTCTGGTATTAAACTTAACCCTTTTTTATGTTTAAAGCTAACTTAACTTGTTTTGTAGGCTGCTAGTTTTTGTCTCGCTACGAGTTTTTGTCGGTGGTAGTTTTTGTCGCGCTACTTGTTTTTCGTTACTATTTGCCCAGCTATTTCTTTTGTTCACGTTACTTGTTTTATTTTAGTGTGTTGCTTGCTTTATTTCGTCGCGCTACCAGTTTTGTTACGCTACAATTTTTAACATCGATACTAGTTTTGTTCCGCTTCTAGTTTTTGTTCCGATATTAGTTTTGGTCACGCTACTTGCTTTGTTGTCACGCGACTAGCCTTTTTCTCGGCCCACTCGCTTTTTACGGCTTGCCACTTTCTCTTTCCGCCCCCAAGTTCTGTATGGCGGATTTTAAGAAGCTAGTTCTTAAAAGAAAGAGAACCTGTATTTGTTACAGTAAGAATATTTCTTCATTGCTATAATTTATTTCTTACTTTTACTCCCCTCTAGCTCAAGTTCAAGGCTTGGCAAATATTTTACAGGATGGAAAATTAAAATTTGGCATCTGATGAGGAAGCTTATTTGCGAGATGTAAGTGAAGGCAACGAGAGGAATGATGACTTGGAAAAGGCAATTTCAGTTGATCTTCGTGCTATCCAAATATTTGTTATTTCGGAGAATGCCCGATCGGAATCTATTGCCATAAAACATAGCTTTTAGTAAATACTAAAACATTTGTCTTCTAAGGGAAAACAAAAGGCTATGGGAGTTAACCTCCCAATTATTTCTTTGTCCAAGTTTGAGGGTGACCCCTTGAACCGGGATACCTTTTGGGATGTGTTCCTTTATTCCGTGACGAGCGGGACGATATTGTTGCCGTGCAATAATTTGCGTATTTAGGAAGCCAGTTGTGGGTTGAGGCTAAAGATTTCCTCGCTGGGTTACCTACATCTAACCTATTCTATAAAAATGCAGCCTAGTTATAAGAACTCATATTCGTTAAATTTTAGATATGATTAGCGTAAAGCCTACAGCTAAAGATCTTAGATTATTCATGGTTCATTGTAAGTGTCACATCTGTGACTTAAAAGGCATGGGCGTAAAGGTCGAGGATGCAGGCTTCATTATTACGGAGGTTCTGCTCCCTAAGTTACCCCCGACGGCGCCCGACAATATAAACCACGCAGCTTATGAGCACCCTTGGAATTTACAAAAATATCGTCCTGCCGTTGATGCGAAAGTTAGGTTTTTTTAGGATATCGAGCCTGAAATGGATGCTGCTGGGTAAAGAACTCACTTTGGAGAGACCCCTATTAAACTTAAAGCAAAAATAGAAAGCGCTATGTACCCACTGGTGCATTTTTTACAGGGAGATCGAAATTTTCTTGTCACTTTCCGTTGGCTCTCACTCTTCCTACAGTTGTTTGACACATAGGTGCCCTGTGGAGAGGCGAGATGCCATCCGGAAGCAGAAGCAATGCGTTGTTTGCTTTAGAAAACACACGGCTAGACAATACGTTTCAGACAGGAAGTGCAAGAAGTACAATCAGGCGCACATAACACCCTACTTTGTATTGGTAAGAGACAAGCAGAGGGGCAATGGGATAAGAGAAATTCAAAATCTACGCCACATTATCATACTACGCAGTGTACTGATACTTCTTCTGTTGCTGAAAATAGTTCCCATTCTTCCAATATGACGCGAAACTTACAGTGGTGTGCAAATTAATTGGGACACCTTAAGAATTTTGAATTTTTTTAACACACACATGTTATAGGTGATTCTTGAGTGATCAATCAGCTATTCTAAGCGACTATGATGTTTCAGGCGATTATTTTGCTAATTGGCAATCATATAGATTTTGCCAAATGGTAACACTTGGCAACTCTCGCTTGTCAAGGACAACGACAAAACAAAGACTGCAATGAGTGCAGTCCTCAACAGGCAAGCTTGTACGATGGACGTTAATCCCAGGAAGAGAGCAAAGGCTGTAGCACTGCAAGAAGATTCTGGTATGTCAGTTTGGGAGATAGCCAGTAAGCTGAGGTGACAAAGTCGACTGCGGGTCAAATAATAAAAAAACAAAGTGACTGGTAATGTAGAAGTGGAAAGACGTGGACGATGTGGTCGAAAAAGAAAAACAAATGCATACCATGACAAAATATTGCTATACAATGGTGTAAAAGACCCGCGAAAGACCAGACAAGACCTACAGTCGGATTTATTAGCTGCTGGTATCCAAATTAACTCGTTAACTCTTCGCCGAAGGCTTCATGAAGCCGGCAAAACTGCGCGAGACCCCTCAAGAAAGCTCTACTTACCGCTGGTTGAAAGTGAAACGTTTGATTTTGGCCAAGAAGTACAAAGAATGGATCCAAGAAGAGGGGAAAAGGTGATATTCTCTGACGAGACCCACTTCGAAGTCCATGGGGTCCGATCAGAAGTCATGAGGCACAGTGCAGGAAAACTAGTGAGAGTGAGTCACATCCAGCAAGTCCCCAAACACCCCTAAGAACATGTTTTGGGGTGCTTTTACGGCAAATGGACCCGAACGACTGGTACCATTGGAAGGAATGATGAATTACGATAAATATCAAGCAACCTTAAGGAACCATCTACTCCCGACACTTCGTGAATGCTTTTCAAAAGGTGATGTCATATTCCAGCAGGACAACGCCTCATGCCACGTCTCCCCCCAAAATATACAATGTTCTTCCGAGCAGAGAAGATTACGGTACTGGAATGGCTTGCAAATTCACAGACCTTAATCCAATTGAGACTCTGTGGGCAATCATCAAATGGAGGACCATGGCTAAGGACAACTCCTCAATGGAAAAACTGATCTGTGTTGTTATATAGGCCTGGTATCACGATGAGGAAATACGGAATATGAGCAAGAACTTGGTGCTATCCATGCAAAATTGGATTGCTGAGGTTATTAAAGCAAAGGGAAGACATATTTCATATTAACTGTCAACATTAAGATGATATTCATGCTATGATTTTGAGAATAATATATGAATGGTAAAATTCGGTGTTTTTCTATCACTGTCCCAATTTATCTGCACAGCACGTTACATACTAATGAGCCAGTGGAAGAGGCCATCATGGAATGCCTCACCAATGTGCAGAAACACGGATGGTGTAGCTATCCACATAGCAATTCTACCCATTCTTGTGCCAAGTAAGGTCGTAGTTAGACAGGCTTTTATTGACTGAGGAGGTCAACCTTTCTTTATAGCAGCCTCCGGGGCTGCGCTTCCTACGCTATCAGTGGATTTAGAGCATTCGTAAATATTTGTATGCTTTATTTGTGCCTTTCGCGGTGAGTACGGAAGAGCTGTGTTGTCACTGTTATAGAGAGGCTGGTTTTGAAGTTTATTAAGATGATGGGGGGCGGGCATACATGTGGTTTCTTTATTAGCCAAGGATGTTTAGGGAATCAATCTTCAGGGAGGATGTTTTGGTGTGGAAGTTGGAGGTAATTTCGAAGGGAGATAACTCTTGCGGTGTAGGAAGAGTAGACTCTGGGACGTAAGTCATTTGTTGAGAGGATACGCCGGATTCTTGAATTAATACTTAAACTCAAAACTGAAAACTTTTTATTGGAGAAGAATAACACAGATTACATGTTCAAGCTCATATATAGGCATGCTAGTTAGCATGCTTTTCGAGCAACACACATTACACTCACACAATTATAGTTAAGTTAAAGACAAAATCATTGTATGACACAAATATAACCTAAATATCTAAGACTAAAAATGGAATGGACATATTATAACAGAGAGGCAAAATGGACGAAATATTTAAAGGATGATGAAACCGTAATTGCAAAGATTCAGTACCGCCAAATCATAGAATTCTAGTAATTAAGAACTGTCTATATATTATAGTGCGGGTCATGGATGAGAACATTAACAAACTTACACTGATAAAACTTTGCCAGGACATGTATATATTTGCAAGAATGTGGCGGACAGACAGCAGATATATTAGAGCTATTGATAACCCCTAAGCATATAGGCCAGGTCAATACGAGTGTCGCACACTCATTAGAACAATTACAAGAACTGCAACTTTGGTCATTTGCCCAAAGGACATAAAAATGTACATAAAGTATAAGAAGTGTCACTAAACCTCATAAGAGTCTAGGAATTTTTTTTTAACATTGTTTTGATTGAACTCTAGGTTCTCTGTTCCCTAATAACAAGGGCATCGAGTTCCATACAGTAGAAGCAGCATAGTTTAGCGATCGGTGTGTCAACGACAATCGCTGAAAACTTGGTGTCGTATTATGCATATTTCAGATTTTATAATTATGTAAGGAGTGCTCAACTGCATCGCGGGATTGCATCTTATGTGAATAGCCAACAAATACAAATGCAGATCTGAAACTTTTAGTATGTTGGTCTTGTGAAATTGCAGGTCAGTGTGGGCTAGATAAGATTAGTTGGCTATAATAGGTATAATTTTCTTTTGTAAAAGGAACAACTGAGAAATATAAACATGGGAAGTACAACCCTAAATAATACTACAATAGATTAAATAAGGATACATTAGACCAGGGGTCGCCAAACTTTTTTCACAGCGGGCCAGATAACTGAGAGAATGACATACGCGGGTCGCATAACCATTTTGTTCAATACAATATAGTGAATACACAAAAAGTAAAGACAACCAATATATTTATTTACCAATACACAAAATACAAAATGCAGAAAAAAAATAAGGACAACAAACATATTTATTTACCAAAAAGTTATCAAAGAACGCGTCGTTAGCAATAAGATAGTATTATCAAACTCAGTGCGCACATATCCGAGTCTCACAAACTAAGCAGCAAAGGAGGTTAGTGAGATTTGTGAAACTGACGTTTAGCTTTTAAGATATCATCAATATTTGCTTTGTAATTGTTGCATCCACGGTGCAGCGGCGGGCCGGATGAACTGACCTCGCGGGCCGTAGTTGGAGACTCCTGCATTAGACTATAACAAAGATTAGTCAGAATAATTTCAAGAAGCACGATCGTAGTTTATAAAATATCCCGATCATTTTCAAGATTTTCGAACAGATGAACGAAATATGTTTATCAGACCTAAGGTGGTTATCGACTATAATCCAAAAAACCTTCCACTGTTCTCCAGATTAACAATTTCGTTAGCAAATATTACATTATGGTTATCTACGTTATACGTATAATCTATTACTAAACACAACCTTGAAAGTTTTGTCAATTTTTAATGAAAGCCTATTTTTTATTAACCAGTGTTGAATTTCGGTGAGCTCTGCGTTAACATTCTCCATTAGGCTTACTATTTGTTGCGCATTTTCAGTGAGGGTTGGATAAAGAAGCATGGCGTTTCTGGCTGCGTCTGGGTGTGTCGGTGTTTCTAATTTATTACCTTCTTCTGCCGCGTCCTTTACAACCTGACGTCTCCGGATGCCAAAGCGGAGCATGCATTCGTACTCTGATTTCTTGATTCTCTTCGTAATGTTGTCAAGTTTTTTTGAAGGCATGGTGGGGTTTACTACATTTGCGGCATTTTTCCTTCTACTATGACCTTTTGCAGAACATCTGAAGCATAGTTTGGGGTCTATTTTTGAAATATTTGGCCGTGTGGTCAATACTAGGCAAGAGAAGCATTGCATCTAACTTGGCAATTTTTCTCTAATATGGATGATGGTTGCGGGAAACTGGACCGTGTGAGGTATCATTTGTTATTTAAATGATCTTAAAAATCTTCGCCGCTGTTTAAATCTAGTATTTTTTCGAACATCAACATAAATTCAATCTGATAACCATCTTATTCGAATACTTTTTACTCCTTTAAAAATAGTCTTCTTTGCTGTTTGGTCATGGCAGGAATTTGTTTAAGCAGTACTGTGTCTGTCCGAGTGTTATATTCATTTTCCTCTGAGGATGTGGTTGCCTAGTAATGTGATCGAGAGTCGTTTTTTTGTGATTTTTGTTTTTGCTTTATGACGACTTCGGTTATGCTGTGGCTTAAGTTGTATTTTGGTTGAACTACCCAAGAGAAGGACTGCAGGCGCTCGCGGAGGTTTATGGAACAGTGTATGCGTGGTTGTTTTGACCCCTTTTCAGTGTTTACAGTGCGACTGGCATGCTGGACAGAAGAGATATATTGGGTTATTTGTTCTTTTGTTGTAATTTGACGCAATATCAGTATATTTTTCTTTGTTAGAGTGTGAATTTGTAGAATCTTTTAAAAAGCTCATGACCGTAAGAAAAAGGGTTCAGCATCTCTGCCGGTGGCTGGCAACAGTGATCCCAACAAGGGATCAGCACTACTGGGGCCTTTTATTGTGCCCCGGTCAGCACTCCTAACATTGGGTACTCAGAGAAAATCGTGTGCAGTTCCTTTGTTTGCCACGTCGTGATTAGGGAGTCCATGGGTAATAGAAGAAGGGGACGACGAAAGGAAAGAGAAAGTGACAGGGAGTAAAAAGGGTGGATAGAAAGACGAAGGTAGGATGAAAGAGTGTTAGCACAGTAAGACGAGGTAGAGGTTAGCGAAAGAGGGAGGAGAGTTTAATCTGGGTTCGAAGTGAGCCCTAAGTCCCATCAGCACGGTACCAGGAAAACACATCGCCATGCCCCTTACGGACCCGCAAATTGGGGGTGCGCCATCTGATACATGCGCGCGCACTGCTCTATTCACACTCGCCAGCACAGACATAAGATTGAACCTCGCCCCCAATGCAAGATAAAAAAATGGCTAAAATTAAAAAAAAGAAGGATTTTTGCCCCTGCTCTTGTAGCGTCTATTTAATTGTCTTAAAAAGAGATGATTTATGACCATGCTCTTGTAACGTCCATTTAAATGGACGAATCAATCCATTTAATCCAGCGCAGGTAATTAAAATTCTTAGAGAAGCTTTGTAAATCCCACTTTAGTAATTATGACCTCCTGTCTTAGGAGAGAATAACCCTTTTAATTGTTTTCCAAAATATCTGACAGTTTTCACACTTTCTCGTTCAGTTCAGACCCATTTCTGTGTTTTCAATCCCTCCTTTTTTTAGCACATATCTGTTCTTTTTCAATCCCTCTGTCAGTTTTTAACCCTTTTCCTCAGTTTAACTCTTTTTAGCGAGTTTTCAAAATTTCAATCAGTTTTTCTACTTTCTGTTCGTTCATCCACTCATATTAGTATTTAATGCCCACTCTTAGTTTTCACTCCTCTCCCTCAGTTGCGACAGTTTTCTGTCAGTTTTTGGCCCCTCCTTTACTTCAAACCCTTTTCTATCGGTTTTAACCTCCTCTCTGTCAGTTTTTAGCCTACATCTCTATTTTCAGCAGTTTTCTGCCATTCTTCAGCATCTATATGTCACTTTTCACCAACTCCTTGCTAGTTTTAAGCACCCCCATGCAGAATTTAGCACCTCTACATGTTTTCAGCATTCCAACTTCAGTTTACATCCCTCTCCCTCAGTTCCGACCTTTTTGTGTCAATTATCAACCACTCTTTGACAAGCTTCAATCCCTTTTCTCTCAGTTTTCACCCTCTTATATCAGTTTTCAGCCCCCTTTCTCAATTTCAAACCTCTTTTTGTTAGTTTTCAAACCATCTCTATCAGTTAGAAAACTCACCCTTTTCAGTTTTGGTCTTTACACTCTTATTTTTGACATCTCTCTTTTCTGGTTTTCAACATAACATTTGTCATTTTTTAATCACTATTCTGCCCTCCCCCCTCGTCACTTTTCAACTAGTTAGTTTATCACCTACTCGGGTAAGATCCCAACACAGTTCCTTGTTAGTTTTTAATCACACCCTGTTTAGTTTTCACCCCCTCCGCGTAGCTGTCATCTTAAAAGTCTCAACCTTTACATGCTGGTTTCAACACATCTCTGTAACTTTTAACCCCTCTCTATCGCTATTGAACTCTTCAATGTCAGTTTACAACTCCATGTTACCTCTTAATCCCCCCCTCCCTTAGCCTTAGTTTCAAAGTTACTCAATTTGACCTTGTTCTAGGGTAATAATTTTTTCCTAAAAATTTGGAATTTCATATTTTATTTCCACTTTGATATTTTTGTTTTAATTTTCGAGTTTGGGAACGGATTCCAGGCACTGCCGTTCACAACATCCACAAATGGGCATTTTTAGCGTCTATGCCAGAGGGCATAAATGGATTAATCATCCCAGAATGAAATAACGACCCAAATTTAGCAGTTTTATGAGTTTAGAACAAGGCTACTTTGAATGAAAAAAGTAAAAATTGAGAAATTAATCCATATTTCAATTAGATTGGGGCTGTTTTGGGTTCTGGGTAACCCGTGGAGTAATGGCGTTCAGCCACGAATAAATGACGTTGACTTATGGTCGCAATTAAAAGGGTTTATTGAGAACAGGGTTTGACTGTGCAAAATCATGGAATCTGCAATAACCCGCCATAAGGTTGGTTAGTCTTAAGCACCTCGATCTATTATTTAGGCGGCCTAACAATACGACGTTAGAACCCGCCTTCTACATCGAATCTTCCAGGTAGTTTAGATGGTTCTAACCATCACCGCCAACGCAGGTCCTCCGATCAAAACTTGTCTCCCTTTAGCAACCTATATTTTACAGTTTTTCTCCAAAGTAGGATTTAAAAAAGTTCAAACAATTTCCTCGATGGTTTCTCATTTTCATGTTGTCACGCTACCCTTTTCTTTTCAATAGTAGAAAGCATTCCTCCACCGGATTAAGAAATTTGCATAAAGATCATAATGACAACAGTCTGATGGAAATGGGAACGGCCACCAGTTCCGCGTCAGGGAAGTGGGGATTTAGAAACTCTTTTGGCAGATTCAATACAAGGAGAGTGATGTGTTATGTGTGCGAGCTTTTTGTGTGTTTTTTTTATTATTTTTAAGCTTAATAGAAACAAGGCTGTATAATGCAGAAATTAAGAAAAGAGATGTAAAGAAAGTGAAAAGGTAGACGAAGGGAATATGCTGGAAGATATATAGCCTCAGGTCTTCCTGCAGGTATTAGAACCGGGGCATCATACTCTGGCTACGACATCCACCCCTTTGGGGGTTGTGCGCGAGGAGATGAGGAGGAGGGGGGCGTGTTGTGATTAGTTATGCGTGTGATGACGTGTGTGGTTGGAGTTGCCTGCGTCCACGCATTCGGCTCAGCGCATCCACCAAGAGGTGAGTGACATCATTCTACGTTCACTAATATTTTTGTGTTTGTTGTCGCTGGGGTTGAACCAGGTACTTCGGCATTTGATGTCCAATGTCTTAGCCACTAAGCTAACGAGATTCCTTTTAGTTTCTAAAGGAGTGATAAAAACTGCTCTAAATGAAGTTTTGGTATTAAAATTTAACTTTCAGATAATTTAGTTCATTCTAACCTCTAGATAACCTCTACAAAACATTGATA
Source organism: Ceratothoa steindachneri (assembly GCA_963969495.1). NCBI lineage: Eukaryota > Metazoa > Arthropoda > Malacostraca > Isopoda > Cymothoidae > Ceratothoa > Ceratothoa steindachneri. The sequence continues at coordinate 129,424,358 of OZ018318.1, read as the reverse complement.
TGACGCAAGTCACCAGGACCGACAATGGCCTGTGAACTGCTCTACTGAAACGAAAAAGTTGCCTTCCAGGAAGTGTTTTATGTTTCCCAATCGATTATAACATATAAGAAATAATATTAAGTTCATATTTACCAAAAGCGATCGATCGTCAGCGGGCAATTCAAGGCGAATCAGGAGTCTGAAATCCGTGATTGGGAAACTGTCTGAATCTATGATCAAAGACAGGAGCGGGGAACTTTAATTCTGATACGTGACTGTCAACATGTTGGAAGGCGAGATCGTGCGTAAAAAGATCTCCCAGAATTCTTCACAGAATAATTTAGGAATGCGATGAATAAAGTAGTTGATGGCGGTGGTGGGGAGCGCCAGAGGCGTTTATTAACTGGATACCAATGCATTCTCAATCTTTATTATATTCGGTTGTTAAGAAATTAATGTTTTATAAGGAAAGTACAACTATTTTTTAATATAAAAATATTCACTAAGTAGTTTTTTGTATTATTAACAATAAGAACATAAGAAAAGAAGGAGACTGCAAAAGACCATCCATAGCGTACACTTGGCAGCTCCTGTTCCAGTCAACACACAGCTCCTGTTCCAGTCAACACACAGCTCTTCCTCGTTTAACTCAACATTAGATTCCTTTTTTTCATTCGGTTTTAATGAAATATCCATTTTCGTCTCCTTCATATCAGAGTAAACTTTGCCATTTAAGTAACGGTGCAGTGGCGTAAATAAAATGGTAGTCACATGTTTCAAGTCTCGGTCTATATGGAGGATTGATGGTATAATAATCACTCTATATGAAAAGATAGTAGAAGGTAAAAAAGTTGGTGAAAAATGGGGTAAGGTTGCCCTTTTTTTAGAAGCAATCGCAGGCGTTTTTGTTTTTGTTTGTTGTCTTTTATGTTGCAGTTGGTTTGTTTTATTTGTCGAGTGTCTCTGTGATTGTGTCTCTTTAGTGCTCTTTTAATTGTTAGTCTTTATTGTGTTGTGTACTGATTTTTGTCTCTGTTTCGAGCATTCGAGCCTTTGTTAGTGCTCGATGTTGTTAATGTACTTCGCGTTGGAGTATGGTTTACGCAATTTGGTTTGTATGTTTGGTGTATGTATGTTAGTTTTGTTTTGTGTTTATGTGTACATGTGTTCAATGTTTTCCTCGGAGCAGAGTTTAGTGCTTGGGAAGTGTCGATTTCGGGCGACCTTCCCGCGCAATCTGGCCGGGATGTTGATCCTGCCGCCAGTTCTTCTTACCTCTGGGATGATATCATTGGCCATTGTAGACCAGACCTTTTTGGCCAGTTTTTGGGTGGCGATATTAATGGGCTCCAGTCTTTGTCTTTGGTGCAGTACCCTCTGCCGAATCTGCTCCCTTCTTCTCGTCTTGTTGATGCAGAGGGTAGCTGAATTCTGCACTCGCTGGAGTCTCTTCATAGTGGTCTTGTTGGCCATTTGAGTAACTACTGCAGGGTAGATGAGCTTAGCTCGGATGAGCATCAGGTATAACTTCCTGATGTTCGCCGAGCTAAGATCACGGAACCTATATAGCTTGGGGAATTCTCTCCTAGCCATAGTCTGCCTCTCCTTGTAGTGACTCGAGTATCCGCGGTCGGAGATCTTTAGGCCTAGGATGGTGCCTTCGGTGGAGTAGCCGTATCTCCTCCCATCTATTATGATGGGCCACGTAGACTCTCGGCTCAACGGGAGAATCTTAAATTTCTCCCGGTTTGTCCGGATCTTCCATTTCTGTTCGTATTGGTTGATGTTACAGATCTCTGCAATTGTGTTGATTGCCTGATCCCTCGCTTTCCTGACCCTACTCGGGACGATCTGGGTGACGTCATCTGCATATTGCAGATACATCGTGTCCCGGTGTATAGGAGTAGGGAGGTCGATGGTAAAGACCAGGTAAAGCAGGGGACTCAGGCAGCTCCCCTGGGGAACGCCCGCTGTGAGTTCGAATTCAGGTCCTTTGTGCTCTTCAATCATGATACGCGCCCTTCTATCCATGATGAAGTCACAAAGGATCCGTTCCAGGACCGGGTTTAGCTGGAGACCGAGTATTTTGTACTGTAGTCCACTCAACCAAACCTTGTCGAAGGCCTTCTGCACGTCCCTCATCACGATGTCTACATATTGTCCCTTTGCTCGGCAGTGAGCGATCTTTTCGGTTAGGAGCGCCAGGGTTGTTTCCGTGCCCCTTTTAGGTCTAAACCCATGTTGTTGGGGGTTATGCGCTCCCAACTCGTCGAGTTGATTTTGTAGCCTATTAGCTAAAATCTTCTCGAAGATCTTGCCGGAGAATTCTAGGAGAGAGATAGGGCGATAGTTGGCCACTTGGTCTGGGGGCTTGTTCCCCTTCGGAATAAAGATGATTTTTGCCACCTTATATCCGTCGGGGAAGTAGCCTGTATTCAGGGATGCATTCATGGTATTCACCATGCCCTGAATAATTTGCCTTGGGGCATTCACTAGGTTGTTCTTAGTGATCCCAGACCATCCTGGTGCCCTCTGTTTGAAGGACTTTATGGTGTTAATAGTCTCTTCAACAGTGACCGGGCGCCCATGGTCAACCATCTCTCTCTCTCTAGAAACTTGAGGTTGTGGGTGGGTCCTATGTAACATCGGTCTGAGTTCGTCGAGCAGTCGGTCTTCGAAATCCTGGTCGAAGTCGTCGTTTTCCTCAGGTGAGATTGCAAAGACCTGTTTCCAATGACTTCTGAATTTTTCTTCCAGAATGTCCGGTTCTTCTATGATGGTATCGCCATCCTTGATCTTTATTCCTGGCCTGGGAGGCGATCTCCTAAGTCTTCGGATGCTGTTCCAAAAACTTACAGGATTAGTCTCCCGGTCTAGTTTGCCTATGATATTGTCCCAGATTTCTTTCTGCTTTTCGAGGATTGTGTTCTTCATTTCCTCGCTTAGTTGTCTCATTCGGGCTGCCCTTTCCCTGTTCGGGCCTGTCCTGCCGACTTCCTCATAAATGTCCCTGTGTTCCCTGGCGATATCCCTCATTTCATCCGTCCACCTAGGTTGCGGGAGCATTTTGTACGAGATTCTGGGCACGCATCTTTCGTCGGCTTGAGTGAGGAGACCAGTGATCTTGTCGATCTCCTCATCAATTTCCTCGAGATTAGCGTCGCTCAGGTCAGCTGGTTGATAGGTGCTGAGCATTTCTCGATACAACTCCCAGTTAGCTTTCGCGTAAATTTTCCTAAGTGTGACGGGCTTGAGTATAGGCGCAAGCGAGATGGTGGTGATGATCGGGATATGATCGCTCGGGACCACAGGTCCTGGGGCATTGGCTATATTAAAGGGGAATTCTGGACTTGCTAACACGATGTCCGGTTTTGACACCGAATTATGTGTCACGAAAGTTGGGAAGTCTGGTCCAACTCTCTGGAGCTTCTTCCTATCAAGAAGCAGCTCCAGGTTTCGTCCTCTTGGATCGACCCGCCTGTAGCCAGAAGCACGGCAACAGGCGTTTAGATCTCCGCCCAACAACGCTAGCCTTTTGTGCCTGAAGAGGGTATAAAAGTTGTTAATCGGCAGGTATTGTCTCCTGGGCGGCTGATAGGCTGCCGCCACTGTAAGAACCCCAACCAGGGTAGGGATTTCGATAGCCACGAATGATTCATCTAAGTCCGGAAGTGTTTTGAATTTTAAGTTCTTCTTGATCGCGATGGCGCAGCTATCAAATCTTGTTTGTGTATGATTTTTTTGTATGATTGTGTAGGTATGGATTTTTATTGTGTCAGTTTTTGTGTTTATTCCATGTCCTGAGATGAGAATGATGTCTGGGTCTTCTTTCCGGAAGATATTCCCGTAGAGAAGAGATTTTCCCTTCCATCCATTCACATTCAGTGTAAGTATTTTTAGCGCGTTGTTTCTGTTCTCCATGTTTTTCTTGTATTTGTGTAATGTGTTTTTCCGTTTCTTACTTTTTTGAATTCTGCATCACTTAGGGTGATACAGGATTCTTTGTATAGTTTTACGGCGCCCTCTAGCATTGCCTCTTCTACGTCTTTTTCTTTGTCTGTTGTTGAGTAAGTCCATTTGTAAATTTTCTGGTGGATACCCTGAAATATCTCCTTGGGGGAGAGTCTCTGAGGGTATTGGTTCACCTCGCTCGTTATGATCTTGAGGTCAATCTCCTCTCCGTCGTACTTGTAGGTACGCTTCAATGTTTTTGACCTACTTCGTGAGCTAACAGGGCTTTTGGTTGCCCTGTCTTCGACTTCTTCAACTTCAGACTCCGAAGACGATTGACTCGTTAGGTTGCCTTCTGCTTCTTTCAACCTTCTGGCTGCTCTTTTTTCCCTCTTTTCTCGGCGTTTCTGTGCCTCCAGCCTAGGGTCAGCCCTGGTGGGATTGGCTTTTGCCGCTGGGGCTTTTGCCTCCTTTGCCAGACGTTCGACCTCTCTTTCCTGGGGAAATGGAGTCGCCGGTGCCTCGGTAGTCTCTTTTTGCTGAAACTGCAGCTGCAGCACGTCACCCGATGGGGGGTCGTCCGGAAACCACATCTCAGCCATGCCGTTTTTCTTTAGCATGAGATTGAGGGTTTTCGCGAACGTCCCCGGGTTGGTGAGATTATTCACGTGCGTGAATAGTATGCACGTGAGTATCTTTGTCGAATTTTCATTCTCAAGTTTGAGATAGGTTTTCGACATCTGCTTGCCCGAGTTTAAAAGTGGCGAGGCTCTTGCTGCAGCAGCTTGAGCATAGGAGGTGAAGCTTCTTATATTTGTCACATTCTTTTTCGTCTTGATTAATTCTTTTTTCTTGGGGCAGGACATAGCCATTGCCCCGTGGTTAAGTCCACAGTTAGGGCACTTCTCCGTCGTGGCCCTACATTCACGCCAACCGTGGCCTTTCGCACTACATTTGGAGCATGTGGCTACTTGTTCTTTGCAATCTTTTGTTGCATGTTGTTCCATTTTGTAGCACTTGAAGCAGATTAGGATTGGGGTAAATTCTTCTCTCTCAATTTGGTCTGCTGAGACTCTGGCATTGAAGAGGAGAAGCCCCCTTTCCTTGGCAGTTTGCGCCATCTTGGTGTCACTAAAGATCACCTTAAATACGTGTTGGTACTCGGTGTTGTCCCGCCTATTGCGGAACTTTATCACCTCCACCACGTTGGCCCACGGTTGATTTCTGTTGATCTCTTCTTTAATCTCTTCTTTTGTGTGCTGCCCTATCCATGGATCGAGCTGCCTGCACACCACACTTATGTGTGCCTGTATCTGAGGGGGGGTGCTAGGCTGGAGGCCTATCTCATTAAGCACCTTTTGACCCTCCTCCGTTGTCAGGGTTTCCACATCTGCCTCCTTCTCGCAGACTGCAGAATAGCCGACTGGGGTATCTATCAGCCTCGGGATACCCACACTCAGCTTCCCAAAGACCGTGGCAAACACCGTACCTCGGTCCGGTTTGGGGTGCCCACCTATAACCCTTAACGGGACTCTTGTGGCTGGGTGGGCCGCCATTTTTGTATTTCTGCAGCCCCTCTGACCGGGGGGGGGGGGTGCAGATCTTCTTTGTTTAAGTGTTTGTTTTCTGTGATGTGTGAATGTGTGTTTTAAGTTCGTATGTGTATTGGGTGTATTGTTTTTTACGTTTTTTACCTTTGATGGAGAGAGGCCCCCCCCACGCTCGCCGGCCGCCTGGATGAAAGTGAGAATTGCCTTTTTTAAATGAAGGATGATGATGGATGGGATGAATCCGGGTGGGATCCTCTCAGGGGTGTGATTGTATGGCGGACTTATTGACAACGCCGCCCCCCCGAGGGTTTTGAATCGCGACCGCTCCCCAACATACCATAGAGACGGTTGTATGTCCCTCTATGGTCCTGGAAGGGGCCTTCGCCGTAATTGGCACCGAAGGTTGCAGTCCGTCCCTTGTCCGGAATGTTTCTGACATTGTCCTCTACTGTGGGCTAATCCTCAAACCAGCTTCTTCCAATGCCCCCAATTATGGTCAAGCAACTGCCTGACATAGTTGGGACGAAACGTGAATGGCAATCTCACTTCACATCTGACGGTGGTTCACGCAGGAGGGTTGTCCGAGGACTTAAGCAGTCATCTGCTTAAGTTGGGCCGCTGTAGAAAAAGATGATGATGGTTAATAGGGAGTGAATGATGATGGGGGGTGGGGTGACACCAGGGTATAGCTCTCTTTCTTGATATTTGGCCCTAAAAATAGGAACCAAATTTTTGAAGGCGTGGGCAAAAATTGCCCCAAAATTTCCTCCTTTGCCAAGCAAGGAGATGCGTGCCGCGAAGTATTTCTGCCCAAGTTTTCCGTCCAGTCCTATGGAGGATCTTCTGATATATTTATTAGAAAAAAGCACAAGTATTTCATACATCAAATAAATAAATTTACATAAATTTACACAATGTAAAAAAATATATATAGACAAAAGTGGTGAAAGAATGGAAAAAATTTATAGTTGAGGAGAGGAAGGAGTAATAGTCGAAGGCAAAGTTACATAAAGGGGGTTCTCCTGGAGAAATACAACGCAGGAGCTCAGCTTTTTGTTAATTGACTACATTTACGTTTAAGTTGTACCTACTAATAGGTAGATTTATTTACATTATTATTTATATTAATATTGGTCTATCGATTTAAGACTTACTTCTTTACACTCGTTCAAGTTTTTGTTTGTTTGGCTTTTACTTATATCTAAATTTCATCATTTGGATTTCACTGACAATTCTACTTAATTATTCACACTATTATTTATTATTCACATTAATATTGGTTTATTTACACTATTATTTATTATTCACATTAATATTGGTGTATGACTTATTTACACTCGTTTCATCATTTGGATTACATTGACAGTTTTAACATTACTTTATTATTGATGTATTATATTTATTACACTATACTCATTATGTTTTTATGATTTACCGAATTATGCTTTCCGCTCACTTTGTTTTTACAATGTTTGATACGTTTTAATTTTATTACTTCTTATAATCACTGGAACTTATGTAGAGTTTACGTTCACTTACGTGACGTATTTAAACACTTGCTTATTTGGTTGTTGCTTACTTATTTATTTGACACTGTTACCTATACGCTTATTCATTTACCACTTTTATCATTTTTGCTTTATTATATGTTTAACACTTGACACTTTTTCACTGTTAGTTAATTGATGAGGTCATCATCCCGCACTTTATATTTTTATAGGTAGCCGCGTTAACTGAATGTAAACTAGACTTCGGGATGAACATCGTGCCGCTGCACAGAAGGCTTTCCATTTCCTTTGGGGTCATGGCCCCTCAAAGGTCCACTTGTACTCACCGTTTCGTATGCCTGTCACTAACTGTGTTTGATTGCATTTTTCAGGTCTACATCCAGTAGTCCCAAAAATCTTTAGCTGCAATTGTTCCCCGTCGAAAAAATGTCCTCTTTCCAGGACATCAACTTTTTCGGTCAGGGGAACACCGGGGTATGAATCGTCGTCTTCGGATTCTCCGTCATGCTTCTCCTCTTCTATTTGTCTTGCTGCGGGTGTGTTGTTCCTCTTCTTCTTTGTTCTCTTCTCCTTAGGGTTATTTCTCGTGTTTACAGCGTTTTCGTCCTTATTATGTTCCTGGTTCCCGTCTTCTTAGTTGTTTACTGGTTGCTTCTCTTCTTTTTGTTTTGTGTTTTTTTCGGCAGTCTGAGACTGTGTGTCATCAGCGAACTTGATATTTAACACGTCTTGAGATGCTGGATTAGGTGGAAACCACAACTTTTTCTTCATTCCATTGTGCTGTAGCATGGTGTTAAGCTCCTCTGAGAAGCAGCCGGGTCGCGCAAGGTTGGCCAGGTGGGCCACTATGACCATTGTCATGATCTCCTTGCTTTCGGCCGGCAGGATTAGCTTCGGAGTTGCTCTATCGGTTGCTGGTGTGACGTTGCTTGGAGCAGATGCCGCGGTTGCGTAGGAGCTTGGGAATGTAGTTCATACCCTAATACAATAGTTTTTGTTGATTCAACCGTGTCACGTGTGTGCGAGCATTGTCTTTGGAGGATGCCACCTACTCGTATTTGGTTGATCAATGAAGGACATTTTTCTCGTGAGATTCATTTAAATGCTGTAATTGTTGAACACACGGGTAGGTCTGCAGTAACTATTTGCCTGGTATTGAGAAGTTCATAATGAATAACCCCTTTCACAGCCTACCAAATGCAAACTATAACTTTCTCCTGTGGGGGGGGGAGGGCTACCTTTGCCAGCGGCCGCCAGAAGGGAATTTAAATTATAAAAAAAAGACAAATTTTGCATTGGGAGAACACGTTTAGGCGTAGGGTTTAGGGGAACAGGGTTGTTTACCATTAAGAGATTGATTTTGTTTTTAATATTGCAGTAAACAACCCTCCCCCCCTTTCATTTCCCGTATCAGTTTGGAGATGGCTTGAGTCCACGTCGAGCCAATAGAGATGAAACAATATTCACACTTAAACGTTGTCCTCATACAGTCCATGTGACACCCAAACACCATTCCGATCATGTTACACCCTTAATTTTTCTAGTAAATTGCTTCTCTGCTGATAACTTTCGTTCTATGATCCAAATTTGCACAACATTTACTCATACATCGTTTATACATATATTTTAACGTATACCAAATTTAAAAAAAACATTGTTTTTCTGGCAAAAGTTATTGAAGATGTTGTGATAGAAATACAGGCGTTCTGATCTTTTTGGACGGCTGTCTATTTTCTCTAGGCTTCTCTGTCATACTTTCATAATTCTTGTTCAGGTCATCCATCCCTTTCCTAATTTGGCCACGACCCTCTTACTAAATCGAATAAATAAAAATCCTCTTTTGTTAGGAGTATTCTCCTTTCCCCTTTCAAGAAAAGTATCCGGAATTTCTCCTTCTGGGAGCGAAGAGACAGACTACCAAACAATGTAAGCCGCTCAATGGCAGGGCTCAAAGGAATAAAGAAATTCCCACTTTCAAGCATACAAGTGCCGACGCAAAGTACTCTATCCCCCTCTGATGTTGCTCCTGCTCTCCTCCTAACCTTGCATATCATTCTTCTCTCCTTTCGCCAAACCTCCCAAGAGGTTTTCCCACACGCGAGTGGATAAGCACGATAAAGGAAAATTGGTTTCGAGTGGGAAACAAACTAGAAAATTAAATAAGGGCGTTTCGTAGTCTATTATTGGATTCGATGTAGCAATTTCGGAATAAAGTCTCGATTCGCAATCTCGTCTGGATTCCATTCTATCAACTGAATCCGAGTGAGGTGATGGCCCTTTCCTTTCCATTTAAAGGGTTCCTCTCCTCTCCGCCTCTCAACTTTGGCCGTCTTCTTTTTATGTTACCTATTCTTTTTTAGCGTCTCTTCCCACCTATCTTCAGCGTTCTTTATCTTTTGTTGTTTATTACTATTCAGCGTCTCTTCCTACTCATTTTCTCCGTTCTACTTTTTCCCTATTCATTTTCAGTAGCCCCCATCCCCCCCCCTATCTTATCCGTTTTTCTCCTTTTCCCTTTTTTCAGTAACCCTCACTCCCTTATATTCGCCGTTCTTCACCCTCTGTTGACTATTTCTTTTCATCGTTTCACTTCTTCGCAGCCAAACAAACCAACAAACCCGCTCGCTCATTAGATGCCGCTCGAGAAGAGATTTGAGAGTTTCGGTTCCATTTCTGATTTCTATTTTGCTTTTCTTTTTCCATTTGGGTGGCTGTTGCTCTTTCATTTTCCTGCCTGGAGCTCTATTTTTTAAATTTTGAGGTGGCTGCTTTTGTTTTATCATAATATTTTAGAAGGGGTGGGGGATCTCTTTTTTTCAGATTCATTTCAAGAGTTTTCTTTGAATCGAGTTCTGCTTTTGTTCTCCTATTGGCGTTTTCTCGTTCTCGCATCCTTGCTCCTTTTCTCCCTACTTATTTCCCTACCTCCTCTCTCTGGACCCCCATTCGAATGCTGGATTTCCCTTCTCCCATATTTGTCCTCCACCTCCCCCACTACGCGCGCAGGAGGAGGAATTTGGGACAGCCGGCTTTTGTTTACCTTATGAAACAGAGCTACGTCTTAGTGACCTGCCCTTTGACCCCCCTTTTCAGACAAAAAGGCAAGGTCCCCTCTCTTGGTTCTTCAAGGTTCTTGAGGGTTAAGAAATTAAAAAAAACCAATAGGGAGTACGATGTTGAAAGGGAGAACTGCGTGAGAATTCGAGGGTGCAAGGAAGGCCCCCTTAATTGAAAATGGTAAATGGGTTAGTGTTTTTAGGGGCACATGGAAGGCCACTTTTATTTAAGATGGTCATCGCTCTTAGGGGCAATGGAATTTTCTCTTATAAGTAAACGGGGTTATCGCCCTTAAAAGCAAAGAGAAAGGTCCCTAAATTTAGGAGGGTAAAGTGGTTATCGCACCTAAGGGTACAATGGACTCCTTAGTTAAAGCGGGTGAAGGGGGGGGTATCGAATTACCGGCACAAGGCAGAGGGAACTTTATTTACAGAGGGTAAATTAGGTTTATCGCACTAAATAGCACAAAAAAGGCCCACTCAATTAAAGGGGCTAAAGGGAGTAACAGCTCTTAAGGTTACAATGGAGGTATCATTAGCTAGAAAGGGTAGATCAAGTTATCTCCGATAAGGGCATTTGAAAAACCCCTATAATTCAAGAGGGTGATGAAGCTTATCACCTGTTTCGGAACAAGGAGGGCCTCCTTAATTAAAGGGAATACAGGGGGTTAGCGGCCGTAAAGGCCCAAGGTTGGCTCCGTTAATTAATGGGGCTAACGGGAGTCATCGCCCTTAAGTGCAAAAGAATGTTTCCCTTAGATAAAAAGGGTAAAACTGGTTATCACTCTTAAGGGGACAAGGAAGCCCCTCTTAGGGGTTCTTAAATTATGGCTTTTTTTGTCTTACACTTGCGAATAATCCACTTCAAAGGACACGATGCGTCCCTGATTTAGTGAAGCTCGGGCCTTAATAACCGACTTCAAACGAAATCTTTCATTACTTATCCAATTGGAGAGAGGTTAGTTTTTGTTCTTACAATAGAGTCACTCGTTTAGTATGATTCTATTAAAAATACTTTATACATTATTAAGGACTTCGAGCTTTTGAGAAATATGAAGGAAAACCCCGATAAATAAAAGGGGTGTTTAATAACCAAGAAAGGCAAGATGCACGTAAAACACAACAATAAATATATTTGCTGGCCTAAGAGCGTATCTGCGCATATACCCACCTAAGTATATGCACGCACCTAGCTGCATCTAAGCGCAGGTTAGATGAGGGTAAGCTATCATGCTTTTACAGTTGTACTAAGGCAAATTACATATTGTAATATCAATTTGTGTATATATATTATTTTATTGATACAGTTAGTGTATGATTGAGTTTTTTTGACAAGCCAGAATGGTGATACCTTTTTAAGAAGCAGTTACCACACCATTTTGTAGATGCAGTTTACTGGTTGTGGTTGACTCGGATGACCTCTGATAGGCCCTTGTGGCTTTTCTCATCCGTTGAATTATGCTATGAGCTGGTTAAAGGAACTTGGGTGAATGAATATTTGTTGCCTGTTAGGGAAATTGGGTACGTGGCTGTTTATTTAATCTGCTAATACTTTAAATGTGATAGCTTTATTTGCCGACACTCCCGCGAAGTTAAGTGAAGCGGAGTAGCCTGAAAAAAGGGTAAAGATACACACCACGTCGAAAAGGAAAATTCAAAATATATACCAGGGACCGTAATTCTACGTGTGCACTCTGGGACATCGGCCTCGTCTTTAAATGCCGATGACGTAGGCCGGCCCTAAATCGGGGGCAACAGTCAGAAGGGAGAATAACAACAGACACATTTTAACATATCATAAGAGTGAAAAAAAATAAGAGAATCGAAATTCCAGACAAGTAAGAAATTGAATGATCTTCCACTGACAGAGGGTAAAGTGGGCTATCGACTTAAGGGCACAAAAATTCTCTCTTAGTTAAAAAGGATAAAGGGGGTCATCGCCCTTAAGAAGATTAAAAAGTCTCTGCTAAATATGGTAAAGCGGTTATCGCCCTTAAGGGCACAGGAGCTCCTTTCTTAGTTAAGGAGGGTGAATAGGGTTATCGTCACGAAGGGCATAAACAAGGTTTCTTGGGTTAAAAATGATAAAGTGGGTTGTAGCACTTAGGGGGACAAGATATAGAGTCATTGCACTTAAGGGGAGTAGGAAAGTCCACTTACTTAAGGGTAAAGCCAGTTATCGACCTGAATGACCCACGGAAGGTCCCCTTAGTTTAAAAATGTAAAGGGGATTATCGCCCTTAGAGGAGCAAGGAATCCACCCTCAATTCAAGAAAGTAAAAGGGTTATCGCTCTTAAGGGCACAAGGAAGCCCCGTAATTAGATATGGTAAACAAGCTTTGGCCATAAATGCACAAGAACGCTCCCTTAGTTAAATATTGTAAAGGGAGTTGTCGCTCTTTAGAGCACAATGAAGGCCCCTTTATTAAAGAGGGCAACGGGTAACATTCCTCTAAAGGAAAAAATAATAACTCTCTTAGTTAAAGGGTACAATGGAGACTAGTTCATTTTTTTTATACAGGGTTTTATGCCTTGGATTTAAACAGGTACGATTTTGTTATGATGTATTCTTTTAGATGTACAATAACGTTCATAAAGATCAGAACACCTGTATTTCTAACACAACATCTTCCATAACTTTTTGTCAGTGAAAATCTAAGGTTTCGTAAATTGGTGTACAATAACTTAGAGGCTGTCCAAATTTGGATAAATCAAACGAAAGTTATCAGTAGATAAGCAATTAACTGAGAAAATTGAAGTAGGTTCAAAATTATCCTAACCCTTATGTTTCTTGTAGAGAACTGGCATTTGTTGAACGGTGACTAGCGTCATGCGTTTCTTTGTCCGCAAGAGCCACTAAGATTGTCTTTAAATTGAAGCTATTACAGCTATTCTAGAGCGCTCCAAATGTATATCACATAATATTCTGTCAACTTCTAACAAAACAGCTTCATTAGGGGCTGGTGAATCAACCAGTAGGCCAAGGAGGACATCAAAAAGGAAAGACCGAGTCATTAACAAGATTGTAAAGGACAGTTTCAAGTAAGCTCCAGCACCTTCTCGAGAGATTAACGAGATTTTGGCAATCAATGTCTCTAGTCAGAGTGCGTCACGTCTGCTGAATAAAGACAATCTTCACGCTTACAAACACGCGGTCAAGTCATTGTTAGTCTGAGAGATAAGATGGCTCGTCTTGCATTCGCCCCTGAGCACCTTACATGGAAAGATGAACAATGGGGCCAAATCCACTTCAGTGAATCTAAGTTCAATTTTGTCGGATCCGATAACAAGAGAGGTTTGTTCGTCAGAGAGCATGCGAAAGATTGTCTGTCAATTTCAACAAAATGTGTGAAATTCGGCAGAGGAAGTGTTACGATCTTATAACTTGTACAAATGTTTTCCAATTATAAGTTAATTCTCATGAACTGGCCAGCACAATCCAAGAACTAGGAAATTCTTTAAGATCAATGGAACAAGCTTACTGCGCAAGAGTGTTAACAGTCGGTTCGTTCCTCTGGCATATGTTAAATCATCATCGAGAATAAAGGTTTCCACACAAAATACTTATTACTACAAATGTTTTCCACTACTAATATAATCGTTATATTCCAATAAATTTTGACTTCCCTATCATTCTGATCATTTTGGACCATTCAGTTTCCTAGTAAATTGCTTATCTGCTAATAACTTTAATTTTATTCATCTAAATTTGCATAGCCTTTATCCATATGTAGTTTTATAACTCTAGGTTGTCGTGCACCAATTTTTGGAAACTTGGATTTTATCTGGCACAAAATTATGGAAGATATTGTGATAAAAATAAAGGCCATCAGATAATTTGACGATACTGCACATAAGTTTTAAATTTTGCGAAGAGTTTTGTTTCCTTTAGATCTTGCAGTAGACTTTTATGTATTTGTTTGATTGTCGTTCACGAGGTTTAATTTGCGGTTTCTCCCGAAAGTTTTGCTTCTGATATCTATATATTTTCTAAATTTTATTTTGTGTTCGGTGTCTACTACTGTTTTATAGTTTGTATACTGGTATTGGTGGGGATGGGGGTATTTTGAGAACCGATAATCATGTATTATTCTCATGTGGCCCAGCCGCAGAAGAGCGAGCACCCCCCTTTCTTTTTGATTTTCTGGTGGCGGTCATCCACTTGTCGATGGTCTTTTATTTGGCGTAGATCGAAGTGGTCGGAGTGAAGCCTCTCGGTTTGCAATTCTTTTCTTACTAGTTCACTGTAAAACTTTTTATATAGCCTTTATAGAAGATGGGCTTAATGCAAATACCTGTGGTTGTATAAGGTTAAAATATTTGATGGTTGATGTTAAGGGTGCTCTGTAGATATGGGAATTGTAGTCTTCTTTAGACAGAAACAGGGATTGGTGAAGATGTAGAAGTATGTTCCTGCCCAATCACCATTGGAGATGAGATAACATGGTGGTATAGTTATATATCGCATTACTATCCTGCTGTATATAGATGAGCGAACACGTCTTGGGGACTTTTCTCGGAGAGACATACCGCGAAAACATCTATGCACAGGGGCATTTAAGTGAAGGTGGAATTTCTAGCGGTAGATCGCTAATGGCTATGATGAATAGGTAGGTTCTCAGGATGCTTTCCTGTGGGACCCTCTATTGTTGGACATGTCACTGAGAGTTAAAGCGCAGATGTCCCCATTGAAGCGACGTCTTATGAGGAAGTTAAGGAAAAAGGATGCGAGGTGGCCTCCGATCTCACTTATGCAGTTGGTTAAGAATGTTTTCTTCTCATTGTACCGTAAGCTTTAGTGAGTAAGAAATCGCACTTAAGGATAAAATGAAAGCCAACTTAATTAAATAAGGTAAGACGCTTACTCAAATAGGTTAAACGGGATTCTCTCCCTTAAGGGCACTATGTTGTCCTCCCTGAAGACACAAGGAAGGCCCTCTTTGTTCAAGAGGCTACATGGAAATATCGCCCTTAATGTCACAATAAAACCCTTTATTCAAAGAGAGTAAATAGGTTGTCGCCCTTAAGGTCACAAAGGAATGCCCTATTTAGTTAGAGAAAAGGGATTTATCTCTCTTAAGGTCTCAGAGACACTCTTAATTAAATGGAGTAAAGAAATAATCTACATTAAGGACATAAAAAAGGGTTTGCTTATTTAATGAAAATCAACAGTATTTGCACCCTTAATAGCACAAGGGGGTATCCAGCTTAAGGACAGAAATAAGGCAGCGGTTAGTTTTAGAGTGTAAAGAGGGTTATCTCCTTAAAGTCCATGAAAAAGGTTTCCGATGGTTAAATATGGTAAAGTTGCAATCGCGCTTAAGGGCTCAATTAATTCCCCATTAGAAGGTAAAGAAAGTAATCATCCTTGAGGTCAAGAAGAAGATCCATTATTTGAAGAGGGTAAATGGGCTTAACTCGTCTAATGACACGAAGAAAGCCTCTATTAATGAGGATAACGGGGGTCCTCGCTCATAAAGGCACAATGTAGGCTGCCTTAGTTAAGGGGAATGACTAAAGAGTGTATCGCCCTTGAGGGCAAGGGAAGGTGCCATTAGTTAAAGTGGGTAAAGGGGCTGATTACCCTTAAGTTAAAAAGAATGGCTGCAATGGTTAAAGAAAAGTAACAGATGCCATCGCCCTTAGGATAAAATAAGTCTATAAGTAAATAGGGAAAGGGTCTTATAGTACTTGAGTGTACAATGAAAGGACTGTTAGGTAAAGAGGGTTAAAAGAGTTATTGACCTTTAAGGCACAAGAAAGCCCCTAAGGTAAATCGATTAAAACTGGTTTTCGCCTCTCAGGGTACCAGGAAGGAACCTTATTTAAAGAGGGTAAAGGGGTTTATCTCGCTTAAGCATAAGAAGGAAGACCAATTCATTCATATGGGTTAAAGAGAATTATCGCTCTTAAGGACAAAAGAAAGTGCCCTTTAGTTATTACCCCTAAAGGCAGACAAAGCTTCCTTAGTTAAAGAGAATAAGGAGATATATCGCACTTTAATGGACAAGGAAGGCCCCTGTCGTAGAATGGACTCTCGACGATATACCATATATAACTATTCGTTGTGGGAATGATTCAATTATATTTCGAGTGCCTGGTTATCTGGTTGACCGATGTTATTTATCTTCAATATGCTTAAGAAGTGGAACTAAGCTCAAGGATAATAATATGGCTATCATTAATAAAATAGAGTTTTATTAATAAAACTATCAACAACACACAAAACGGAAAAATGTTTACATAGACAGAAAATGGAAAGGGTCGTGGGAATATCTGGCTAATCCGAGAATTAAGATTTGGGAGAGATTTAAAAAGGTAATCATATAAAAATTAAAGGGATGGGATAGATCGCTAAACCATTTAAAGCACAGGGTAGAGTTGATGAATGGTTAAATACTCAAAGGTAATGCTCAGCTTACGTAATTACAAGTTGTTGTGCAGAGGAAGGCGACGCGAAGGAATCTTCGGTCCACTGGCGAGTTCCAGCCAAAGGGGGGGGGGATTAAATTATCCTGACGTGACGTCTTGGGAATGAGAACCGTTTCTTGACGAACGGGCTTGAAGAACAATGGTTGTTCTAACGTTCTCTTTTGAACAACAAGGGGGGTGAGAACCGTCTCTTGTCCACGGGCTCAAAGAACAATGGCTGTTCTAACGTTGTTCTCTTTCTGAACAACAGGAAGGGAGGGTGAGAACCGTTTTTTTGTCAACGGGCTCAAAGAACAATGGCTGTTCTAACGTTGTTCTCTTTCTGAACAACAGGGGGAGAGGGTGAGAACCGTTTATTGTCAACGGGCTCAAAGAACAATGGCTGTTCTAACGTTTTTCGCTTTCTGAACAATAGGGAGGGCCTTGTGGACTTGGCGTCTTGAAGGCTTGAACCTTGGCACTCAAGGGATATTGTCCTCTTCTGGCCAAAAATAGTGGATCTCGAGGTAGAGGGCCCCTGGTGCACAAGGTGAGACCGGATCGGCGTGATGTCTCGCGAAGAAAATCTGGATCTGATCTTATTGGAAAATTCTAATATATAAGTAGTCGAAGCCATCCCCTTGGCGTAGGGGACAATGGAGTGGGGGCTTCGAGGGAATGCCCATCCGCGCTTGAGAACATACCTTATCTGCCCATAAGCCTAACTCAATCTGGCGAGATTGGCGCATGGGGCGAAGCGAGAGGGGGAGGATGAACCTCCTTGGTTAAATTTCGACTCAGGTGGCGATAAGGCGCCCTGCTTCGACGCGAAGATGCACGTGGGTAGCAACGTGTTTCTAAACAACATGTGATAGCGGTTGAAATTAAGCGGCCTCAGACCGTTCTATCACAGCTCCTTAATCAATCATCATTAGAAGGTTTATTGCCCTTAAGGGCACAAGAATGTGTCTCCTTAGTTAATGAGCTTAAAAGCGTATTCCTTTCCTTGAGCACAAAAGGAAATCGCCCTTAAAGCATAAAAAAGGCGCTCAGAGTTAAAGAGGGAACAATAATTTATAGTTATAGGTGATAAAAGGCACAAAGAATTCCTTACTGCATTTATTTATAGAGGATAAAGTGGTTTATCACCCTTGAGGATACAAAATAGTCTCCCCTTAGTTAAATATTTGTTTAATTCAGGAGAGTTCTGCTGTCGACCACCAATGAAGTAATGGTCTTAATTTTGATGACTCCTCCCCCCAAAATACTATTATGCCACAATCAGGCGTGCACGAAATCATCTTGAGTACAATGAACAAGCGGTAGCTACCCCACTACTCGTGGTACCAGGCAAGTGAGCAGGTGCCAAAATACCCATAACACTAGGAAAAAATTTTTAACTTTTCCTCTGGTACTTGAGTAAATGTTGTTGTACCTAACTAATTTTGGTGAGCTGATTCTAAATCTCAGATTTGTCCTAGCACGTAAGGTTACTGAGTTGTGCAACTAGGCTATATGGCTCACTTTGTCACCTTGGATCAATTAATGATATAATTATTACGAGTTTGAGAAGAATGAGACGTTTCCAGGCAAAGGTTTGTAATCAGGACACCCTATTTGGCATTATTTACGTCCTTTAGCAGACTCGGACAAGATATTATTACATATAAAAGAGGAGGTACTCACCTAACTATAAATTTCTTCAAAAATGTTTGCGACTCTTGCTCTTGCGCTTGTACGTGGATATAGGATCCTCCCGTTGTAGGAACCATCAGTAGTCAGCCATCATGTTTTCGTTGAAGCGACCTTGATACCTGCTTTACATCATTGCAATATCTCGGTGGAACCTTTTCCCATGTTCGTTACTAATATCACCCATATTAGATGGAAAGAAATCTAAATGCGAATGCAAGAAATGCATCTTAAGAGACATCCGAGACTCCATTCGTGATAAGCCTTTAGCATGTTTTCCACTAGTTCTTCATAGATTTAAGCCCTATGATTACGAAGGAAGTTCTGCACTACATGAACAAATAAATCCCATGCTGCCAACTCAAGTGGAGTTAGTTTATTTCTGAACTCCCTGTCACGAATAAATTCTCTGATTTCCGGCCCTACCAAAATGCCAGCTTTATGTTTAGCCTCGGTTTTCTTTGCACAAAATTTCAATTTGAGATACTGAAATCCATCAGAATCATGGGCCATTGCTTTAACAAAATTCGTGATAAGGCTAAGTTTGATATGAAGTGGTGGAAGGTAGATCTTCTGTGGATGTACCAGGAATGTGCTTCACATTGTATCAGCCAGCTATGTATTATTCTCTTTCAGGCCACTTTTTACAATATAATGTTTCCTGTCGTCACGGCTGTTCCATAGGCATAAGAAGTACATATTCTTTGTATATCCTAGCTGCAGTTCAAGAAGTAAAAAAATTACCTTTAGATCACAACAGATATTCCACTTATGATGCGAGTAATGAACACCTTCCAAAATAAATTCTATTGAGTCATATGCCTCTATCATCCCAACAATAAGTGCGACAGGAATTGAAGGTTTTTGTTACCATTGTGTAGCAACACAGCTTTGAGGCTAGCAGTGCTTTCATCGATGAATAGTCTCCATTCATCAAGTAAATTCTCGTTTTCTAGCTGATTCATGAGGTCATTAACATCAGTACAGAAACAAGCACCATCTTCTTCTTTATACAAGGCAGCTAAGCCCTCATGGCGTTTACGGAAAGTAAATATTTTTGCACCATCCTCTAGAATATTCCATTGCTGGAGTTTGGAGCCCAACAGGCTTGCGTTCTCCTTTGACAATGACAAATTACTTACCAAATCATTCAAGCTTTCTTGATTTATCAACTGAATCTTCTTTTCCTTAGAATCCTCCTCATACATTTCATCGTCATTGTTATCCTCCTCTTCAGGTGATGAATCATCTTCTTTTACTGCACTAGCTGATGGAGGAACTCGAATTAGTATCTCCATATTATGGAGGACTGGTTTTTTTACTGACTTACAATCTGGATACACAATGTTTGACTTGTTCTTATTTGAGAATCTCGCAATATTTGTCATACAAAAGTAGCAATCAAAAACATGATTTGTTTGCTCATGCCACACTATTGGTACAGCAAAAGGCATACCCTTCCGTTTGCCATTTAACCACTGTGTGAGCCCCGTATAACACACAGTACAAGATTTTTGGGGTGCCCAGTGCTTGTCTTGGTCACCAACTTTACAACCAAAATAATAATTGCATGCAGTTTTCACTCTTCTTAGCTATTTTTTTCCGCTGGTTGCTTGGAGTATATCTTCCACAGATATAACAAAAGTTGTTTGGGCTATTTATACATCCTCGCCGATTCATGTTTTTAACTTAGTTTGTATATATCTTGTTATATACTTTTATACAATCTTATTTCATTTACAAATTAATTGAGAGATAAATCTGAAAGAAAAATACAATTAATTACTGTGTGTAAATACCGTTTCAACACCACTACTATAATGGCTAAATTTGACAACGTGATAAAGCAGGAGTGTAACGCATGAACTAAATACACACAACACATCCTCTCACTAGTGATAATGTTGACTAGTGATAATGGGACAATTAACAAGAAAATGTGGGACAGTCTAGGGGACAACGCAGTCGTCGCAGTAAGGTGCAGAGGAGCGCTCCATCAAATGGCGGTGCGTCTCGCGAGGTTTCCAAAATCGGAGACGTCGGGGTATTCAGGGATAGGACCATGGAACCAGTCGCGGTGAGATGGCCCGCAACTTTAGATTCCTGTCGCCCGTTAACCATCTTTACCAGTCTACTCGAACGCCTGGCCTGATTCGCGCAATGTAGTCAGTTTGGGAAAGAGCGAAAACACAGGCCTGTTAAAAGATTTGGGATCATAGGTTTAACGAAAAATAATTAGAGGCGGTATCCTCCATGGTGGCGTACTGGGCAGAACCAGAGGTGCTACCGGCCCGAGAGCTACATCAATCTCTCGCGAAAATTGCCTATCGGCGTCTATCGGTGGCATAGACACCGTTGAGATCAGCCACCAATTCAACTAGTTAAATGCCACCTAGAAAACCGACACCGGGAAACTGCCACCCAGACAACTTTCTCCTGGAGATCTGCCACCATGGAAAGTGTTATTTTTAATTATACTTTTTGTTGACTACAAAGATTAGAATAACATTTTTTAATGTAGATTTATGTATATGTATAGATTTTAAAAATGGAAGTCATTTTTATCGAAATGACTCCAGTTTTTTGTAATTTGCCAATTACTATTTTTGTCAAATTTTGAAGATTTGAATGAATTTCAGTCTTTTATTTCTTATTTCAGGTTATTTAACTAAATAAAATTTTAAATAAAAGCAACAATTTTAATTAAAATACCAAGAGGACATTCTAAAAATAGCCCAGAGAAATTCTGCTACATATGTGGTTCAGTAACACTCAAAAATATCAAAGAAATATTTCTTTTCTAGTGAAAAAACTATATAATTTGTATTTTGGATGTAAAATTGGCAATCAAGATAAACCATGGGCACCACATATTTGTTGCACGACATGCTTTAATTCTTTATCAAAATGGTCTAAAGGAAAAATAAAAAGCCTTCAATTTGGTGTTCCAATGGTATGGCGAGAGCCCCAAGATCATGCCACTGACTGCTATTTTTGTTTGGTAGACATACAAAGTAAATAATTGTTTATTGTCCACTGTACATATATTTTGAAGTAGTATACTGTAATATTATTTTTTTTTAAATATAAAATTAATTAAGTTTAGAACCACTTTATTGTAATCACATATATGTACGTAACTTTAAATTTTATGCATACAATTTCCATACTTTTAGGTAAAACAACGAAGGGCGCTTTAGCTGGGGTATATCCCAACCTTAGATCTGCTATTCGGCCTGTACCTCACTCAAAAGACATTCCAGTACCTGAAGCACCTGCAGAAATTGTTTTGTCTAACTCCGATGAATCAGATATGGAATCATGTGAACCAGAAACTGAAATTTATGTTCCTTATACTGTTGATACTACTCCCAAACCTTTCTCACAACTTGATTTAGATGATCTTGTAAGAGATCTAAACTTAACAAAGCAACAGAGTGAATTCCTGGCCTTGAGACTGAAAGAAAGAAATTTAGTAGCAGAAGATGTTCCGCTTTCGATCAAACAATTGACAAGACAAATTTTCATTCGACAACAATTTATGCTACTGTAATAATATTCCACGTCTCTTTGAAGAATTAGATATACATTATAAACCCAGTCAATGGCGACTTTTCATTGACGCTTCTTTATATAGTAGGAAAGCCGTGCTTCTGCATAATGGAAATAAACTACCATCGATACCAGTAGCCCCCTTTTTGTTTTGAAATAAACTTATGAAAATTTAGATTTCATTTTAAAAAGCATTAAATAAATTGAACATAAATGGTAGTAGCCATTTTAAATGGCTTGTAGACAGGCTACACAAAATTAATGTTTTTTGTGCCAGTGGGACAGTAGAGCTCGGGGAGAACATTACATACGCTCAGAGAAGAGACAAAAGTAGGTTGTCATAATGTCATACCAGAACCATTGGTTCCTGAGGAAAACACAATTTTGCCACCACTTCACATAAAATTAGGTTTAATGAAACAATTTGTGAAAGCCTTAAAGCATGACCAACCATCCTTCTGATATTTAAAAACAAAATTTCCTAAGATTACTGATGCTAAAATTAAAGAAGGAATCTGTGTTGGGCCTCAAATTCGACAACTTATGGTAGATTATGAGTTTGAAAAAAATTGAGCAAGCCAGAATTTAAGGCCTGGCATAGTTTCAAAGGTGTATATAATGGTCCCCTTGGAAGGCACAAATCAGAAAATTGCCACATTCTTGTTCAGAATTTGATTAAGTTTTATAATGAGTTAGGATGTAGTATGTCACTAAAAGTGCATTTTTTTGCATTCCCATATGTCTTTCTTTCCAGAGAATCCAGCAGACGTCAGCGATGAGCATGGTGAAAGATTCAACCAAGATATTGCTACTATAGAAATCGTTATAAAGGAAAATGGAGTCCGGCAATGCTTGCTGACTTCTGCTGGACCCTTCACAGAGACGGACAGACAAGATGTTGTACATAAAAACAAGCCTAAATATTTTAAAAGTATATGTCTATTGTATAGATTTCAGCAATTTTGAAAAAGTCTTAAATCTTCATTATTTTTTTAAATATATTTTTATAATACCACACTCTGAAATGTATTAAAAGGACTTATTAATTTCTTTTGATGAATAAGCTTTTTGTTTCCACTTATCTTTGTACTTTTTTCAAATAAAATAAAAATAATAACAATATTTCAGACCTCTATATACTGAATAATCTAATATTAATAAAAAATAAATGTGCAAATTACAAAAAACTGGAGTAATTTCATGAAAAAAAAGGTCATTTTCGTAATCTACGCAAAAACCCACAATAGAAAACTACTTTCTTATTTCTGTAGCAAAATCATTGTTGGACAGTGTTATATTTCTGTAACATTTATTTTCATTTGTGTACTATTAAATTTCGTTTGATTGAAATTGAATTTCTTTTCTGAAAATAAAATTGTAAATATGTGAAGTGGAATTTGCGACAGCCGGACTGCGCAGAAGACAGCTGGCCTCCAGTCTTCAGGAAGAAGGCTAATCTAACATTTACAAATTTCTACATCAACTTGCACATACATATGGTAACAAAAATTGGGCAGAAACAGGCCTGGGTAGATTTGTTTCTATCCCGCTTGCGATTCACGGGCAAAGTAGATTTTTGTCCGAACACGAATCTACTGCGGAACACAACTCACTCAATGTAAACCTCTCGTTGAAAGGTGCTCCACCTATGGATGTAAAGGCCAGAGTTGGAAGGCAGTATCCGCCGCCTGCCCGCCCCGCCAGTATCCTCTGCCCGCCCCCTATCAGTACCTACTATTCGCGTCCCGTTGGACTCTGCATATTTCTCACAGATTCTGTGTACATAGTTTTGTTGTCATTATTGATTGCTAAGTTACTTGCAAGTTTATCTCAACGTCGACAGGTTTATCACCAGATATCTGGAGACTTTGCCTTTATCAAGTCATTGAGGGAGAATGATGCTGCACAGTTGAGAGTTGATGTATCCATTTTGGTGTAAAATTACATCAATGACTTGGAACCTCGCTGCGAGGATGAATTTGTAACTTTCTCAGAATTTGTAACCCATCTGAAGTTGGATCGTAATTCTCATATCCGTTGGAAATACTCGAGGAAAAATCTAGTTGTAGAGTCAACATTTGCCAATATTCCAACTACTTTTCGATTGTTAAGTTCCAAACTCTTTTTGATAAAAAAAAAGCAGATCCTGTTCAACAATGAACATGTTTTCACCTCCTTAATGACATACATATAAAACCATCATTGAACGGGTTTCACGGGGAAACCTAAGAAAACAGTCATTAATTTAGTTATATTTATGTACATATATACGAGTATGTATGCATTGAGGAGTTATCGCGAGTTCTTCTCCTGTGGTTAAGGACCCATTACTTACCCCTTTCATTAACAAATTTGGCTATGCATGCGACAGTTCCATGTAATACAAAGCTAGATTTATAACCATTGCAACAGTGTTTGAGAATGAATAATAATGGTAAGAGTGTACTATATGTTTAACTCTCTTGGTGGCGTTATGCTTAAAGTGCGCTATATGTTGTAGCCTATGAGATGTTCCGGCTTCGATCCCTAGACTTATCACTGCTAAGGCATTTTGTTTGCTCTATAGAGTGTATATATATTATGCGTAGCCCAGCGTCTCCTTCAGTGATCCGAGCTCAATGGAGCCTATGCCGTCGCGAGACGCCAATCATACCATAGGCTTTTGGGATTTAAGGAAGGCAAATCTTTCGAGAGCTTGATGTAATTTTAGGATAAGTTGCTCCTCTGGTTGTTCCCATGATGCCACATTAGCATTACAATATTTGCACCTTTGTTCAAAGTACTTCCGAGGCTACCGCTGTCGCGCACCAGGAATATGTCATGAGTGTTTTCTGCATGGTTCCCGGAGATGTATGAATTGCGAGAAATTAGCGCACTGATGGGGCGCTTAACAGTCTGCAAGGACTGTGCGCTCGGACCATCGTTTCACTCTTCCCCACTGACTATATGGAAAGAATCGGGTCTTCCCTCCGGGCTGCCTTGAAAAGAAGATGGAAGACATCCGACTGCAATTTAAAGTTGTGTGCCATCGCGCCGCCGTGACTTTTCCTTGGATTTATTTCCAATGCCTTAACGGCTTCAGGTCGCTTTCCTTCGACTTCGTATTATCTTGTCTCGCGGTATACAGTAGAATATGGAGGAGCGCACACCTGAACATCACTGCGACGATTACTTGATCATCTAAACTGTCCTTGTCGAATGTTCCAGTCCAGGAGACCTTCGTAAACGTTAGCTGTTCCGGTCCTGGAAAGAACAGGATCGTTACCGCTTTTCCCTTATACACGAAACAGTTTCGTGCTTTCCGAGGTGGTTGTTTTTCTCCGTTAAATTTAGCTTTTTAGCTGTTAGGTGGATACTTTGGCGACGGAGAAATTTTGGCCTCCCTCTGACGCCGACGCATGCTTTACCCCTTCCTTTTTCTGTTGTTAACTTCGCTGGGATTTATTTTAGGTGTTTTGCTTTGTGGCGGCCCGCTCTAATACCACTTAGATGCCATTTATGAATAAAGGAAGTTAAGGGTAGAAGATTGATTGGGGTGATTAATTTGTTGGAGGATTTATAAGTGGTGGAAATAATGGGTTGGTGGATTACATGGTATGGCAATTAATGCTAGAAGAATTACTGGGTACGTAGAGTATTGTGCATGGGTTGGAGATTAATGGGTGGGAGATTAATGGATTGGAGGTTATTGGCTAGTGTATAAATAGAAGCTGGATTCATGTTTAGCAGGATTGAAGTCTTTTCATTTGAAAATTTCGAACATAAATATCCCCCAAACTTCGGAAATTGTTTTGTTTGGGTTTTTTTTTTTGCTCATATAAGTAAAATTGGAAAAATGTTTTGGAGGCGGGTTAAACCATAATGCAATGTCATTTTGAATATGACGTATAAAAGAGCATTCTACAGCGAAATGCACTCGACTGCTCCACTATCATTGTGTAAGGATCTTAAAAGAAGTTATTCTGATAAAGAGAGAAATTTTAATTTTGAATTGTTATAACTTTTAATCCGTGATGGGAGGGGGAGGGGGAGGAAACGGGAATTGACCTCTACTTAGCTACGGTGTGTTAGCTTCAATATTATATCAAGGGAGGGAGGAGTAACAAGGAATTACAAGGAGTAACAAGCAAATAAAGTACCCTAGAAGACCTTACGGTGCATTCAAAGAGGGTACCTTTGGACTAGCAGTCGAGCGGGCACATCTCTGCTCAAATGCTTTATGTCCTTAAACGGCCAATTTTTAAGACCTTGTCTATTCTTGACTTGAACTGGTCAACAGATTCACTGTTGACAACTCCACTGGAAGTGCGTTCTAACTACCGCAGATAGTGTACGTGAAGAAATTTCCACACAGATCGTGGTTGTAACGCTTCAGTTCAAGTTTAAAGCCGTGATTTTTTGTTCTGCTCTAAACAAGTGTGAAAATATCCCTGTAGTCAACATTGTCAAACCCTCGAAGTATTTTTAAAACTTCGATGAGCTGACCACGCAGTCTACGGGTTTCCAACGAGAACAGATCTAATTCCCTTAATCTATCTTCATAACTTTTATGTCTGATAGAGGGAATCAGTTTGGTTGCTCTGGCTTGCACGCGTTCCAATCTCGTGATGTCCTTTCGAAATGAAGGACTCTAAAATTGTACGGTATACTCCAGGTGCGGTCGGACAAGTGAGTTGTACAAACACAGTACAATCTCCTTGTTCCGATATCCAAACTGGCGCTTTATGTAGCCTAGCATCCTTTGGGCCTTTTTCCTCGCCTCAATGCACTGTTTCGAGAACTTGAGGTCACTAGTGATTGTTACAACCAAGTCCTTCTCAGTGTCGGTGGATTCAAGAGCAGTGCCCCTAAGGATATAATGAGGTTGGGGGTTTTGGTGGCCGATATGCATCACTTTGCATGTACTCACGTTAAAAGGCATTTGCCACGTGTCCGACCACTCTCCAATCTTCTGAAGATTTTGCTGCAGGCGAGCAGTATTTCCATCCTTTGCAACGTTCATACCAAGCTTGGTATCGTCGGCAAATTTGGAAATCTTGGCAACCATGTCACCGTCCATATTGTTAACGTAATTTATGAATAGTAGTGGTCCCAGGACAGAACTTTGAGGCACCCCGCTAGTAACGGGCTCCCACTCAGAAGCCTGTCCATTCACCACCACCCGTTGCCGTCTGCCACTTAGCCAGTTCTCTATCCAACCGGCTACTTTTCCTTCTATGCCCAGAGCTCGCACTTTCCGGAGAAGGCGGTGGTGTGGTACCTTATTAAAGGCTTTCTGAAAGTCTAAGAAGACCACATCCATCGCCTTGTCCCGATCGTGCCCACTGAAGACGAAGTGGAAGAATTCCACAAGGTTCGGAATCCATGCTGGGAACTCCTCAGTAGCAGCTTTGACTCTAAGTGAGAAGTCATTTTCTCCACCATCATGTTTTCCATGAGTTTACCGACTATCGAAATCAGACTGATAGGTCGGTAGCTCGACGGTTGGCTACGGTCTCCTTTCTTAAAGATATGAGTCACCTCTGCTTCACGCCAGTCTCTAGGAACGCATTCGGCCCGGATTGTCATGTTAAAGATTGCGCTCAGGTGTCGTGACACTTTATGGCGCACTTCTTTCAACACTTTAGGTAGAAACCCATCAGGGCCAGGTGACTTATTCGTCATTAGGTCACTGATCTTCTTTTCTATTTCTCCTTCGGTGAAGTCCATATCCTCCAGCTATTCCCCCCAACTAGGAACTCGTTAGCTGGGAGATGGGACCACACTTTTCAGTAAACACTGAAGAGAAGTAGTCGTTGAGGGGGTTAGCATTTTCTGCATCTGAGTGCTTAAATGTCTCCTCCTAAATCCTCAAAGGGCCAATCGCTCGACGAATTGGTTTACGGCTGTTTACATATCCAAAGAACTCCTTGGGATTCTCTTTGCAGAGTCTCACCACTCGGAGTTCCTCAGACCGCTTAGCCGCCCTTATGTTGGACTTCACTCTCCTGGCTACCCTCCGGTATTCGTCAAAGTCACCCGAGATCTTCGATTGCCGGTACACATTTCTCTTCTCCCTAAGCAGTTGGCCGATATCTGGATTAACTACTTTGGTTGAACAGAAGACCGACGGGGGCATTTCAGAAGGATGAAACGCGATTAAAGACTTGTGAATGTGGTTTTGAAACTGTTCCACGAGTATTCAACAGCTTCGCACACTTATAGCCTCGCGTCAGTCAGTCCAGCACGAAACCCTGCAAAGTCTGCTCTTCACAAATCGAGTTTTCTCGATTTACTAGTTGCAGGCCCTGCCTTCGGGCCTTTGACTACAAATCTAATTAGACCGTGGTCCCTGCCACCGAGCTCTTCGCTAACAGAGAGGTCCTCAACGATGTCATCCTCAGAGGTGAAAACCAAGTCGAGGATATTGTCTCCTCTCGTTGGCTCTCTCACGTATTTAGTCAGGAACTCGTTGTTCGATAACGCCAGGAGTAGTGAGTTCTCACCATAGGGTTCTCTGGTTTCCCAGTCAACTTATGTGTTGAAATCCCCATGACGATAACCACTCCTTCTTCGACAAGTTCTCCTAGTAGCTGTTACAGATCTCTGTCCTTTTCAACGAGTTAGACAGGAGATCTATAAAGCACCAGGGTCTTATATTTGGCAGGACCTATCTCTAGGTCACCACCTAGTAGTTCATGGTTGGATAGGATGTAGCAATCCGTCAAGTTGAGATTATCCTTGACATACAAAATCACACCGCCACCCTCTCTGTCTGTCCTATCTTCTAGGAAGAGCTGGTAACCTGGAATCGTGAATTTACCTTTAAAATCTTGGCTTGAAGTTTTTATCCACGACTCCGTTCTGGCCACCATCTCAGGTTCTTTTGTTGTTACGATTCTACGGACCTCAAGAAACTTGTTCCTGATTGACCTCGCATTAAACAGAAGAACTTTGAGGGAGTCCCCTAGTGTAGGACTCCCTACGCTCTTCCGTTTCACGGCTTCTCTGTTTTCGTGGTCACACCCTTTTTGACGACCTCCAAAAATGTCGTTTCAGAAGTGACGCGGGCGTGCTGGCGCAAGTCCGCTTTCGCTCTGTTTCGAACACTCCTTTGGGTGCGTTTCACCACATCTTGAATTAGGTTGGCGAGAAAGGCCTTCCTTTTACACGAGAGATGAACCCCGTCCCTTTGGTAGAGGTCGTCTCTGCCGATAAAGGTACGATAGGGGTCCACTAGGAAGACACCTCCTGCCGTGCAGAGATCCGCCAACCTTCTGTTCACTGCGACGTTTCTCTCGTGAGCGGTTCGAGATGGACCTCTACTCGGAAACATCCCAACCACAACACGTTGGAGGTTTTTAAGCCCTATGTCATCCACGGCTCCCATCACCTTTTGGATGTTCTTACCACTGAGGCCAACCTTACCCCCTCTGAGGTAGACGTCGTTGCCACTCACCATCAGAGCAACAACTGAATTCTCAGAAATCTGAGCTTTCTCTGCCTCTACTCTGATGTTGTGGTTACCCCGTCCTGGCAGGCAGCTTACCTCCACGCTAGTGCGAAGGCGGGCCGCTAGCAGCGGCTGCAGACCCCGTGTTTAAGAATAAGAATGAGGGTGACCTTCGGACCCTTGGTCTTTTAAGCTGGGGTCTTTCCTTGTGGAAGAGGCCTCCCCTTTTCCTCTTTACTCTCCACATTCTTATCCTTCGTTTTATTATCACCCCTTTTCTTCTTGTTTATGTTTTTTTTCTATTTTTGGTTCTTCTTCTTTTGTTTCAACTTTATTCTTTTTCTTTTTTCTTCTTTTTCCTTTCTTCTTTTTCTCTTTTTCTCTCGCCTCAGCTAGCTTAGCCTCAGATGATGCCGGAATCTCCGCTTGGGTACCAGGGGATTCCGACACGTCAGTAGGCGGCGCCTCTTCTAGGCATCGAATCTGAGCTGCGTGAAGGGCTTCGAGTTTCTCCAACTTTCTTTCAAGGATTTTAGCTCTCTCCTCTGAGGCTCTATAGAAGTCTTTCAGGTTCTTCATCTCTCGCGTCAGTATACAGGAAGTGCAGATACTTTCCAGGCTGCATTTTGAGTAGCTGCCCTCCGGAAAGTCAACGCACCACTTTTCTAACTGGCATGTTGCACAGTTGTGCTTTAGACGAACAGATCCTTTTTCGCTTGTCATTTTAGCGCTTTTTCTCTCTGAAAACTCGTGACCAATCAATGATAAAAAGGGGGGTTAGTGAGTTCTTCCCGCGTGAGTCGCTCCCGCCTATCCATCGGAGAGGTTTCGGATCTTTCAGAAGGCAGGCTCCATGTGCTGCTGTTCATCCGACCGAGCTGTCAAACCTCGGCGTGCCGTGGCTCCCAACCAAGCAACACTGACGGTTCCCGAAGGGGCCATCAATTTCTCACAGGTAAACAACGGAGCACGCCCTGTACTAAACTCCTACTAGTTCTCTTCACGACGGCCAGGATCTCGGAGTAGCTTTCAATAGATATCCCGCCACTTTAAGAGACTCGACCTAAGGCTTTTTATTGGCCTGGCAACCAACCTGGGAATAAATGGCCGTCACCTCGGACCGATGTTACCAGAAGCACCCGTCAACAGTCACTGGGAATGGTCAATAATTACGCGCCAGGGAAGGGGTTAACGGGGGCACTACCTTCATCTCATTCATCTTGCCCAAATGCCTAGGACACCTCTAGTCCTAGTCTCTCGCAACCAGTGAGCGTCGATTGGCGTTGTTTATAGAGGTTCCAAAGCCTCTCTTCTGACGCGTGAGGTAGCTGCCAGGTCCTTATATGTAGAAAGATGGAAAGAAGGGTAAGAGTGACATGATAGTAGTAGGGTTTTTGGTTGTTATTCTTTTGTATAGTAAGTGGAAGAGATAGGATAAAAGTGAAAAAAGAGAAGGAAAGAGTAGAAAAAAGAAGGACGCACTTAGTCTGGAACCTCGTTTCCGAGCAAATCGACAAGGCAAGCCCTACCAGGTGTATGCAGAAGAGAGGTCCCCTAGCCGATATAGTTCGAAAAGTAAAAGGTACGCACAAGCTCTCTTCCCACGACAAGGGGGCGTCACCCATCTCCCTCTATTTTCTCAGAGAGAGAGGGAGTAGGCAAGGAGGCTGCAGGCGTACCAGCACCCCGGGTCCGAGTCATTTATAGGCATCTATCACATAAGCGTCTAAGTCTTATTCTCCGCAAATCGTCAGTGAACCTGAGAGCACGATGCAGGCGGTGTAAAGGGGTGAACCAAGGGGGAATTCTGATCGAGACGAGTATTGAGAGTACTGGAGAATGAACGAAGGGATTAATTTGTGACACTTCTCCCTACGATCGATTCATGGAGGGGGAGGGAGAGATCCCGGCCATAAGTTCGTGGTTGATGGCGGGAAACCGGTGGAAAGGAGAATGGGGTATGGAAAGAGAGATATCAATCATATACATGAAAGGAAAATGTTAATAAAAAATAACAGCTTTGAAATTAAGATGAGCAGGGAAGTGCCATGAGAAACAATGGAAGTCTGAAGCAAAAACAATCCTCAACTGAACTCTGCAATAAAGTAACCTAGAGGACAGCCTCGAAAGTAATGGAAAGATGGAACTTCGCTCAATGGAAGGAGTTGCAGCAAATTCGAGTGTTGTACTGTGGTCAGTATAAACTTCCTGCTCTTGCTTTCACCTGCATTATGGTAATAAAAAAATTGATAAAATGTACAGGAAAAAAATAATAAATATGGTTGCGGTCCAACAGTCCTCCCTCCCCACAGGCCTAAATGGAACAATTTCAATCAATTTTAAATCTATGAATACCTGTGTTCTTTGTTCTGTGTCCTTTGAATCTACAGACAAACTTATCCCTAGAGCACACGGTTGACGAAAGTTGCTATGGCTTTGTTTTTACCTATTTCATACTATTTAGTGTGTCCCCCCCAACCCCTCCCTTCTTTCTCTTCCGACTGAGATGTAAATTCCTTGTTGTACGTTTTCTATATAAAAATAAGTATGGTAGATATGACGTTAGTTATGTTAGTTTGTCAGCTTAGGGTTACCAAAGGTTAAGTCCGCGAAAACCAAAAATGTATAGAAAATGAGTGCAAAT
Source organism: Ceratothoa steindachneri (assembly GCA_963969495.1). Classification (NCBI taxonomy): domain Eukaryota; kingdom Metazoa; phylum Arthropoda; class Malacostraca; order Isopoda; family Cymothoidae; genus Ceratothoa; species Ceratothoa steindachneri. The sequence continues at coordinate 129,392,583 of OZ018318.1, read as the reverse complement.
TTTTAATACTGATCAAAAGGAAACAGGTTGGTTTCTTGTCAACTAAAATCATCGAGGACGCTGTTCTAGTTTCATGCAAACATACACAGTGGCAATAAAATTCTTTATTAATTCTTTGTTTTTTCAATATCATAAACATGATTTAATGTGTTCCCAAGCTATGAAAATTGGCTGATCATTTTTAAATATTTAGACATTGTAGCCGTTTTTTATTCTCAAAGTGCGGAATTCATCAGATGCATTGAATCTGAGATTATAACACGAGCACATCTGCACCTACAAAGTCAGCATCATAAGCTGCTATCCAGACAAGCCCCAACGATTATATTGCAGGCAAGGATAATAGCGTTACTCTAATATACTGTAATGATAAGTAGTTTTTCTATTCCTATATGAAACTGCTCACGTTGTCACACCAAGGAGTCCACCACAAAGTAATAGGCCAAGATGAACTCAGTGTCATAGACTGACTGTACTGCCAGGCGTTCTTGACAACATTGTCGATAAGTTGAGCTACTTCTCTAGCATAAGGACAATGAGTTGAAGTTTGGAAACCTTTGCGGTTTTTTGCCGTTATTAACTCTCTCGCCTGATTTCCGTGATTTGAAATGATTGTGTCAATAGTCTTGCGATCATTCACACGGGAAAATTGAATCTCGTTAACGTTTTGCCTTTCCGCTGTCGTTACAAATTTTTGACGAGAAGCCTCAGTCTCCTTCAATGTACCTCCATACGTCGGAGAATATGAAATAGAGGAGCGTATCTATGAAACTGGGTGCAAGCATGAGTTAGAGGACCTTAATGCTGAAAGCCGGACGGAAACAAGAAGCTGAGGAAGCATGAAATAGAGTAGCGTAATGTTGACAATTACTGAAAGTGTGAAGCTGGAAGCTTCGTAGAAACCTTAAGTAAATTATTTGTAGTTGCGAATCAGAGAAACTCCTGGTTAGAAACTTTTGGAAACCTGAATTAGAGGATAATATCACTGTAAACAGTTTGGAAGCTTGCAATGGAGGAGCACATCGCTGGAATCAAGATGGAAACAAGAAGTGGCATAGCTTATCACATAAAACTTGTCTAATACGTGAATTAAAGGAACCTATACCTTTAAACGTGTTAGAAACATGAATTAGAGAAGTCTCGCTAGAAGCATGATTTAGAAGAGGCTGTCGCTGGAAATGTGGTTGGGAGGGTGAATTAGAGGAGCGTATCGCTAGATGTGTTTTGTAAAACGAATATGTCATGATTCGCTGTAGATTGGTAGATTTCGTTTGGGACGCGACTTTTGTTTAAGTGCTAAGGGGAGGATCGAGTCTCACGTCGAGGGAAGAGCCACCCAATATTGATCCGAGAGGGAGAACCTGTGTCGCAGGATATTGATTTTGAGGGGATTGAGATGAGGGAGGGGAATCTTGGGATCTCAAATTTGAAATGCATAGAATCAATTCGTCTCCTCATACTATAATTCTCCCCACGCAAAAATGCACATGCATATCTTACATCTGCATATGCCCATACATGTATATATACATTCATCTCATATGCACCCTTACATTAGTTGTCGGCCACTCTGCTTCTGGGGGGCAGTCGCTAGATGACTGCATTAATAAAAAATGCACACCTACATCTATACATATACATGTGCGTAGAATACACTCGGATATACACTTTTATTTGCACATAAGCGTACTATACAGCTTTGTATAGACATATCCGCATGCACATGTATAGTCACCCGCATAGACACATTCATCTACTTACACGAGTATTATACAACCACGCATGCATACTCCTACCTAGATCCATATCAGTAACACAGGATACTTTCGAATTAAAATGTTACCTACAGTCCGAGTGTGAACAGGTAAGAGATCCCTGATCAATTGTCCTTCCTCGGGGCTCTTAAAGGACTTCAGGATTAGTCCATTTAGTTTATCGTGGCTCAGTGGTCAACGCCCGCGCCTGGCACACGTGAGGTCTTAGGTTCGTTCGTATCCCTCTGGGAGCTGATTTTTCGTAAATTCTTATATGCACAATTTTGTACACACATATAATATCATCACAGTTATATAAACATGCATATATTTACATGCTTCCACCCCTGTCCACATATGTATATCTAAACATACATCTACCTTCAACGCCTGGCAGATTTCTTTAAGGTCACACTGCTCTTTTGTAAGCCCTTTTACCCAGAGTCCTTTAACGTGCCCTTCCTGCCCCAACATTTACAAGTGTAGCAGGACTCTATGTTTTTCGTATTAATCGTTCTCTTAAGTAAATATGCCCTTGTTGGTTACTACAAATTGCTTTCTTTTTTTATCTGAAAAACGTAGTCCTATATGCACACACACGTTACATATGCATTTCTGCATATGCACGTAAGTACACGTGCACACATTTATGCATACATGCGAGCATGAATGTCTACATATGTACACGCCATCCATACATACATATCTTCATACATACAGTGGCTACAGTGGCTACGGCTTTGGACTTGTAGCTTCGATGTACCGGGTTCGACGGCCAAGCGAGCGAGGACACAACCGTCAACCAACAATTGATGAACGAACCTTGATTACCCCCGCCTGGGTAGGGAGACCATACAAGGTCATCACACATAGCCAATCACAACATCGCTGTATTTCCCCTATCGCCATTACTGCCCAACTCACACACTCGTCTGTCCCGAGGAATGCTGTTGATGGCTAGCTCTATCCACATACCTCTAATGTAGAAAGAGAGCCGCAGACCCTTAGTCCCGGTGTGATGAAGGTTCTTATCTGGTCGCTGGTTGGGGTCAGAAACTATTTGCGGGTAATAAATTATTTAAAGTGCCAAGGAAATTGAAAGTAAATAATTTCCTTTGACCTTTGAATATTCTCGTATTAAATTCACTCATGGATTAGGATGGGCGGCACCTTTTTATATACCATGGGGCGTCATGGTTTTAAGTTTTCTGGTTACCGTAAGCCGACACGTGTCAAATCTTATATTCATTTCTCTTCTAACCTTCCTCAAAGACTAAGAAATCAGTTTATAGTTCTCTAGAATTATTTTGTGCTCTTCGTGTGTGCATATATATATATATATATATATATATATATATATATATATATATATATATATATATATATGTGTGTGTGTGTGTGTGTGTGTAATGTCATCCAGAATTCAACGAGAAAGAATTTGAGAAGAAAAAAATATAGGAGAAAATTTAAAATACCCATCATATTTCATAAATGACTACGCTGCCCTCAAAATCCTATGGATAAAATAAGATGGGGTTCAGAGGGGGCAGTATATTAACACTTCCTTATAAAGAGTAGCTCTAGCATCCACCATATTGAATGAAAAAATATTGACTGCCTCGATTTACGGTCCCATAAGATATTGATCGCCTCGATTTGCACTTTCACCAGATATTGATGGCCTCGATTTGCGCTCTCACTAGATACCGCGATTTATTTCCAATTAGCGCAGGGTGTGATCTGTTCGGCTCTGACTGGAAACAAAGGCGAACCAGACCCATAAAATTCACGTTCTCACCGTCTTCTGACAACTAACTATTCTTGCCTCATTTTGTCATATATATATATATATATATATATATATATATATATATATATATATATATATATATATATATATATATATATATTTATTCAATGGAGCCATTACTAATGGTTCGAAGTTAAAATAAAAATAAGAGACTCAGGCAACAGAAAACAGATGCATTCTTCTTATTTATTATTAACGCACCAACGTTTTGAGGAACAGTCTCATCATCAGGGTACTGATAGCAACATGGACAGCTAATTTATGACAATACAATATGTTCATATTATTTTGGAAATTTTAAATCTTGTAGGGACAAAAGTAATGATTCCTGGTGGGAGCATTTAACGAGCAACGGAACACGGAGAGGTGTTAGCTTTCAAAATATATAAGAATTCATCAGGCTGAGGTCAGAAAGACTATTTCTTTCGTCTGCAAATACTCTTTTCGACCTACGCATTGCTGAATCCTTGTACATTTTGAAAGCTATCCCCCCCCCCTCCCGCCTCAATGAGCAAATTTCCTCCGTTCCCTTGCTCGTTACTAGTTAAATGCTTACCAATTGAACAATTACTTTTGTACTTACAAGAATTGACATAACTAATCAAATAATATAGGCAGTTGTACTTTCCTAATTTAGCTATCTGTGTGTTATTTTCAGTACACTGATGAAGAAAAAGGCTGGCCGTCGAAACGTCCTGAGTAAGTAGCCATTAGTCTCGGAGGATACCCTCTACCCAGATACTGTTAAATAAATTAAACCGAAAGGCCATGTCTCGAAACCTAGGTCTTGAAGCACTACATATGGGACATCGTCCTGACAAGGGGTAGTGTACCCACATGAAGCGAGAAAGGAACACAACTCCGCCTCGGAACGCAACTCCATTCGGCTGTCTTTAGCGACATCACGATGTGCATTGAATGCTGGCGGAGAAGCATCCCGGCTAGATAATGCGGATAAGATGTCCCGAAAGAGTCCGCCATGTAAGTGGGGTCCGAGTTTACGGTCCCATTCTCCTAGGGAACGGGAAGGAAGTCCTGCGAGAACTTTCTCAGGCGTTCCCCCCAGAATTTTCAGCTCATTTTATTGATTGAATGTCCCATTGTGGGTGATCTTCCTGCACGTTACCTGTCGTGGTACTGTGGGTGAGCGGGGTTGCTACTGCTTTCCCTTGTACTTGAGGCGGGTTTTTGCACATAAAATTGTGGACTCGAGCTTTTCTGAAGAGGATGGCCTTCCCCCATTTAATATGATTCGCTTTGGTTTTGGTCGAATGATCCTGCGAGGGGGAGAAGCGGGCCTTCCCGAGAAGCCGGAGCTTGCTTCTTTCTCTTTCTCGATTTTGTTCTCTTTTTTACTTTTGTTTTTAGTTTGTTGTTTGACTTTTTTTGTTTTGTCTTCGTTTGTTTTATTTTTTCTCTTGATTTAATTTGGTTTAGTTTGGAGAATTTTAAAGTAGCCTAGAATTTTGCTTACGGCGACTTAGGCCTTAGAAAGCAAATGCCAGATGGGCGCTGTTTAAAAAATGATGAATACTTCTTATAAACTTAATATCAAAAGCAAATGATACTGGATTTATATCTACCTTTCCTTTTCTTCCTCCTTCCTTCTTGTCTGCTCTTCTCTCCTCTCTTCTCTTTTCGTAAGCAAGGGGATAGAAGGTCTAGCCGTGGCAAGGCTCTTGACACACTTGAAAGCTGGACAAACACCCTTTCCAAGGACGTCTAAGTCGTAGCGTGGGCCGGTATGCTGCAGGAGGATTGTGTCCTCCCCAACCGAAATACCCGTAGAGGATCGACGCCTATATATCTACCACACATTTTCTATTTCTATATCTTCACCTCTCCTTAAACCTTTCAAAGGAAAATACCCTCACTGGTTTTCGCTTTAAATGTAAATTTTCGAAAATACTTTCTGGGTCTCGCCTCGAATGGATCTTAGCATGTTCTTTGGTCTTGAATAAACCTTTTTTTCTCCTTCTCTTTATTCTCCTTCTTCTCTTTCTTTTCTGCTTCTCTTTCTTCTTCTCCTTCTTCTTTAGACGGGCTTTGACGGAATCTTCGCTGGTGTCTATTAATGATTCCATATAAATTTCCTTTTAGCGAAGTTTTCGTTCTTCTCATCGAATATTAAATTAATTGATTTTTTTCATTATCACTATGAATAAAATTGATTCAGTGTGGGGGGGAGAGGGGCGTGCCTGGTTTACAGACTTAAATTTTGGATGTCCCCTGTGTGTGATGAGAGGCCCGTCCCTCCCTCTCGCACACCACCCAGATTTGGTGTGACTTTTCGTGGATTAATTATCAATAGACAAAGATTAAAATCGCAGCGTCACTTATTGACATGCTGTGGATGTGTATGTTTTGTAGATTGCCCTTTCCATTGTTACATAAATGGCAATAAAAACCATTTAATAAATATAAAATCGAAATGGAGCGACAGTTTGTTTTGGAGGTGGACATTAGCTGCGAGTGTTGGTTGAGGTGAGTCATCACTGTGTGAATGGCGTAGAGGAAGTAAACTATATAACTTAAGGAAGCAACATTTTGGCCATAAAAAGATCCACCCAACGTAGTTTTGACACATACCTTATCCCCTAAGTAAAGCCGCATTTTTTTCACTCGAGAAACGTTATTATGAAAGATAAAGCCCCCTTCTGGACGGACGACCAGTGGAGTTTGATAAAGATCTTTTAAAAATAATAATGGGAGAAAATCAGATTGTAACAAATGAACAATTGACTAAAAAACTAAATACAAGTCAATCCATTTTGAATCGTCATTTAAAGGAGATACCCAAGGTTTCACGATTGGGGCGATGGATTCCATACACCTTGTGATAGGTCCATTTGCAACAAAAATTAACATCTGTTCATCTCTCCTTTATCGACTCGCTGAACCCTCCCCCCCCCCTCCTTTCAAAGGAGAACCGGGAGAGGAAAGACAGGTCCCATGGAGATTTGGCAGGTGAAGAGACCAAGGATTCTACGTCCGGACCAGGGACAGACACAGAGAGCAATTCCTGTGAGTCAAGTGAGCGGAGCCTCGATGATATCAAGACCCTTCATCGGGAGGTTAAGCAGTGTTGTCGATCTTTCTGGCTTTAAACGTTTCTTGGCTATTCGCTCAATTGATGGCAGCGTGTCTTTTATAGAAAGCATGTTCCATCAGCATCAGGCACCTAATAGGAGTCTTAGCAGAAAAGAGAAGGCCACCTGTTTCTCGAAATGGAACCTTATGGCGAATGCGGCTGATCTTGATCTTCGTGCACGCGACTGGTTGCCAGTAAAGGTGTCATCACACCTAACTTTAAACTCTGTGGAAGGAGTAGTGCATGCCATGGAACTAGTGAATTACTCTTTGTGAGATATCACCGAGAGCTGGCCGATAAAGGAACCATCAACGTCAAACGTGTGATGAAAACACAGGGAGGTGCCTGGAAACCCGCCCCCTCCTACACTCTTCGTCATCTTCGATATTGACCGGCAACTTTATCGCATGCCTACTGGTAGGTATCGCTACCACCTCGTGCCTTTCCTGCTATTGCCACGGATATGTTACTATTGTCACCGCTTCAGCTATACGAACCCCTCTTGCGCAAAGTTCTCCAAAGCCTTAGACGATAAGTTTCTATTGTGTAAGACCAAGGGTGTGAATGGCGGCGGGCCACACCTTCTCCTTCAAAGCAATGTGTTTTTATCTTCTTTAGAAAGTGGTCCTCAACTTTCAGGCTGCGCGCCGAATCTATTTTCTAGAGTACAAAGAGTTCGTCCTGTCACGAACTAGGAAATTTTACGCATTTATTGTTAAAAAAAACCTTTAGGCTTACGAACACGGTAGCCACCTAGTCTATTCGGAACATTTCTGCGCGTTATACATTCCATGGGCGCAATCCTGGTAAAACTGATGCTTTTGTGAAACGATGAAGACCACTGTCTCACGCATCGCCCAGGCAAAAACCAGCTCTCCCACACAATTCCCGCACGGATGGGCTCTCTAATGGAGCCTGGAGGAGCTGCACATACTCCCCGCCTGAGTGCAAATTATGGAAGCCTGGTCACTGAGTTGACATGAACTCTATGATGGGGACTGAGTTGGACTTCTCCTTTTGTCCAACTCAGGGTTACTTTTTTTACTATACGACTATCCCCTCAAAATTTTGTCTGCCTGCATTTGGTACCGGAAGAAACTTTTCTTACCTAGAAAGAGTGCAAATTAGGAACGCCCCGCCACTTGATTGAATAGAACTCTGTGAAGAGGCCGGGTTCGGTTGTTCGTGCGCTTCCTGCTCGCTCCATATCAGCATCCCTTTTTCTCTACGACTCTCCCTTCAACTAGGAAGGGGGATTAGGCAGTCCGTCAGGGTGTCTTGTTTAGTTCGCTAAACATGGTAGCTGGTTGGATTGCACGCTATTCCGGGATATCTTAGCGCCGGGGTATGATAACAATAGTCTTTAGTGGACCCACCTATATCTACTTGTCATATTACGTACCCACTTAGCCCACTTAACCCTTCTTCTTACCAGAACTTATTAAAGTACAACTTTATAACGCTACATAGGCCGAAAGCTCGCTGACTGAGGGAGGGATTAGACTTCATGAGGCGTGTTGTACTGTCTACTCTGCTTACCACCCTTCCAGGGCACATATAAAGTGACTACGTTGCCCCCTGCCTTTATGGTCGAAGCTTGAGAACAAATTCGCCTAAATAGTGGGGGCAGGTTGTAAAGGACCAGCTTAACTCCAATTCTAGAATTATATAATCCTAAGGAACCTTTTTTCTTAACCTCCCAAGAGCTTGGAAAATCTCAGCCTCAAATGGCAGTATCTTCCATGGAGGTGAATTTGGGCTCAAGGCCAAACACCGAACATGATCCAGCGCCTGTGCAAGATTCTACTCAGGCGCTTCGCGACCCAGAAGACTTACAAGGAAATCGAGGATCTTTCCCTGCGACTAGGACCCATTCAAGCGGCAAGCTGTTCTTCTTTTTGGAGATGGATCCTGTTGAAGCCGGTTCGTTGGCCTTGGGGCTGCCCTGATTCCTGCCATGTAGTCGGTGCGAGAAAGAGCGAAATGCTGGTCTGGTCACTCAGCGCTCATTTTTCGACGATTCTTTTGTGCCCTTATCGGTACGCTCACACCTCGTAATTCCCACATGTCTAGGAACCAAGCAGAAGATAATTTCGACATCCACCCACCTCGCGGCCTTTGTGGCGTCATGGACACCGTGAACCAGAAGGTGTGGAGATTCTAATGCGCTGAGAGCACTCACGGTGCTTTATAACCCAAAGACAAGGCCCCCAAAACAAATTCATAAACAAACAAGAAGAAGCAACGACGCTCTGGCGTCATGGGTCGGTCAGCCTCTCCCCGACTCAGGAAAATGCGGCTTATAACAAACAGACTAAATAAAAACACAGGAGTACAGCCTCCTCCAATGTCAGATAGTCGACAGGTCTATGTAAACTAACCCGTACCGAGTACAAAAGACAAGCAGTAGCGACACCGTTCAGGCGGTAACTAGACAGGTAAAATTTGCGAAGATCACCCAGAATGGGACATTAAACCACTCACTGCGGATGCAGTGAGAGCTGTTGGCGATATTGGAAGGCGCCGGGCTCGCGGGTACAGTCGAATAGTGCACTGTGTACGGCGAATAGAGAGCGCCATTTCCCCAGCATCGACAAATAGGCTCTGAATTGGGGAGGTTCGGAAGGCACCGGTCGCCAGGCAGGTGGATTGTGTCCACCTTATGCAATACACGCTCGGCTGCGGATGCATAAAACTCACATCCCTAGTCAAACTTCAAACAAACACAGGATCAAAAGAAAAGAAAGGCAGTCAAGGAATGGAGAATATGAGCCTCCCAGGTGACACATCGGTCAAACACAACCCAATCAATGAAACGGTGTGAATCCATCGATTCCAGGCGAAACCCATTTATAAAAAGGTTAGGGTGGAGCCGTGGATGGCGTCAGAAGTGCACCATCTTATTCTTGGCTTCCGAAAACGAAACATATGCGCTTCCTCATAGTGAGAGATGCAGTTCAATGCATGTTGGAGTCGACGCTCTAGAGTTGTCATCTGGGCTGCACCAGAAGAGATGGAAAGGTCGTCCACGGTGAACGTAGGAAGAATGTCTTCTGGCAGCACCGAGGTGATACAGTTGATGATCGGGGCAAAGAGTGTGACTCTAATGAAGTTTTCCTTCTGGACACTCTCTTCCTGCCCCAGTGGGCTGGAGAGGGATCCCCCACCGATACGCGGAATCAATAATCTCGCAGAAATTCAGAGAAGTAAAGTTTGGGAAGTGTCCCCTCGCACCCACAGTGTGGAGAGTCTCTATGATACCGTATCACCATGCAGGATCATAGGCCTTCTCCATATCGAAAAAAACGTGTCGCAGTGCTATCCCCGAAGAAAAGCCTCACAGACCCTACGAGGGGCGGTCAATAAGTTTTGCGAATCGGTAGGGCAAAACAGAGAAAGGATGATGGCTGTTTGTGGGGGTGTTACGACAAGTTATGAATAGTCAGGACCTGCAGCTGCACGCTCCTGCCTCGTCTATTTAAGAAGCAGTAGATGATCGCAGATCGTCAGTCACAAATTTTTCAACAATGGAAAAGGTTTAGGAGCACCGCTCAGTGATCAAATTTTTGAGTAAGAATGGCAAGAATGCAAAAGAGATCCATGAACGCATGGTTGCAGTGTACACCGACACTGCCCCTTCCTATTCAACCATTGCTCGCTGTAAGAGGGAATTCCGCCATGGTCGTGAGTCTTTTGAAAATGACTCCCGTCCAGGACGCCGGTCAGACGTGACCAACGAACAATGTGGCCCGTGTGGAGAGGATGATCCTCGAAAATCGACGGGTGAAGGTCGAAGAAATCGAGCGAGAACTTGAAATATCACATGGGAGTGTTATAAACATCCTTCACGACAATTTGCCTATGGCCAAGGTCTCTGCCCGTTGGGTCCCTAGAAACCTCACGCCCCATGATCGACTTCAAGGTCGTCAAAGTCCACAAGACCAGAGTTGCACAAGCTGCCCTGCGCGAATGCGGATTCGAGGAACCCAACCGACGAGTACAATGTGGCCCGTGTGGAGAGGATGATCCTCGAAAATTTAGGGTTTAAGGTCGAAGAAATCGAGCGAGAATTTGGGCATGACCAAGGTCTCTGCCTGTTGGTTTCCTAGAAACCTCACGCCCCATGATCGACTTCAACGTCGTCAAAATCCACAAGGCCAGAGTTGCACAAGCTGCCTTGAGCGAGTGCGGATTCGAGGAGCTCAACCATCCATCCTACAGTCCAGATCTGGCCCCTAGCGACTACTTTTTTTTCGCCAGCTCAAGGCTGCACTGCGTGGACGCCGGTTTGGGGACGATGGAGATGTCCAGCTCGCCGTCCAGGAGTGAATTGAACAGCAGTCGGGAGATTTCTGGTTGTCGGGAATTCAAAGCCTCAGAGACAAATGGTGCAAGTGCATTGAAGTCGAGGGTAGTTATATTGAAAAATAATAAAACACTTTTTCTCATATCTCATTTCCTTATATCCGAATTGAAAAACTTATTGACTGCCCCTCGTATTTCACAGTCGCAGCACAACATTCAACGTGGAGTTGATCTTACGGAAGCCGCACTGTGTAGAAAACAGGTGGCTTTCGCTGCCCAGGAGTAACGCTAATATAACATTTACCAATTTCTCCGTCAACTCGCATATGCATGAGGTTAGAGAAATTGAGAGGAAACTGGTCGGGATAGAGTGATCTCTCCCCGGTTTGCGAAAAGCAATCACAGTGGCGATTCGCCAAGAGTCTGGGAGGATACCCTCTACCCAGATCTTGTTGAACAATTCTAAAAGAAAAGCCATGCCTCGCTCGCCTAGGTGTCGAAGCATGGCGTACGGGACATCGTCTGGAGTAGGGGTGGTGTCCGCATACGAAGCGAGAGTGAAGCGCAACTTACTCAGAGTAAACCTGTGGTTCTAGGGTTTTCCATCTCTGGAGGTAAAGTCCAGTCGGCGGCCTTCCGCGACATCATGACGCGCAATGAATGCTGGCAGAGGAACATCCTGGCTAGAGAAGGCGGAGAAAGCGGTCTCGAAGGTTTCTGCCAGCCACAGACGCATTTTGGCATAACGCTTATTTTTGATGGCCGTTTCACACTCGGCCGCCAAAGGGGCAGACCTTCTAAGAATAGTAATTAGGCCCACGGCGATTATGTTGCCGGCGAAGAACTCAAAGCCTTATTCACCGACCTAAACTTCAATACTGCGACAGAGAAATCAGTCATTTTCTGAAATGCGGACCACCGCCCTCGCGCAAAGCACCTCCGGGGGTGGGGGGTTGACGGTGGAAAGTACGAAGAAATTACAGTATATCTTCTATCCAGGTGCAGCTGCACGGCAATTTCCTGAAAGGAGGTATTTAAATAAAAAAGAAGAACGGAGATATCCTGCCGCATGTAAATGGCGCATCCTTCTTCCCGGCCCAAATCCCGGGGTGGTGGGGTCACAAAATCCTTAAATCTCAGGAGGGTAGGCAGGGTGCACGCGCCATGCATGGTTTCGTACAAAAAAAATATCTAAGGAAAACGGGTATAGAGAAGCCTCCGCAGTTCTTCTGTGTTGGCCCGGGGTCCGCGCCAATTCCATTGAAGGAATATGGCCTCGAAGCATATGTCGGAAAAACCGTGCGCGTAAGGAGAGACGATCCGTATCTTGAACGGCTAGGATTTCCTTATTCAGGAGATACGCATCACATTGCTTCCAAGAAGCGGGGTGTGGCTCTCTGCAATTGACATACTTGGCCTTAACAACTTGGACTTATATTGTGCGGCCTTGGAGCAACTTACATATACTTCGGGTAACCCCGACTTTTCATGCCTACAGGAGCGATTCGTATGGCCGAAACAGTGGCAGTAGGAGCACTTCCACTTCAGTGCCACAAATGCATTCATGCGGTAGCGATACCAGCAAGCCCGCACCGACTTAGGGAGCCTGTCACAGTCAAATGTCATGAAGAGCTTAGAAGTGGGTCTCAAGGCCCCTCCCTGTTTTCTCACCACACGTTCGACCTTGACCTCTCCATGGTTGGCTAGCTCTAAAGTGATATCATATATGAAGTAGTCACGAGTTTCCTCACATAAACCACTCCTTTCACGAAGTCCATGGAAGAGTGCTGCGTCACACTCACCGGCGTGCCATCAATTGTCCGCAAGGTACTAATCATGGCCGCCTCGAAGGCATCTGATGAATTTGCCAGAAGGGCCCCGCTTGAGAAACGGGCCACCTTCAGTTCTCTACCAATCAGGCTAGCTAGTGCTCTCCTCTGGCAGAACATAGTGCCCTTGGCCAACATACTACTATCAGCGGAGCAAATAACCAGAAAACCTTTGAAGCCAGCGGGTTCGAAAACGCCAGGTATTCTCTCTATGATAGGCCCTTAGGTAATCGAGGCTTCGCTCGGCGCAGTTGCGACTTTGGTCTTGATCTGGGCGCCTCCACCCTCACCCGAGAGAACATCAGGGCCTGGTTACTTGCAGAAACGGCAGCGGACCAGTTCGTCGCCGGAGCTCCCACGGAGAGAGAGGAACCCATACTCTCTTTGTCTTTTTCTTATTTCTTTTGTTTTTAGGAGAGGATGGTGGGAATGAACCCGTTTCACTCCTCCTTCAGAAGGACCTTAGGCCTGGCGGATCGGCCTAAACAAGATCCTTCTCGGAAATGGAGAAGACCTTGGCCTTTAAAGAGACCGCAGCCGATGGGGGAGGTCCCTTTTTTCCTTGTGAGTCGTGGGGAGCCTGAGCCGTCCGAGAAAAATCTAGCTCAGGGGCGGACTCAAGTTCGGTGCTTGGCACTGAACCAGAGTTCGACCCCATGGATGATACTGCCTTTCAGAGATGGGTAACCTCAGGGACCATGTCCATCTCGGTGAGGGGAAGGGGAAGGCCATGTAGTCATCCTCCCCAATATATCACGGATCCCATTAGTGGTTCCTTTTTATTGTCTATTTGCCGGCGAACCGGCATCCATCTCCATCGGGGAATAGAGGGAGAAGTCACACTGCCCCCCTATAGACTGGTAATACAAGAATGCAGGTCGTTATATGGCACTGACCGAGGCGCCCTGCTATCCATTGCTCCCCTAAGGAAGTTGGCCCTATCGATCCGCTCCCACCAGTAGCGGTCAATTTTGGGCCGTCTGTCTGCTCTCATAGCAGCCCCCTGGCATATCAAAAGAGGTACTGCCGTTGGAAAAGAGCTGGAGTCGCCCAAGGGCTCATTCAGAGGACCTCGCGCCAGATTTCTCGAAGAAAAACGATCCACCGCACCCGTATGCCTATGAGAGGAGTAAGCCTCCTGTCCTTTAGACGAGGTTTGGAGGTGCCCCTGAAAAATCACAGGGAGGGGGATCTCCTTTTTCTGGTTTGAGCCACCCCAGAGCGGCTCCGCAGATGTTAAAGGGGTAAAAGATTTGGGCGTTATCCATGGCTATAAACAACATTTCACCACACCGGCCTGCGACGTCATTGTTCCTAGCCTCTATCACAGCGCGGCGTAGTATACGACTTCTTCGCCACCCGTTGGGAAAATCCGGACCAAATCCTACCCTTGGTGCGGTAGGCAGTTCGGGATGACGGATCCAGCTTGGTGATCAACATTATTTCTGAGGAGTGTTCGGTTCCGTGATAGAGATGAGTATCGAGTCGTGATCGAGGAGGCCCATGGGCGAGAAAAGAAGAGGCCAACAAAAGGGGTAGATAAAAGGTAATTAGAAAGGGACGATGAAAAAGCAAAATGAGGGAAAGTTGGTGCAAGAGAAAAAGAGAGGCTAAGCTGGGTGCGGGCAAGGCGCTGACTCACGTCAGCATGGTGGCCAGAGAAACACATCGCCCTGCCCCTTACGGGGTCGGGAAAGAGAGGGTGCAGGCACGCCATCTCCCTGCAAGATGCACATGCATGCATGTAGAATGGTAGGTGGCTCGGCCAAACGGGCCTTGCTATCCCTTGCCTCATCCTCTCAGCTTGTTGGCCCTAGCAAGCCACTTCCCGCGTGAGTGGTCAATTTTGAAGCCCTTGCCTTGCTCTCTTGGCAGTCGCCTATGATAGGAAAGGGAGGACTTCAGCTGTTACTAAGATGCAGTCGCCCAGTTGCGACTCTAAAAAAGAGAGTAAGGGGGAATCTTTAAAAAAATGAGAGGGCGCCTGCCAAAAGGTTTGGAGGGCCCTTGAGAAAGACCGGTTAGGGGGACACCTACCAACCCTTTTTCATAGGTCGAGTTTTACGAGGGTGGCTCCTAAGATGGATGCCGCATAGCAATGGTGAGGTGGGAACCCATTGCACTGATCAAAGTTATGCCTTATCTTACCTCGTCCTCCACGGCACGCATGGGGGACGATGCCTCTCTTATGTATGTTATTGTGAGGGGTACCATGCAGTCTTCGCAATAAGTGGAGTATTCTCTTTCCAATAAGAACCTGTGTGATCAATGTGTGCCTGATGTGAAATTAGAGCACAGCTAGCTCCTGTTGGTGAGTTAGGCATTGGGGCTTCCATGTCGATAAGCTTGGGAAGATGTATCACATCTTATTTCGTCCGTATAGGTCTGCTTATCTAGCTGTCCAGATCTCTCGGATTGGTATGACAGTGTGCCTGTTTATCCGAAGCGTGACGTTTTTTCACACTGTATCGGTTCTTTCATTCCCGAAGACCAATACGTTTGCTAGAACCCAGCGGAATCAGATTTTTAGTCGGTGCGAGTCTAGTCACGGGCGACTCTACCTCTTATTATGTCGGTGGGTCGGTCCGTATCCGTTTTGCTTGTTTCTGTCTTTGTAATAACATTGTAACTATTCGGCCGATTCTAACGAAATTTCAAATCATTATGTTGTTTTACATTCTCTTTCGAATGATATAATTTCCAAAGTCCTTCCAAGGTTAACCCGGGAGTTATTTGGCAATAACATAATAAATATTCGGCCGATTCTAACAAAATTTGAAACCTTTATGCTGTTTTACATCTCCCTTTGAATGATATTATTGTCAAGGCCTTCCCAAGGTTAGTTCGGGAATTATTTAAAGTTTGAAGGTCGTAAGGTCATAAATCAGAATAAGTGAGAGCACGTGACTTTTTGGTCAGCATATCTTGTTTTTCCATAACAAGCTGATCTATATAGGTACGTTATTATTTCTATCAGGATTTTATGAATGTCCGTCATCCGTTCTAACGAGTGGAAACTGAACTAAAATTCAGTGAAGATCGTATGTTCATCTAAACGGCGCGTGTTGTGTATCCATTTCACTGCGTGTTTCAAGGCATAACACTCGGCGGTTAAGATTGATGCAGCTTTTGGGAGAATTTCAGAGTGGACCTAAATGCCCGATATCTGAGGATCCGGTTCCATTTCTGAATTTAGATAAATCTGTATATATGTGGATTCCCCGGAGCGTTGCAGCGTGGGTAAAGAATTGAATTTTCCTTTCCACAGGGACTGTTGGAGGCCGTTCTATTATGTTGCCATGACAGATCTTTACTCTAACTCAAAATGGTCGCGGGATGAATGGGTGCGCCGCATAGAAGGTGTCCCTTTGGCCATTCGGAACAGCGGTCGTGGTCAGGGATGCTAGAAGTCACTGGATGGGGGCGAAGAGGCGTAGGGTGATTTCTGCCTTACATAGGTCTAGTAGTATCTCTTCCCTTTCGCATTGTAACCTCGGGATTGAGGAGAGTTGAAAGGCATCAATAGCTATTAGAAGGTCTACATTGGCCACTGAGTTGATAGGGAAAAGTATAAGAAGAGAATGGTTTCTCGATTCTTTCCCAGTTTTGCTTATGCAGGGGGATACCCAGTGTAGCGAATTGTACTTGGTACCTCGAGGAGCTGCGGATCGTCCCGGCCTGAATGCAAATTAGGGAAGCCATGTCACTGGGTTGACTTGATCTCTGATCGGACCTGGGAAAGTTGTTGGTGCGCTTCCCCTCTGATCCATCTCAGCAATACTTTAGCTTATTTACAATTATTAATAATATTATAATTATTATTGATAATAATATTATTATTATTAATAATAACATTAATAATAATATTATTATTAACAATAAAATTATTAATGATAATAATATTATTAATAAAGGGTTACCCCCCAAAACGGGCCCCAACTTACAATACGAGTAGGTCTCATTTCTGAATTTGCTGCAAGGATTGAATGAAACTTCAGTGATAACTATTAGGTTGAGGAATAAGTTCTTGCGTTTTTTTTTTAATGTTGTGTTGATTTAAGTTTGGTTGACGTGATTTGTGCACATATTAAGAAACAATAATAAATAATGAGAGCAAAATTTGCAAAGGTTAGGCTACGTCTCTTAACAGCGTAGACTATTATGATTTTGATTAGGCTACGTCTTGAAGTTGAGTAATAAGTCATTGCGGTTTATTTAAAAGTTGTGTTAATTTAATTTTTGTTCTGTACCCTCAAAATGGAATGTCAAGTTGAAAGAAAGGCACATTTTCGACACTTTTTGTTATTCATTTTCAAACGAGACGGGAACAATGCAAACGCAGCCAAAGCTCATCGCAATATTTGTGCTGTGTACGGAGAAAATGCTTTATCAGAAAGGAAAGCTCAATGGTGTTTTTGACGTTTTAAAAACGGTCATTTCAATCTTAATGACGAAGAACGTTCTGGTCGCCCCATTAAGTTGGATGAAGATCGATTGAACGACCTTCTTCATGAAAATCCTCGTCAATCGACTACAGAATTGGCTGTACAATTGGCGTGGAATCATAAAACTGTAGTGAATCACCTTCATTCGATGGGGAAAGTTAAAAAACTCGGTGCATGGGTTCCGCACGCTTCGAGCGAAAGCAACAAACTTCAACGCTCGACGTTTACCGCAGGTTTGCTTGCTCGTCACAAGGCTATTCGTGGATAAAAGGACATATTTCTTCACCGCATCATCACTGACGACGAAAAGTGGTGTGTTTATGTCAACATGAACCATCGAAAACAATGGTTTAGCTGCAATAAAAAAACACTTCCGCGATTAAAGCAAGGACTTCCCCCAGGAAAGGCAATGCTGTGTGTGTGGTGGGATTGTGAAGGCACCATTCTTTATGAGCTCCTTGCGAACAACGAGAGTGTCAATGCAAAACATTACGTTCAACAAATGTATCGACTCACCGAAGCTATTCGTGAAAAGCGACCTCATCGACGTTATAGAGTCCTTTTGCAACCCGACAATGCTCGTCCTCACATTGCCAATGTGACAAAAGACGCTATCCAAACGCTTAACTGGGAAATCTTGCCGCATTCTCCATATTCGCCAGACTTGGCTCCATAGGATTTCCATCTGTTCCAATCATTCTCCAACAATTTGCGCGGTGTTTCGTTCAATACTGATGTGGAATTAATAACCTGGTTAGACAAATTCTTCGAGTCAAAATCCAGAGATTTTTATTAGAGAGGCATCGAAAAATTAGTTGAACGTTGGGAAAAAGTCGTAAATAACAACGGAGAATACATTATTGATTAAATTGCATATTGTTATCAATTAAAAATTAGGTTTTTCTAAAATTGTTAATGATAATGAATAAATTTTATAAAACCGCAAGAACTTATTCCTCAACCCAATAGTTTATTGTGTTTAAAAACATCATATAAAAAATATGAGTCTTTGAACTTTTCTTCTTTATTTTAGAGCACGTGTTCGAGATGACCTCCATTTAGCTTTGTGTATTTCTTGAGGCGTAGCACAAAGTTGTCCATGACGTCCTTACAAACCGACCGACTAATGGCTCTGATCACCTCTCTGATGGCTCTCTTGAGTTCCGTGATGGTCCTGAGTCTCCCTGCGCTGCGTACACTCTGTCTTTAAGGTAGCCCAAGAGAAATAAATCTAGGGGGCTAAGGTCTGGGCTGTGAGGTGCCCACTCAAAATCAGTCTTGAGACTGATCACACGGCCACCAAAGTTCTCTTTCAGCCAATCTCAGGACAGGTTTGATGTGGGAGAGCTTTCTCCATCTTGATTGAACTAGAACTTCCCCATAAGCGATGGGAACAGGATCTGCAGCTTCCTCTTGAAGGTTTTGAGGACCTCAACATACCCCTCCTTGGTGACTGTCACTGTCGCGCCAGATTTCTCGAAGATGCCTCTGGCTTAGATTGCAGTCCATACCATGCACTTATGGGAGTGTAGGGGCTTGGTAGCTACCACATTTTGTCTTTGAGTTTACCTTTCTTTTAAGACGAAAGTGAGCTTCATCTGAGGTTCAAAGGAGGTTAAGGAAAGTTTGGGTCTCCTGAATCTTCTCGAGTATCTTGACTGCCATAGCTTTTCTCTGCTCATTGTCTGAGGCTGTAAGGGTCTGCTTCGTCTGTATTATGTATGGGTAGGCCTTTACATCCATTACTAGCACTTGTGGGGGTCGAAGATCGAACCCAGTAAACATTTGATTAAAAAATTCAACGGTTCACACATGAACCTAGGAAACATTTGTTTGGAACTTAAACGGTTCACACATTGAACCTTATAAATAGGAAGATCAACTTCCGCTGTTAATATCTCTCTTTTTTAAATAGGAAGATAAACTTCCCGCCGGTAATAACCCTCTTTTGTAAATAGGAAGATAAACTACCCGCGGTTAATAACGTTTTTTGTAAATAGGAAGATAAACTTCCCCCTTTGCAGTATTTTTCCTTCGTAAACAGGAAATTAGACTCCCCAGTACCCAGTACGATATCTTGTGTCGGCCATACGTAGCTTCGTACAAAAATAGATCTTGTTCATGAAGTCCCGTGGAGAAAAAGTGAAAATCGATGGCGTTCTTGTGTTTCCTAACCCTCGACTTTTCCTCCTTTGCCAGCCGTGAACTTCTCTGTGAGCTCAATTTTTGTTGATATATCACAAAAATTGCGTGCAGGCCCGTTTTTTGGGGGTCACCCTGTATTACCCTGACTTATTATCACTATCATCACCATTATCACCATCATCACAATTATTATTATTATTATCGTTTATGAATATTTATTACTATTCTTAGGCTTATCCTCTCAATATTTGTAGCAGGAGTAGCTGTTCTCACCTTGGTCAACTAGAGATGGTGACCGAGTGGATTGCATTCTATCCTGGGATCACCTAGGGCCAGGGTAGGATAATATCAGGTGATCACCTACCATACTCGTTAGTAGACCCGCCTATCTATACTTCTCATTATTACATACTCACCTAGCTCCTTCAAAACTGGCTCTTCCATCCACTAAACTTTTGCCTGCCCTGCGAACTTTCGACCTCTTATGGGTCCTTATTCGAGTGTCAGTGTGTACCATGAGGTCACTACAAGATGCGTAAGAAAGTATTAGGCACTCTCTGTGTTGGACTGTTGACTGCTTACCTTCTTCCAGTACACATATACGGTAGCTATGTCGACACCATTATTTAAGGTTGAAGCTTGAGAACAATCTCACCTCGATAGCGGGCCGGGTTGTCAAAACCTATCTTAGCTCGTGCATTTGAGCCGTGTATGTGTAATTGATCACATTCTTGAACTTTCAGAACCTAGGAAGACTTTTATCTTAACCTCCCAAGCCATTGGTACGCCTTTTCATGCATTTTCTTATCTTTTTGCTATGATTATGGCGACAGTAGAAAGAAACAGTGGGCCACCGGTAATGGATGAAGCCTCCTCGCGAGGCCTCGCCCTCCCAAGTTATTGAAGTAACACGAGACATCACTTTGACCGGTGGAGAGGCTCCACTCTCACCATCCCCATATAGAAAAGAGCTTCTAGTTTTCCATCTATGGAGCCACCCTCTGGCAGCTCCACTTCAGAGAGGCTCTACTCTCACCATCCCAATATGGAAAAGGGGTTTTTCGTTTACCATCTCTGGAGCCACCCTCAGTCAGCTCCACCTTAGAAGACTAGGTGCTCCTGCCGTCAATGTGCTTGTTCAGGGTCCCTTTCAAACTTCTTCCAGCGGAGAGGGCGCGTTTCTCTCTGTCTCTCTCTCTCCTTTCATGAAGGGTTTAGGTGTTTTCAACTTACCTCATTCTTTAGGGCCGCCCTTGAGCGACTCCATCTTAGTACCAGCGACAGTCCCCCTTACCTATAACAGAGGACTATCAATAGAGGGGGCAGGGGGCCTAAAATCGACAGGTCACAATGGGAGCGGCTCGATAGGGCCAACCACCTTAGAGAACTAAGGATAGTGGGGCCCGCCAGGTCGTGACTAGTCTTCTCCTTCAGGTATGTGTTCTGAGCTCACAGGGAATGGCGTGCCTGTTCCAACTTTTCCACCCATGGAGGTGGGTTTGCCTACCCAAATGAATGAATAAACGGCTGAAGAGCACCAGGTAGTGATCCTTGATATCTTTGGGGTTGGGGAATTGCCATATGGAGGCCCTCCTGAGCTCAAAATGATCCAGGAGGTGATCCAGCCTCTGAAGGCAGGGTCTTCTATGAGGGCAAACACAGACTCGGTGCTAAACACCAAACGTGAGTCCGTCCTTGAACAATGTGATTCTCGGGCGTATCTTGACAAACTTTCCTCTGTTTCCTTAACATTTGTCTTTTCTACACTCCCAAAGCATAGCGTTGCATATGTGCTCTTCTGACAATAAAAAAAAACCCTAAGGTATATCGAAATATAAGTCTTGGGTTATGCAAATACCTACAGGTACCTAAGATTCGACTTTTGTAGATTAAGCTAGTTTATAAACAAACCTGCTTTCGATTATTTCTATCAATAAAATGATGATAAACATGAAATAAAATACCGTATTACTTATGGTATTGGCGATGTTGGCCAAATGTGCATTAACATTTTATGCAGGTGAGGATCCTTGCATTCATTTCCCCTGAGATATGGCCTACTTGTTCTCGAGGGGAAGATTCTGTCTGTTTTTGCAACTCTTATTTCTTCCTCTTTCTGTCTGATTATATCTGTCGAGGTTTAGTAAGGGGAGAATCACAGTCCCACTTCCTGGACATATATTATATTACCGCACCGAGGTGAAGCAGAGGTGAAGCGTATCCAATACACCTACCTTAGCCACTTCCGGTGAATATGAATAACCCCGGTGCGTATCCTTTTGATCAAACTAAGATGATGATCCTCTGAGTGTGTTCTCCACTCAGTATAAGCCAACCATGGGCAGGTCGGTGGAATAATGAGTTTTAAGCCGAGTGAATTGCTTAATAATTGCCAAGGGGTCGTCCAAATTAGTTAAACACACATTAACAAAAATAATATTTAATGTACATGAATTTGAAATAAACACAGCGTATATAAATATAAATAGGATTACTCTTGCACTGAATAAATAAGTCTACAAAAATGTCGTGGGGATTACTTGCAGATTATTCACAGGGATGTTTGCGTCTTAATGACACCAGACAGAACGAAGGGAATATTATTATTGAGTTAAACACTGAATTAGGTAAGCACTTCTAATATTCGAGGGTATGGGTTTAGGATGAGAATGAAGTTAGTGGAGGGGATAATTCAATTAACGATACCTATGAGTTTGTAAGTATTTTTGAAGGGGAAGGGCGGTGAAGATCTTCTTCTGGTGACGATGATCCCACCTGGTCTGGCCATCCGAGGTTACCGAATCAGAGGGTTATCCTAGACCGGTTATATACTGATCCTTTGCCGGATCACGAAGGTGAGCCAAGTAGTGACTCAATCGGTCTTCTTCCTTGAAGTACTTGTCTGATTATTCGGCTCCTGGAGTGGGTAGCCAAAACCGATTACCTAGTTATATCTAGAGTAATCCACAGAGGGAGGTCCTGTGTAACCTTAGACTCTGAAGGGGAGGGGGGAGGCTGCGAGAAGTCCGGCACCTACAAGTACCGTGACGGCAACAACCAATTCCCCGAGAATTTCCTTCCTTGCAGCGGACGAACGATTTCCTATGTGGATCGAGTTTCACACAAACTCGACGTAGGTCCAAGGGCTTCTGCCTGATCTCAGTGAGAAGTCTTCTTTTTATTCCTCCCACGAGCAGAATCGAGAGAGCGAATCGAATTCTCGTAAAATCTGTATCGCATCGCGAAAGACCTTTTACATTTTTGGGCCGACGATATTTCTTTGATGCCTTCGAGCCATCTCGAGAGGTGCATTTGGGGATACGAGAAGGCGCGCAGCTTTGTGTCGGAGTGTTTCTGCGTAGACCTATGTACGCGGTATTCAGACTTCTACATCCCTACCCGTTTTTGAAGACATCATTCTGACGTGTAACTAGGAATAATGTATACTTTTAACATTGGCTACACGAACAATACAAAAAACAACAACAAAGAAAACAAAACAAAACGGGAGTTCAACGAATACAGGAACATAAAAATAATCATGACGGAAAAAAGGAAAACACGCGTTTCAGGTCATATACAGGAAACTCCGGAGTAATTAAGAGCTGATGCCTAAGTACAAAAGAAATAAATGATTATATTCGATACATTTTCCGGGTAGCATGATATAAGACCCACATGCGAAAAAGAAAAAAAAAGAAAAGAAACAAAAATTAATTTACGGCAGTTATAGAGCGTGTCATATTATCAACTTTACAATTATAACATATGAATTAATTAATGTGTGGATACTAAACCTTTATCCAAAACTTACATAGCTATAATACCGGTTATTTACAAAGACTCACTGGATTCGTCTACCGGGATCTTAGACAAACTATCCGCGAGTACATTCAGAGATCTCTAGATATCGGATATCGTATTGATATTCGGATAATAACAGGGCCCAACGCATTAGTCTTCTATTCTGACCCTTACAACTTTTTATAAGCTAGGGGTTTGTGATCCGTTTCTATGGAGAACGGTCTACCTGTTAAATATACATGAAATCTTCGTACCCCAAACACGATAGCTAAGGCTTCTATCTCCACAGTGGCATACTTCTTTTCCTGATCGGAAGGTTTCCGACTTGCAAAAGCCACCGGGAATGGCACTTCTGCTTCATATCGCAACAAGGCACATCCAAGTTCAAGGTGAGGGGTGCCGATCTGAATGCCGATTTTCTCCTCGGGGTTAGATAAGGGCAGGGTAGGTAGGGTCAGTCACTGATTTCCATTTGAGTCTACCGAAGCTGGCAATAGCCCTGGGGTTCCACTTAATAGGGTCTGGAGATTTCTTTTTAGGCAGGTCATTTAAAGGGGACGTGACGGACACGAAATGGGGGACAATACGCCGATAGATGGTGCTGCTTCCAAAAGGGATCGGGGTTGTTTCTTCGAGACTGGGGGTGGCCTATCGGTTAGTGATTTTACCCTATCCTTCTGTGAGGATATGCGGTTCTCGCGAAACTTGAACGCTAAATGGGTAATAGTGCTATAATGAAAATAGCACTTGGAGGGCTTACTTGTTAAGCCGTGAGACCTCATTGGGTCCAAGACTGGGCGAGGGTTCACGAGGGGTCCTTCACCTGTACGCATGGCTACGTACACGTTGTTCAAATAGGTTGTGACGTTTTCTGGCCCTTCTACATCTTTTCGTATAAGACTGTAGTATTCTCTTAAGAGCGAGAACATTTGGGCGATCCTAACAGGGTCGAGTTTGGGATTCACAACTAACTCGGGGGAGAGTTCTTCCTGGGGCAACGGGATAGAAGGGAGAGCGGGAAGTTGGAAGTCCTCGTCTATCAGTCTTCGCTTTTCATTTTCTTCTATTTTTATCTTTATTCTTCTTTATTGAGGTTCTATTTCCATCCGTCTTCTTCCCTTTCCTTCTCCTTTTATCTTTATTCTACTTTCTTCATCTTCATTTTCTACGTTTATTACTTTTTCCTCTTCTATTTTTATCTTTATTCTTCCTTCTTCATCTTCATTTTCTACTTTTATTCTTTTTTCCTCTTCTATTTTTATCTTTATTCTTCTTTCTTCTTCTTTTTTTCTATCTTTATTCTCCATTCCTGGACTTCTATTTCCATCTGGCTTCTTTCCTCTTCTTCTATTTTTATCCTTATTCTTCTTTCTTCATTTTCTATTTAAAACTTTATTCTTCTTTCTTCATCTTCGATTTCCCACTGTGTTCTTGTTTCGTCTAATATTCTTTTATTCCGTATTCTTAATTCTTCTATTTCCATTTTCATCCGTATTAGCCTTTCTTCTCTTTCTAAATCTTCCTTCCGTTCTTGCTCTTCTCTTTCTAAATCAAGTTATCTTTCTTCACGTTTGATCCTTTGTTGGCTGTGAACGTATTCAATGAGTTCGCGACCTTCCAGTCCGAATATTTGTTCTTGCTTGGGAAATATTTCGAGCGATGTAGACGCCATCTTATCGATCCAAAGATAAGAGTATGCACTGGGAGAGTTGCTATAGCGCAACGTGCTTTGGGGAAAAAGGGGTTATTAAAGTTCCCTACCAAAACGTGGTAGACAAGAGAAAAAACTTAAAAAAACAAAAACAAAAACAAAACAAGATTAGACAATCACCCTAACCAAACTAACTTTCGGAGCCCAAAACAAGAATTGATGTTAACGTTGGAGTATTTGTATTAATTTGGACGTTGGCAATGTTTGATTAAAGTTTTGAGATGTTGCTTTTAGTGATAACCTCACACACCTAATATCATTTATATAGGTCGAGAGGTTTTATGATAACCCCACACACCTGATACCACTTATATATGTCGAGAGGTTTTATGCTAACCCCACACACCTGACACCACATATATATGTCGAGG
Source organism: Ceratothoa steindachneri (assembly GCA_963969495.1). Taxonomy (NCBI): domain Eukaryota; kingdom Metazoa; phylum Arthropoda; class Malacostraca; order Isopoda; family Cymothoidae; genus Ceratothoa; species Ceratothoa steindachneri. The sequence goes on along the minus strand of OZ018318.1, from coordinate 129,367,318 downwards.
GTTAAGTGAGTGGGTAATCCCAGTCCCACTTCTTGGACATATATTTTATTACCGCAGCGAGGTGAAGCGGAGGTGAAGCGTATCTAATACACCTACCTTAGCCACTTCTGGTGAATAAGAATAACTCCGGTGCGTACCCTTTTGATCAAAACTAAGATGATGATCCTCTGAGTGTGTTCTCCACTCAGTATAAGCCAACCATGGGCGGGTCGGTGGAATAATGAGTTTTAAGCCGAGTGAATTGCTTAATAATTGCCAAGGGATCGTCCAAATTAGTTAAACACACATATACAAAAATAATCTTTAATATAGATGAATTTGAAATAAACACAGCGTATATAAATATAAATAGGATTACTCTTGCACTGAATAAATAAGTCTACAAAAATGTCGTGGGGATTACTTGCAGATTATTCACAGGGATGTTTGCGTCTTAATAACACCAGACAGAACGAAGGGAATATTATTATTGAGTTAAACACTGAATTAGGTAAGCACTTCTAATATTCTAGGGTATGGGCTTAGGATGAGAATTATAGTACACAAATAAACTGATGAAGTTAGGGGAGGGGATAATTCAATTAACGATACCTTTGAGTTCGTAAGTATTTTTTAAGGGGGAGGATGGTGAATATCTTCCTCTGGTGACGATGATCACACCTAGTCCGGCCGTCCGAAGTTACCGAATCAGAGGGTTATCCTAGACCAGTAATATACTGATCCTTTGCCGGATCACGAAGGTGAGCCAAGCGGTGACTAAATTGGACTTCTTCCTTGAAGTACTTGTCTGATTATTCGGCTCCTGGAGTGGGTAACCAAAACCGATTACCTAGTTACATCTAGAGTAATCCGCAGAGGGAGGTCCTGTGTAACCTCAGACTCTGAAGGGTGGGGGGGGGGAGGCTGCGAGAAGTTTGGCACCTACAAGTACCATGACGGCAACAACCAATTCCCCGAGAAGTTTTGCACCTACAAGTACCGTGATGGCAACAACCAATTCCCCGAGAAATTCCTTCCTTGAAGCGGGCGAACGATTTCCTATGTGGATCGAGTTTCACACAAACTCGACGTAGGTCCAAGGGCTTCTGCCTGATTCCAGTGAGAAGTCTTTCTTTTATTCCTCCCACGAGCAGAATCGAGAGAGCGAATCGAATTCTAGTAAAATCTTTATCGCTGCGCGAAAGACCCTTTTTCATCTTTGGGCCGACGATATTTCTTTGATGCCTTCGAGCCATCTCAGAGTTTACGTCGGTGCGAAAAAGGGCTACGGAGTATTCTAGGCGAGATGTGCATTTGGGGATACGAGAAGGCGCGCAGCTTTGTGTCGGAGTGTTTTTGCGTACACCCATGTATGCGGTATTCAGACTTCTACAATATCCTTACGTTTGGTGCAACTTGAACGCCATGGTCTCCGTTGTAGTTTATACATTTTTTTGCCCTGGAGATGCAGTGTCCCTTTTGTCTCTCTCCTGTGCACATTAAACAGGAGGATTCAGTCGGTGACTGCTTTTATTGCCATATCCGTAGGCTCAAATGTTATCCTAAATATTTGTAATTATGCTAAATTTGGTCATTTTAGTTGTTAGGTAGTGTACAAGCCTACCTATTTCACTATTGCTTGACAGGTAACATTGTGATTTGCCTTTCCTTTCGAGTTTGTTTTTTTTTACTCTCCTCCCCAATCTTCAGGGTAAGTCAAGTTTATATTAACTCCTACATAAATGAAAAAATAAAGATTCAACATTAGTTAACATTTAACTTAAAACGCTTCACACACATTAAATGGTATTTGTGTAAGGTCTCAACTTGTTGTTCATTGTTACCAGCCCCTAACACATATTTTATTTATTCTCTCATTACGTGCTTACACCTCTGGAGGTCAGTGATAACCTAAATTAAAACGATCAAAAGCATTTAACGCTCTGGCACAAAATCATGGTTAATGTCACCCCGTTAAGGTGTTAACAAATTTTGGTCTACTCTCTCTAACTACTCAAAAGCATATTTTTTCAACTTTCATAACCGTTTGATGGTTGCTTGTTTTTAATTAAAATCGACAATGACTTGACTTTTGGAAGAAATGTCAATTCATCAGAGATCAGCGCAGTAAAAACAGTAAAGCCATAAATATATTTATTATTACGAGTATATGATATTTCTAAAAGACATATCAGCTCCTCAAGACCTGGTAATTGGTAAATTTCATAATTTTGGATTTTTAATTAGCGATGATAATTAAGCAAAACTTTTCCGTATATTATCATTTACAAGGCCTTTAAATAATAATACTTAATTATTAAACGACCTCTTCTTACTTAAAAGTGAGTTAAAATTCTGCCGAAATTTGAAAAAAAGTCTTTCGTGACATCACAAATTTACTCTGAAACCCTCCTGCTTAAAAAGATTCCATAATAATATTCCGATAATGTAATATTATTATTTTTTTGTATTATTATTAAGCAACAAATATTTACGCCAAATTAAAGACTACTATTGATAAAAGTGGATCCCGCGCATATACTCCCCTTCTCCCCTCTCTTAAGAGGCCTTAAATGCATCCTTTTGTTGGCTTATCTCTAAATAGGCTCATAGGAGATCCCAGTATTAAAAGTTGATTGGTTTTGTCACTGACCTCCTTTGCAGCCGTGCTTTTTTTCATTATTCCTGTAATTTCTTTTCCTTTCGATTTTCTCTTTCTCCTGCCTATCACCTCATTCTTCCAGGCTGGTGAAGTTCTCCCAGAGGATTGCAATAATATAATTATTATTATTAAAAAATGACGTTAAGGGTATGCATTGGAAGTCCTCCAAATATGAATTCGTATCTTTGAATAAAAGAGTTATCGATAACGACACAGGAAATTAGTCGAATTCCAGAAGAACATTATTATTATTATTCTTATTATTATTATTATTATTACAAATCAGAAGTTTGCAGCCGAAATAACGAAATACCAGAAACTGTTTGTTTGAAAGCGTAGAATAACCGGTTTAGAAATTATTTGGTTTGGAATTCAGTTAAAAATAAGGGTTTGAAAAGTTTTGTAGTCTTCCAAACCGTTTGAATTGAAATAAGTGATCAATTCTTCCAGCTGTTAAAAGAGAAGTGACAAAATAAGTAAATGATAAAATTTTAATGTTAATACTATACTCAGACAAAATGGACTTAGAACATAAATAGAAAGATCTTACCAGAATTGACATTTAAATAAAATATATTAAACCATATACTATCTGCCACCTAGAATAATCTTACTATTTGACCTGCGTTTGGCATGGGAGAACGGAGGACCTCACAGTTTGATAGGAAGCTAATATTCATCTCTCGACTCCTCTGAATCCCGTGTTTAAAGAAGCTCTCTCCTGTTTTTTTTTGTTTTTTTTGAGAGGAGTCGCAAACTAAAAGAGGTCAATGTTCAATAATTCTTAAATATTGGCAAAGAGGGACATTATCGCAATCATTCAAATAAAATAAACAAAACCATTGTTTCACTAATATTCCTCAAGTAAATAATTTCATGATTCGCTCAATGCTGGGTCCAGAAGAATGGTCTCAGAGCCACCAGGAACAAATGTGCACATTAAATAGTTGTCCCCAAATGTGTAACTTAGGGAGGTAAAGTGGGCGTGGCTTGTAAAGTTGCCTTAAACATGTCTTGTATTAATTATACGACGGCCTTCTTTGCATAAATAGTGGTCGGCCTGTTAACATTGGGCAAGGGGGAAAATGACGGGAATGGGGGTTCTTACAAAGTGGAAAACAGGGTGACGAGGGACTCATGCAAATCATTCTAAACTTTATCTCGAGGGAAGAAGATGCGTTTAGGAAAAAATAATGAAGCTGAAAATATGGTGATGGAGAGAGCATTATGCAAATGAGGGTGGCATAGCTTCAAGAACCCTTATTTCTTAATTGTTTTAGTATATACGCGTCCCGTGGTGATATTAAATGATGTTTATACGACATGGCGGGAAGCAGGTATGGTGGAGACGGTGCGTGCATACCCTGCGGATGCCTTTGTCCCTGTACGAACAGGACCGAGGCGTATCGATTGGTGTAAATGCCAGGAAGAATGGCCGGGAAGAGCGCTCTTATTGATCAATGCTTTGAGTGTCAGCCAGTGCAGGTTAGGTCACTCGCAACAACCGGTGTCTTAAGTGCCAGGCAAGAATGACAGAGAATGGTACTCATATCAATCGCTGCCTTAAGTTTGAGACAAGAAAGACAGAGACGGGCACTCGTAGTAATCGATACCTTATGTGTAAGTGAAGGCAAGAATGACTGAGAAGCGCGCTCTTATCCATCGCGGTGAGTGCCAGGTAGGAAACACAGAGAAGGACAAGCATGTCGATCTTTGCTTTGAGTGGCAGGTAGCGAATGGCACTCATATCAATCGCTCATTCAAGCGCGTGCCAGACAAGAATGGCAAAAAATAGCCCTCTATCTATCGCTGTTTTGAGTGCCAGGTAAGAATTCAAGGATTCAAGGATCTTAAAAGATAGAAAATGGGGTGTGATAGTAAGAGAGGTAAAGATAGAAAAAGTGGTATTTTAGTAGAAGAATGTTGTGCCAGTACGTCTGGCTATGGCTTTCCATGCGCCTGTACGATGCTTCAGTGGTTGTTTTTCAAGCATTCGAGCCTTTGTTTTCGTACTCTTGCGTTTCTTGTGGCGAGAGCTTTCGTTACTCTTCGATAGCTTTATTTATTCTGCGTAGATTGTCCTCAACTGAGAGTTCTTGTTCCTTATTGACAATTTGTCCACTACGGATATATATATATATATTTTTTTTTTTTTTTTTTTTGTCCACTACGGATCTTTTTATCTTTTTAATTTTCGTCTAACGTCCAATCATTAGGGAGATTACTTTAATTGTCTATCCGGTGAGAAATAGTTACTTATATATTGGCACCAGGTTTTCGCGCAACCGCTGTTGGCTGCTGGCGAATCCTGCTTTGAAGCGTCTTTCCGGGTAGTCATCTTCGGGAATAATTACGTCATGCATGACTCTTGCTGGTAGATAGGTGTGCATGTTCCTCCATATCTTCGTAGCTCTTCTGTGCAATGTCACGTTCAGGGGGTCGATATCTGCTAGTTCGTGCAGCCTTGTCGAAGGGACCATGTCTAGCAGGGTGAAATCAAGAATGAACCTCAGTGCCCGATTTTGCACCGACTGTGCCGAACGAATTTGCGTCTTACTCGCTAAGTGCAAGGGAATGGCTGGGTACAGTAAGATCGGTCTTACCAAGGCCAAATATAGCTTTCTCTTATTGTGGAAGGAGAGTCTCCTGAATCTGTAGAGTTGGCCAAGTCTGGCCTTGGCTTGTGAGACTTTCTCCTTGATGTGATTATTGTACCCATTAGAGGTTATCTGTAGCCCCAGAACACGGGCCTCTCGCGTGTAGGGATAGTATTCACCATCAGCTATGATGTCGGCCGTAGTGACACGTCCGATCGGGAGGATGTTAAATTTGTCCATATTAGTACGAATTTTGTTCCTCTTTTCGTAGAGGTTGAGGTTACTGATCTCCCCGGCCGACCTGTTTGCGACGTCTATAGGGGCCTGATAATCGCTTGTGATTATTTGTGTAATATCATCGGCTAATTGTACATACACGGCATAATCCTGAGTAGGAAGAGGGAGGTCGCTCGTATTGATGGTATAGAGCGTCGGGCTCAGGCACCCCCCTTGAGGCACTCCTGTGTTTAACGAAAAGGGTTGTCCCTCGTAGTTATTAATTTTTATGGATGCCTCTCTGTCCTCTAAGTAATCACAGAGGATCCTGGTGAAATTTGACTCCATCTCGAGGTTACATAGTTTGAACTTTAGCCCAGGCACCCAAACCTTGTCAAATGCGGAGGCCACGTCTCTGAGCACGACGTCCACCCTCCTGTTTTGGGCCTTCGCGTTCGCAATGTACTCAGTCATGAGAGCGAGGGCAGTCTCCGTACCGAGGTGACTACGGAAGCCATGTTGTTGCCTATTGTAAGCGCCCTCAATCTCTAGAAGGTTCCTCAGTCTGTTGTTGATAAGCTTCTCCAGTAGTTTCCCGATGAACTCTAGAAGGGAGATGGGTCTGTAACTCTTAACTTCTTTTTTTGTCTTCCCCGGTTTCAAGATAAAGACCATTCTGGCTCTTTTTAATGAATCCGGAAAGTAGCCAACGTTCAGACAGGCATTGAAGAGACTGAGCAAGGCTTCGTTGATGTTGGGAGGGGCATTCACCAAATGCGCCTTAGTAATGCAAGATATGCCAGGGGCCCTCTGCTTGAAACTTTTTAGGGCCGACTCGAACTCCTCGTGGGAGAACGGCTCACCCTCGTTTTCCGCTCGTCGGGTGTGATCGACGAAGTGGTACGGCGTTGTAGATGGTCCACGCTCTTCCAGGTTTGTCAGAATTTCTTCCTCGTACTCCTCATCAAAATCTTCATTCTCATCCTCGGTTATATCGAACTTCCTCTTCCAGTGTTCTCTGAAGAGGGATTCAATAGCTCGGTCCTCGGTGATGGTTCTCCCCTCAGCTGTGATGGTTATATTGGATTTGGTCTGCTGAGTGCCACTCAGTCTCTTAATCTCTGACCAAAATCTTCTGGGGTTGGTTTCTAGGTCCATCTTGTCGATCATGCCATCCCAGATTGTCTTGGACTCTTCACGGATGAAATGTCTAATTTCCATGCGCAGATCCCGAAATTCACGGTATCGCGCCGCCGTGTTACCACTTTCATTAATCTCCGCAATAAGTTCCTCCAGTCGGTCCTTCCTTGATGTAATCTGCGGATTCCATCGTGGAGCAGGGAGAGTTTTATACTCGACCCTCGGGATAGCTATTCTATCAGCTTCCGTAATCTTGGTGGTGAGGTCCTCGAGGTGTCGATCTAAGTCCTCGAGGGTAGACCCGTCCAGGTGTTCTATGCGAAAGTCCTGGAGGACTCTTTTGTACCCGAGCCAGTCAGCTTTGGGCAGACATCTACGGGAGGGGATCTTGACCTGGATAGGCGAGATCGAGATGGTGGTGATCATACTGAGGTGGTCAGAGGGAGAATAAGGGCCAGGGACGGTAAAATGGTTCAGCGCGAATCCGTCGTTCGTCAGCACTATGTCGGGAGTAGTTGACGACCTCCTCGTCAAGTAGGTGGCGAAGTCTGGACCCGCTCTGTTAACCACGCCGCGTTCTATTAGTAGTCTCAAAGAGTTGCCCGCCCCATTGAAGCCCGGGGTGTAACCTGCGTCCCTGCAGCGAGCGTTTAGGTCACCGATGAGAATTACGGAGCTGTTTCTTCTGAAGAGGCGGAGGAAATTGGGAATGGGCAAGTACGATCTCCTTGGTGGCTGGTACCCCACTGCAACAATCAAATCATCGACAAGTGTGCAAATTTTAACTGCTAGATACGACTCTTCTAGATTGCTAATTTCTTTAAATTTGATGCCCTTACGAACTGCAAGGGCGACGCCATCGTATCTCTCATTAGAGTGATTAGCCGTGATGATGGTATAGTTGTACAATTTGATTGGGTCTGTTTCTGGGTTAAGTCCGTGTTCAGAGATAAGGACGATGTCAGGGTCTACCTCACGGATTATATTGCAGTAGACGTATTTTTTATCCATCCAGCCATTAACATTAAGGGAGAAGATCTTAAGCTTGTTGATATATCTGGTCGTACTTTCCATATTATTCCCCGTGAAGGTTAGACACTTTCGCTGGCTCCGCCTGTTCGGGCGACCTCACTCTAGCAGATCTCTTTTTTTCAAATTGGTCATGGGAAAGATTGAGACATGACTCGCCACATATCTCAATTCTGCCTTGTCTGAGTGCCGAAATCATTTCTTCTTCGCTAATATCGAAGTCGTAGTCCCATTTAAATTTGCCTTTGATCATCCCATCAACAATGTCCTTGACCTTCGCCGTTCTTGGGAGGGGGGCAGATGGGGATGCATAAACACGTAGGTTGATATCAGTCGACTTGTAAACTGGGGAGGTCTGCTTGGTCTTCTTGGGGCTCCTATTTCTTTGAGTCGTCCTCTGGGTATCAGCGTTCTCTTGAGAAGGTTGTTCGGTGTCCATAATCGTAGGGGAGTCCGACGTAGTGGGCTTATTAAGTCTGGGATCTCGAGATTTAGAGCGTCTCCTTGCCTCAGCGGTAGGTCTAATTCCCGTCTGAGTCTGGTATAACTCGGTTGAGGGGGGATTGTCCGGAAACCACATTGGTTTCATCCCGTTCTGAGTTAGCATACGATTCAACTCAGTAGCGTAACTTCCCGGCTGAGCAATATTTACGAAATGAGCGTGTATGACGCACATCACTAGGTCTAAGTTCATAGAAGGGTCCAATTGTAAGAGGGTTTTTTCTTTTCCCTGAGTCTGGGCTGCCTGTGCGTAGGAGGTCGTTGCCCTGCGGTGTTTTTCCTCCTGCATGTTCTTCTTCTTGTCGGTGACCAACGTCTTCTTCATTGGGCACGACATTGAGAGGGTACGGTGTGGGCCGCTGCAATTAAGGCACTTTTTGGTAGACCCGCTGGTGCACTCACGCCAGGTGTGCCCGTCTCCGGCACATTCGCTACAAACCTTCCCTCGGAAGGTGCAGTCTTTGGTGGCATGCTGCTCCAGGGCATAGCAGGAGAAACACACCTGGACCGATACGAATGTTTCTCTCTCTATACATGATGGGAAAATCTTGGTGTAAAATAAGACAAGACCGGATTCAGCTGCTTTAGCGGCCATCTCAGAGGTTTGAAAGGTGGCTTTAAATAGATGGGAATAGTCACCCCCTTCACGGTTCTTGAATTTATAAACCTCTTCGACTTTCGCCCAAGTTTGACCAGCCTCGATCTCGTTTCTTATCTCCTCGATGGTATGGGAGCCAACCCATGGGTCTAGGCGTCGGCAGATTATGGATCTTTGAGCAGAGACGTGGGGGGGGATTTTCGGGGCCAAACCAAGTCCGTCGAGTTTCGCTCGGGCATCTTCACTGAGGAGTTTATCCACGTCGAGATCCGTGTCGCAGATTGCCAAGTAGCCGTAAGTCTGGTCGACCAGACGGCATAGTGCAACCCCGATCGAGCTAAAGATGGTTGAGAATACCGCTTCCCTCGTAGGCTTCGGGCATCTCTCTTTTACCCAGAGGGGAATTCTTCTTTGTCCCCTGGGGTCGTCCATGACGGCCCGCTAGGGGGTCTTCACCTGGGGTCAACCAGGCTCCTACTAGATGTGTCCCTATTATAAGCTCGGACCACCTTCTCTGCCCTACCTATAATAAATTGTCTAGGAGGACCCACCTGCCGGTACTGACCACTCCGCCCCCTAATGGGGCCCCCTTCTTCGCGCCCCCTGTAGGGCTTCCTTCCGGGGTTCGGACACGTCAGGTACCGGTGGTCTCTACAGGTCTTAAGTGGCAGAGAAGTTATCAGGACGCGAGATGTGCTGCTGGTCTTATGGGAGGAACAAAGCGCAGGTCCGAAGGTGGGGTTCGGTGGGGGCTTCCCCGGTAGACACGCGCGCGCGCGCGCCTCCGCTGCTTCTTCAAGGGGCCAGGGACGTTGGTCGTCAGCGGTCTTGAGAAGCGCGTAAAGTTTCTTCACCTACTATTTCTCGCGGAAATGCAGACGAAAGAATGAAGCAGGACTTTTACTCTCTTCAGACGAGTATTGAAAGCTCTTGAAGCGAAGCGCAGTCAGGTAAGAATGACAACGAAAAGACTCCCTTTAGCTTGGATTCACCGGATTAATCGAAAATTCCCATGTTAGCGCAAGTTGGCCATTTGATGATGCCAAATTTAGGGCAGGGATTATAAATTCCATATGTAAAAAATACAAAATTTAAGCAAATATTTCTTGTTGATAATAAATACATTCGGGCTTTATTTAAACACCTCGTTATAGATTTTTTTCAAAATATTTTTTTACAATAAAATTCGCCATTATTTATATTTCACAAATGCATAACTTATTCTACGCTTAAACACCTCCTTAGGTTAGATTTTTATATAGTGAGAGGACGATGAGCTTCTTAGTAGAAATTGATCATTGGATGCTAACGGTGCCGACTGGAGCTCTCGGTCGCCTACTGGAAACGACGTTGGATTTATGGCGTCGAGCTACGAGTTTGATCCCAGTGAGCAAGGACACAACACTTTAAGCGGCGTCACTAGACGACCGCCCATTGGTAGATACAATGAAACTTCCCCCTCGTGGGTAAGTAGCTCCATACGCATCATTATGCACATAACCAATTGCAACACCGCCATCATTCTCCTTCCCGTCCTCATAACACAAGATACCCACTCTATCCTCTGTTTCAGAACACTAACGCGTAATGGGGTCACAGAGGTTTCTGCGATGACTGGTCAGTGTCAAACACACACAATATGACCCCCTCTCACCGAATAGAAACAGCCCCCTGGCACCTTCGGTCTCACCAACGATTGTCATTCTAATCTTTATGTTCATTTCCTTAGGCGCCGGGTATTATTTTAATGATGTCTGACCTGAGGTATTCAAATTTTATTGCACAATAAAAAGAATAAATAAAAGAGCCAGGAATAAAATCTGAATATTTGACATAATTTCTTTCAAAATATTCATTCCTTCGCCAGTGAAGATTCTCAGGTATTATCAGCTATGTAATAACACGATCCCCTTAAAAGAAGACTGAGAAGATACCTAATAAGATTACTTCTAAAGCACGTTTTCTTCTAAATCTTTCCTTATGGTAAAGTTGGGTGTGTTATTTCTTGTTTTCCTGGTATTTCTTTTGTTGTTTGAGTCATTTTAACACTCTTTCTTTCTTCTAAAATCTTACTTTTGACATATATTATATCTTAGAACACTAGGGAACGCCAAATCTTCGCCAGAGGCCAAGTACAATGGCCCACTGGGTTTACGAGCTTAATTTGTTCCTGAAATCAAATTGTTCCTAACCCAAAACAAGATCAACCTGAACGCCTCTCTCTGCTACACACACTATCTTGTAAGTCACTTTTCCCCAGGCTTACACAATAAAACTTAATCAATGTAGATTATTGAAATGATCTTTCGAGAATTATCTGAGTGTTAATTTTGTGTCAAAGGTGACGTCAAAGCAGCTTTGAAACAGAGCTCTCGTATAGAGGTTCTTAAAGTTCGAAATTACCTGCTGGTCAGCGGGCTGTAGTACAGGGGTCATGATAGGAGGCAGGAACTTCACTGTGATAAAATCACACTCATTCATCAACTTGCCCTCCAACCCTGCAGGGTGAACAGGAGAATTGTCTATGACAAGATACACTTCATTGGAAAATTATTTGCTTGTAGGTATTATTTCATATTTGGGCCAAATACTTCCGGGATCCACTCAATAAATACTTCTTGGTTACCCAAGATTTACTATTAGCCCTTTGCATAACAGGAGGCAATTTGCTTTCATCACGTTAATATATTAACACCATCAGATCATCAGGTTGAACTTGAAGTTCCCCTTGCGTGTGCACATAGCAAAAGAGTCAGCCTTTTCTTCATCGGATTATACCCAAGAAAGGATTTTTCGTTCTGAGTGATGTAGGTTCTTGATGGAAGCTTAAACCCCTTAGACACTTAATAGTTACTAATTTATTACACATAATTCTTAGCAGTTTCCTTGTTCGAACTCGCAGCCTCCCCAACACTCGTGCCAAGGGTTTTCTTTAACAAGTCATCATGTAATCGCTTTGCTCTTTCACTTAATATACTTTCAGAAACACCATCGCCAGCTAATTGTTTCTTGTTTATCCGAATAAGCATTTTTTATCCACTTCTTCAATCGTCTTTGATCCTTGTTACGTAAAAGCTTTCGCTCCTTTTGTATCATCATCTTTTTCATCCCTTTTTTATTCTTGACTATACTACAGTGATGACTTCGCCATACCGACTTGCGTAGCAAAGTCTGACACACGAACTTCATTATCATTTTCGATATGATATATTTTTTCATTTTATTGGGTTTCGCACTTTTCTTTTCGCTTTGCTGTTATCACACTCTCTCTTGTGTGCTAGTTTAATACTACTGTAGATAAATTTATATAAAAAAAACAAGCAACATAAAAAAAATCACTACAAAGCACTGCTAATTCGAGGGAACGTGCGCACTGACGAAAACCTACAGTGTAAGTGACGATTTGTGCGCAGCTCCAGGCGTACCCGCTCGGCCGGCTGCCTGTTCGGAAATTGAAATTTCTCATTCGTAAATTTGTACGTTTTTACATGGAAATTTTGTTCAAGGACCAATTTCTTTGTAAATTGAGCTGCTCATAAACCGAGGGTCCACTGTAACCTGATATGAAAACTAAAGCCCGAGTGTCGCAAAGCCTTGCAAGAAAAACGCCTTCAAACCTAGTTTAACTACTTAGTTGTTCTGGAAATTGAACGGTACGCAACTCTCCTATACCTTATATTGTTCCTTTTTAACAAAAAAGGTGCCCTGCACTTGCAGGTTTACCTGTAAGTGACCTCCACACGTTTTCAGGTGAATTCGATAGAAAAAGAAAGAAACCCAATAAAAATAGAATAAACGTCCAAAATAAAAATAAAAGACGCCATTAATGCCTCCTTCCTCCAACCGCCGATTTTAGACATAAATGAAAAAAAAACCCATTAGAAAATCACCCAACAAAGCCATTATTGGGTGCAGCTGGGTCGACCTCTAGCGGATAATTGGAACTTCACTCGAATAAAATTGGGAAACAATACGCAGGTTGACTTTGCCTCATTGCAGCAGGAAGAAGTTGGATATGAAGGAGAATTCGATAAAAATAATGAAGAAAATAAGAAAGTGAGCAAAAATGTGTTTGAGGAAGAAAAAAAAATATAAGACTATGTTGAAAATATAAAGAAGAATAAGAATAATAAGAAGATTATGAAGAAAATGAGGACGAAAATTAAGAACTTATGAGGAATATTAAGAAAATGAAGATATAGAAGAATGAAGGAAAACACGAGGAAGAATATTATTACTACTACTGCTATGCTGTACCATCCTTCTTCCGCTCTTGGACGAGATCACGCGTCATAAAGACTAGTTCCTTCCGACCGGGTAATGAAACGAACATTAAAATCAGCATGACAATCGTTGATGAGCCCTTGTGGGAAGGAGGGAACCTATTCCGCATCAAAGGTATGTGGACACAACTACCCATCGGCAGAATTTCTTGGTGCAGAAGGGAAGAGTGTGTGTTGTGTTTTGAAGAAGGGAGAGAAACGAGAGCGTTGCCGCAATTGCTTATGTGTGTGATGACCTTGGTAAGATCCCCCTAACCCCACGGGTGCAAGCTCAGCGCGTCCCAATAGGTGGCCAGATCTGTACGTACGATGACATCTGTGTCCGCTCTCGAAGTACTGAACCCGACACCTCGACGTTAGAAGACCAACACTGGGTGAACGAGAGCTCCGAAGAAGAATATAAAAGAGGATATGAAGAATTTAAGGAAGTGTATTAGGAAGAATAAGCAGGGGCATTTTTCGTCATGTGGTTGGAAACAAAATTTAGGTCATCCTTCGAGAAATCCTTTGAACTTTTCTGTGTCATCATTTTGAATCACAACTCATCTTGAGTCATCTTTTGAGTCATCCTATTCTGACATTCTGCAATTAAACCTTGGAATTATTTTTTAGCCAGTATTTCGTTTATTCTTCGAGTTGTAGTTTGAGTCATTCATTGAGAGATCATTTCACACAATCTTGAGTTATCTTCTGAGTCACCCTTTAGATCATTCTTTAAGTCTTCTTCCAAGCTATTCTTGACTCTTATATAACTTATATTTTGAAAAAAAATTGTAATCATGCTTTGAATCATCCTCTGAGACATAATTTGAGTCACTTTTCGAACCATGCTTTCAATCCTTGAGTCATTCTATAGGTCGCGTTTTTGAGTCATAATCTTTCTCATCAATAAATTTTTAATTTTTTTTAGAATACGAAGCGCGAACTATCGGGAGCACTATTCATTGGCCCCGATATTCATTGAAAAGTGGTAAATTTAGGCAGAGGAAAAATATGTGGAAAATATCCTTAAGTTCTTTAATTTACGAGTAGGAGGAAGAATTACCTAAAATAGCGTAATATAAAGGGGAACTTTCCTTCGACTAGAGAAAATTGAGCGTAGTCGACAGACAGAGGATCAAAATGAATCGGTCGAGTTATAATGGTGCAAATTCTTACTGCTACAAGTCACGTATTACTTTAATTTATTCCATATTTATTACAACCGGGGGTTCTCAACCAGGGATGAATTTCTAAATATGAAGGGGGGGGGGGGCTCAGATTAACAGCCTATCGGACTGTGCACCACAATCCCCTGACCTGTGAAGTTCAAAATAACTAACTCATACTCGTAGATAATGTTGCTTCCCTTATGCACTCCCTAGGCCATTAGTATCTCCTCCCCTCTTCACCCTCACCGGGGATTTATGACTCATGCTTACTGAGAGGGGGTCACGTTGGGGGTTTCTCTGCGAGTTCCTGTTTTTTATCACTTTTATGAGTGTTTTGTTGGTTTATTCACTCACATTATTGGCGGCTTCCATATCTTTCGTGTGTTATTGCGCTCCCTATCTCCATATTTGTGCCCTGTTTATGTTTTATGTGCGCGCCACCGGCACTGTTTATATCTTGATGCTGGCCATGTTGCAGAATAAATTATAAATAATAAAGAGACTATTTTACTTTTTTATTAGTGCAAATATTCCATTAATCTTGACTTTTGTTGTTTAAAATTATCAGTATTCGAAGCCTATGCTAAAAGAAAAGCGTAAATTTTCAATCGCCCGAAAAAAAATGGAAATAAATAAACAGGAAACGTCTTTTTATAATATAATTTCTTGAAACTAATGTTAAACATTCCTATTAAATTTCGTCGCTCTCTTCACTGTCTTCTACTTCATCCCCGTTGAATTTTCTAAATCTTCGACTCTTTTAGATTCAGCCATATTTCTATTGGTTTTTGAGGAGCAAAGCTGAGGACATCTGGAAAATTGAGTTGGACCATCGTGATAGTGTCAAGAGAATTGCCGATAATCCACGCTCACAATTGGCGGACGTAGCAGGAAGCGAAGGTAGAATGTTGATGAGAGGTAGTGCTTCTTCTTTTCCGGGATCCTAGCCAGTTTTTATCTACGAGATTTTCCGGGATGAAATTAAATTTCCCAGGAAATCCCGCATTCATTTTTTTAAAAATATCTATTTCGTTATTTCCCAATTAAATTGATAGTAGAAAATGCAAGGATACTATAAAATATATAGAGTTGTACTATATGTATATTATGCAAATTTTGGAATTATATTCATTTTTTTTCTAATATTCAAATGACTTAGAAAAATTTCATCTTTAAAATTTAAAATTATTAAAAAAATAAATAAATAATCTTTCAACTTGCGAAGGCGCTGATGTTGTATGACTCACCTCATCCGGGCACTTCACAAAGATCAGAAACTCAAATAAACGCATTGTAGCAAGTTATGCAATTTGTTTAAGCACCGCTCTTCCATTTTTACTGTTATTTCTGAATGTGACAAAGATTATTTGTATTTCCTATATTAGCCAAGTATTATACAAAAATTTACGACTTAATCTAATTTATGTAGAAGAATCCTTATAAAGTCAGAGTGATTTGTTTGCAAATATTTTGTGAAAAATTCAGAACTACAACCTGAAAAGAGTGTAAAGTTAGGATAAAGTGCAAAGGCTGGTCTAATACTGGTCTTATCAGACATTTGCATAACAAGGACAATATTAGCAAGTCTTCTACTATTAAATCTGATGTTAAACGAAGGGCTGAGGATAAGGAAGGTACTAGTAACAAGCTGAAAGCCTCTCAGCAAACTGTAACATCATTTCTAATAATAATGGAAACTTTGGAAGAAAAGGTTACGAAATTGTCTACTCTAGATGTTATATCTATCAATTCGATTGCAAAAATGGAATTTATCAGAGAATCATTGAAAGACAGAGGGTATACTTTACCAAAAAATCCATTTTAGGCAATGAATCTTGCTCATTCACGCTACAAACAAATGAAAGAAAGTGAAATTTCGAAAAATTGCTTGACAATTAAATTCAGGATCAAAGTTTATCGTTTATCACTAGATGAGTACAGCTCTCTAAACAATCGTCGCTATTTAAATAATAATAATATACACACAAAGGAGGGTAAATTTTGGAAAATAGGATTGGGGAGGATTTCTGGTTCTTTACCTGCTGTTAAAATAGTCAAAGAAAAGTTAGACGAATTTCCTTTTTTTTTTAAGAACACGCGGAAGCTTACGTTACCGATGGTTCAGCTGTGATGAATAGATTCGGAAGATTAATTGACTCTGAGCATCAATTGTTTCATGCACATGGAATCCACTTAGGAGTATGTGATGTTTTGTATCAGAAATCATCTACCCACCATGCATTTCCCCTTTCTGATAAAAACCAACCTGAAGTAGATCACCAAAGTGATTAGACAGATGAAAGTTAATAAGATTTAAATCATGGTATTGAGATTGGAATTATTATGTCTGACTCTAAAGACTTTGACGAAAATGTATTCAAAAGAGATTTAGCATCTGGATTGCACAAAATCGACGTGTTTCAAATTTTCCATAATGTCAGAAAAATAGCAAAAAGGTTTCGGAATTCACCTGTGAAGAAATTATGTGTTGCAAGAATACTCTAAACAGGAGCAAGGAAAAAATTACATCTATGTTGGATTCTAAAACTTGGTGGGACAAGCTTTTAGCCATGTTAAAACGCTTTATGAAAATAAGATTATCCGTGTCGAAGGATAAAGATAATTTTAACCTTGAAAAATGTAAAACGTAACATCGTGTGATTGCTAGAACCATTAAAACTTGCTGCTGAAAAGCTACGAGTATGGAAACGAGAGTCGAATTTGTTTTCATCAGAATATATTATTTCTTTTGACTTGAACGAACTAAAACAACTAAAGAGTGCTTTTTTCTAAAAAAACTGCATGAATACTTCATTCAATCCATAACAGAGAGAAGAAAAGAGGAATTGATGGGTCTCTTACCTTACCTCACTGGCGGAAAAAATTATGAGTTTCACAAATGACAGCAGTTTGCCAGCCTTAGCTAATAAGGCACTGACAAATTTTATCAGCACAACGAATGTTTCATCGCCTTTTGGAGAGCCTGCTAGTTCTCTTTCTAGCGAAGTAGATGAACTTGATTATATACAAGAATCATCATCTGTCCCTCTGCCGAATGCAATGACTTTAGCTGACAAGCAAGATGCATTTCTTACAGCATCCGAGGTGGTGAGTAAGACACGAAAAACATCTATAAAGAGCAAAACAAGTGATGTAAAACAGTTTAAAAATGAATGAGCAAGTTTCAAAGTAACAGGAATAAAGACTCAGAAAATTGGTCTTCTTTTGAGTGTTTTAAAAACCATTCTGAATACTCACCTCAATAGTGTCTAAAGGGGCATTCTCAGCAGCAATATTTTTTGAGTAAATTGGGAACGAGCTTGAGCGATTAAATTATTGAGCATTTTTACTTTTTGAAATTTTATTATAACATTGCTATTTATTTAGTTTAAAATAATTTTTATTCATTAAATTTTCAAAGCAATTTTTTGTCAGATTCATTATTCAGTAATTTATATGTTAAAACTATTTTTTGTGTCGTATTTAATTTTTTAACAATACAAAGATTACATTTTTGTTATATATATACTCTATTCAGCATTCACTAGTCAGTAATAGTTTGCTTTCATGGATATGAATTTGTATTTTAAATAAATATAGAATTCTCACAGAAACATTTTATTTTCTTTATCTCAGACGTAGGAGAACATAATTAAAAGATGATTTAAAACGCTGATACTATGTTTATATTAATTTCTTATGCTAATATATTTTAATTTTTAAATTAAATTATCAATCTTATCACGGGATTTCCCGGGATCCTGGAAGAGAGTATATTTTCCTACACTCCCGCGAGAAGCAAAAATAACGGGATTCAGTTCCTGCCACGTAAATGTATTCAAGATTTGTATTTTTCCACTCATTGCTGTAGATTCTTCCATTTAAGGATCGACCATTCATCTGAGATTTGACCTCTGTTGAATGATTCTAAAACGCGACGGAAATGATTTTGCAAGATGTGAATTTCTTTGTCCCCAAAACTTGAAAAAACATATTCAAATATTCAAATGGCTATATTAATTATATATTAACCAATCATCATTCCTAAAATATTCGATCTCTAATTTCCTCGCAAATTTAATTTTATATTAAAATGAAATATAATTTCATATCCAAATATTCTGAACATTAATATTTCTATTACAATTCGAATTAATTGTTTAATAAGTGAATTTAACACTCAGTCACAATAGTAAAATATTAGAAGAATTAATCCATACCAGACTTTATCAGTTTTTAAATATAATAATTTAATATCCAATAACCAATACGGATTCCGACCCCTAAATGTACTTACTGCCTTGGCCTTAACGGCTTGAGAATATCAAGTCTATAGAACAAATGTTTTCATCTTTACTTTCAGAAATACAAAAAAAAATGTATTTGATACGTAAAGTTTTGTAGTTAATTTTTTTGATCAATAAACCTTTACTTTTCTTCCTTTTTCTTTTTACTTTACAATAGCAGGTTTACTTTCATGCTTTCCACGTCAGGCCAGTTTTTAAAGTCTCTAATACTCGTAGCTTCTACGACTTCTCCTTGCATAAATGTTATTCACCTCTCAAAGGATTCCAGAAAATTCACAATAACTGACGAGGGGAAGAATCTGAGCTGTTCAGGGTGAAGCAAGCTTATTCGTTACTAAGAAAAGACCATTGAAGATGAGGTCTCTTTTTTGAATTTTTGAAACACAGTTATTGTTGACGAAAGGAGTCCATGCACTCCTGTCAGAGACAATTCACGAGTTTGCAAGGTCAAAGATAACTAGACGAGTGGTTTGAGAACTATCTGAAGATACGAAGCCCACTTGATGATCGATACATTTTTCAAAAGCCTGGTGATCTCTTTAGCCTTCAGGTGTTTTGTTCCGTTTGTCTCGTCTTTAACAACCTATAAAATATAATATATATCATATATCTTATTTTAATATCTTATCTTAATATATGTCTCATTTTGAATAAAAAGTTATTAAAAAGTACAAATTACCTTAGAAAGATGATGCGCGAATCCTGAAAATCCTTTCAGTAAAATTTTTATCGGCCTCTGAAGATACATAGGCGTTTTATTAAAGGAACGAAGGATTCTTTCAGTTTGTCTTTATTTTTGGCTGACTCTTTTTAAAATAGGTCAAGTGATTTTAGGAGGAGAAGCAATTTATTATTGACATTCAGTGTTTTTCACAGTCTCTAAAACAAAGTTTTCTGCGAGGACCCAGACAATGAATCGAGATGATGTCCTCGTTGTCTCCTTTTAATTTACACAAAACTCCATTTTTCTTACTCATCATTACTCAGGCTCCATCAGTGCAATTCCTACCATTCTTTGAGACCAGATAGTGTGACTTTCTCCTGAAATCCTTTTCATGATTTGTTTGATGGCTTCCACTATTTCATCAGCATTCGCCTCTTCCGCAGTTTGGATTCCAAAGAAGTGGACAAATATTTCTCCTTTATGAGCAAACTGACAATAAAGAATCTCTTCTTCAAGTGCTGAAGAGTCAGTTGATCCATCGTACAACAGCGAGTAAAAGAAGGCCTTTACTTGTATTATATTGCTTACCAACAACAAATTTCTTTGCTTTCTCAAGCTTACACAGGTTTTCATATTCGGTGTAAGGTTTACATTGTAGAGCAATTTAATGAGCATTTCGAAATAAAAAGCTGAATTTGTTGATTGGACTTTTGTTCATTGACAGAAGAGCCAGATCAGCTTGGGTTTCTCCAGGTTTTGCAGTTTTAGCCAACATCTTTGATCAGTTTATTTTATGCTCCTTTGGCTTTTCATCTTTAGCGATATTTTCATATTTGAAATCTTTGCTGCCAGTTGCAAAGGGAAGCTCCTTTCTTGCTGAAAATTGCTGGCAAAGAGCACATATCATCACTTTTTTTTTTACGTCGTAGACAAGCCAAGGACGCCCTTCTTTCCATTTTGGTAAGAATGTCCGATTTCGACGTTTCTTTTCATATTCCCACTGTTCCTTCAGAACTTTTCGTTCAGTTAGTTTTGATTTTTTGGGGTGGTCGTGGATTACCGCCGAAGAAACAGTGAATGGATTTTTGAGACATTTGTAGAAGAATGTAACTAGAAAAACAAAAATTAAATTTTAAATTCTCCAAAAAAAATTGATTTTTACTATTTATTTATAAAACATAATTATCAATAATCAGTATGTAAATCTTGTGTAGCAAAGCAAAATTTAATAATTTACAAGTTTTATTAAAAAGTGCTTCACCTTTTGTTTTTTGAATTTATCATTTAATACTTTTAGGTATAATTATTTAAAAAAAATATTTTAGATGAATTTAATGGAATAAGTAAAAAATTAAGACTATAAATGAAAAAAACATAAAATTTGATTGAATATAAAATATTACATTTTATCGAATTTAGTATAGTTATGAAATTTATTATATTATTAATAATATAAAAAAAATGGAACATATTTGTTCCATTGTATATTGCAATGGGTTATATAAGTTCCACTGGTAACTATACTTCAACCAATAGAATAGAATAAAATAGAATATAATAGAATAAAATTGAATAGAATAGAATAAAAATAGAATAGAATAAAAATTCATAAAAGTATAAAATACCATTGAACGCAATCCAACAAATAAGCCTAGAATATACTAGTGACACAATAGGGAAGCTTTCTAAACGATCTATAATAATAACCATTACCTAATGTGTAAAATATATAAAGAGCAATGGTAAGCATTATGTAAACTTAGCTAAACTTGCAGAAATGAATAGAAATGAGTGAATGAATCAATATGTTGTTTTCAAAGTAGCAATGTTTACAAACAAGTTGCTGCCAAACTTTTTAAAAATCGTCGGTCTGACACTAGCTAATAGCTGATCGATTGATTTTAATATCGATTACATACCGTATTTGGTGTTTTAGAAAAAAAAATTAAAAGGTATAAAAGACTTGTCGCCACCCGGGCGATAGATGGAAAATTTTCTTTCGCCCTTCAAGAATTTTTATCGTATTTGGCGACAGGGTGGCCCTTAAATCTATGATTGGAGTCAATATTTATTCATAGCCACCGAACTCTTCTATGAAACCAACAAAATGGAAGCAACATTAGAAGAAAGTTCCTTTGGAAGAATACTCGACCAATCCCTGGCGTCAGGTCTTTGCCAACCTGATCGACGACTTGGCTGTAAGTCTCCTAAATAAGAATAAGTTTACGTATCCCTACTTTCCGAAATTCCCTTCAGTTTCCTGCCTTGATATGCCTCTCTGTTCTCCGGATGCACAGTCTGACTTTGAGTGGGAATTGGTCGATGACCTACAAGGTAGTGATCACTTTCCCACTTAACTATCATTTTCTGGGCCGTTGCCGTCTAGAAAACCGCTGCGGTTGTGCTTGTAGTGGGCGCGGTGCTCTGCATTTCTGAAAATAATTAATTTATCTTTTTCACTCGAGGAGTTTAGGACTGTAGATGAGACCGCTGAGTTTTTCTCCGGCAATTTCATCGCCTGGGACATAACTACTATTACTAAAACATCTGTTCGTATTACACGCCTTTTGCTTAGTTGGCGGTCGGTCAAATGTGAGAATTGATATTCTTCTATGCGCTTATAAGCGACGCCCGAACTACTTCACTGTCGGTGAATTTCGTCGGTGAATTTTCGTTCATGTATAATTCGAAGCACGCCCACCGCTCTTCCTGAGGGCATACGTGTTTTAAATAAGCGTGAAGTTCCCTCTTGCAGTGGTGTGGAAGCGAGCCAAAAGGATGCGTGGTAAGCTCTCGCAGGACCCCCTTCCTGTTCTCCAGGAAATGGGACTGAAGCCTCGAATCCGCGTCCGTAGCGATGTCCTTCATGAACGCTTTCTCCATCCGGAAAACTGCTCCACCAGCATTCAATGCACATCATGATGTCTCCGAAAGCCGATGGTTGGAATTTACCTCCAGACGTGGAGAAACCTTCCAAGAAACGTTTACATTGAGGTTTGCTGTTTTTCGCTCTCGCTTCATGCTCTGACACCGCCCCTGCTCCACATGCCAAGCTTTAACATCTAATTGGGCAAAGCATATAATTTATGTTAGATTTGTTCAATAGGATCTGGACAAAGAGTATCCTATCAGACTTCTAGCGACTGGTTACAGCGCTTGCTTTTGCAAATCCAGGGAGAGATCAGTCTACCCCGGAAGGTTTCCGCCTAATCTATCTAACCTACTGCGTGTGAAAGTTGATGGAGAAGTTGGTATCTTTTAGACTAGCCTTTTCCTTGAACAGCGGAGGCAACCAGTCTTCAGCACAAGGTGGCTTCCTCGAGTTAACACTACGTCAAATGCTCTGCTCCGACTAGAAAATGCTGTCTACGAGACCGTCCGTGGCAAACACCCCTATACCACAGTGTTTTTATATCTAGAGAATGCCGATGATAACGAATAGCGATACGATATGATGGAGACTTTTACACAATGGGGCCAAGGGGATTCATCCCACTTATTTTCCTGAATTACTGAGAGATCGTTGATTCCGAGTAAGATGGGGGGGGGGCCTCTTCTGCTCAATGAAGCAGGAAGATGGTCTGCCGGAGGAAAGTGTCCTGAGTGTCACACTTTTTATCCTTAGCTCTACGGTGGACGACCTTTCAATCTCTTTTAGTTCCGCCCAGATTATAACTCGAGAGCGCCGAATCCACCAGGCATTGACCCATATCTCTTACTATGCCAAAGTGCATAGATTTCGTTTTTCCTTGCAAAGAGTTAGATGATGCGCTTTTGCCGCCATCCACAGATCCACCCTGAACTTGACTTGTTCCTAAACGGCGTTCGCCTGGAAGTGATAGATTAGCACATTTTATTTCGTCTTGTTTTCGACCGACGCCTCACCTGGGACGTTCAGCTCATATTCGCAGCATTAGGGGCTCTTGTACTAGTGCCAGACATATTTTTCGTCCCGTAAAATTCAACACTTAGGTTGCTGATAGAGCTACTGCCTTACAATTTTTACAGATCCTTTCGAAACTTGACTACGGATGCCATCTTCTTGTATCAGCAGCCGATCGTCAATTGCAGAAGGTAGACTTGATCTGTGCTTAGCAACGGTGCTTCCTGCACATGCCCCGCAGCTGAAAGCCTACCTGTCAATGACGGGGACATGCCACTCGTTCTGAGCCGTAGAAGGTGCATTATGTACCTGCTTGCGTGGAGCGTTCGCCTCCCCCAGTCGCCAACCGCTCTCAATAAATCCGCGGCCGATCTCGACGGTGCTTATGCCGCCGAGAGAAGCCAGTCATGCCCTAAGCCTTAGGGATAGGAAACTCCTCAAGATTTATCTGTATCTATCGGACAAGTGGCGCTTCCTCTTCTGGCCTGGAGGGCACCTTAGCGTGTACCACCTTTGAATATTTTTCGCCACGCTTCTGCTCCTAAAGCTTACACACTGCCAAGAGTATTGCTTTCGATTTTTTGAGAGCATAAATCATGTCACGCTAGATGGCTCCTAATCCCAAAAGGAGTTGGTTTCCACGCCGTATCCCCTCTTCACGGCCGGGCTGTTTGCAATACACCACTTGGTACGGGAGATTACGCGTTGTGCCTGGTTCGAAAACAGAATTGTGGTCCATATCAACTTACAAAGCGCACTGATTGCTTTCGGGCTATTAGACTATCCCTACCCCCTGCTTCACAGTATCCATGATGACACGGTTGCCGCGAGCCGGGTAGACGTCAAGATTATCTTCTACCGGCTTCTTGGACATGTGGTAAATGCGGGAAATGAGTGCGCTGATGAGGGCACCAAAGAGTCTCAGATTACATGATAAGAATCGGGGTAACCATGCGGGCTTCCTGGCAAAGAAGTTGAGAGAAGGTCGATGAGAACTTAATTTTGTGTGCTCTTACGCCGCCACTGTTTCCATGGACCTACCTCCCAATGCCGCCACAACTTTTGGGCGCTCTCCGTCATCTTTTAATGGGGGCATTCTCAACCAAGAAGTTTCATCCATTAGGCAAGTTTCTCATAATTCGCCAACATTCTCTTAATTCAGAATCGCTTAGCATCTTGTCTTCTGCCTTATATCATTGGAGTGGAAATCATCAATAAATTAAGCCCTAATTAAAATAATTACACCGCCTCAATTGAATTACTCACCGTAACAGACCAACTGAACATGCTTGGTTATTAGTTTTCTCGCATCTGTCACTTGCTTTCATAACTCCAACGATACAGGTTAGTCCTTCTTTGCAATTTGTTGACATTTGTGTTTTGTTTTTGTTTATAATATATTGGATTATTTTATTCTTAACTCCATTCAGTTTGGTTATTAATTTTTTGATACTCAAGTTAGTTTGTCTTAATATTTTTGTCTTCCCCTTTTTTGCAAAATTAGATTTTGTTGACTAATTTTATTTAGTGTGTTATTTTTGTTTTACATACTACTCATTTGTCTATATTTTGCCTATTTAGTGGTAATATATTTTTTTCTCTCGTTAGTCACTGCTGATGATGGTCTAATAAATGGTCTGAAATGTCCGGCCAATAATGTTTAGAGCCATTTCCTAAATCTTTATATCCTTGATAGAAATCAGATTCCCATGGAATAGATCAATTACTAGCATTATATATATATATATATATATATATATATATATATATATATATATATATATATATAGGGGGGGAAATCTCACAAAGTGTCGCGTGAGTAAGCAGTAAATGCAACAAAGCTCACAAGGAAAATAAATGAAGATTCTAATTACTTTCGCACTTTACGCACTAGTGTCCATAATGTTTCGGACACTTAGGTTTCCATCACAACACTTATACAGTAGCTCCAAATCAAATGATGGTAAGTAATGCATAATAAATTATAGATATAAAATAAAAATGACTATAAGTTGTACATACAGATTGTACATGTTAGGATGGATGGAAGTGAAAGTTACGTGCAAAAGAATTTTTTTAAATTTCAAAATTATGGTGCTCAAAATGATCTTGACAGTGTGATTCTATTACTTCTATCTTTTAGATAACCAACTAATTTAGGGTAGTAACATATTTCCATGAATTCTTAGCTCTTTCACTAATTAATCATGCATTACTTACCATTATTTAGTTTTAAGCTACTGTGTAAGTGTTATGATGGAAACCTAAGTGTCTGAATCCTTAAGGCCGCTACTGTATATATATATATATATATATATATATATATATATATGGATTGCAAAAAACCCACAAACCTGGAACCCCCCTCCGCCCTATTATATCTAGCATTGGCTCACAGGTCTACAAACTCTCCAAATGGTTGGCGTCCATCCCCTCTGACGCGGTTGGGTTAACGTCCCCTTCCCATATACTTCATTCTTCTGATTTTATCGAAAGATTTAGGAAAATCAATATAAAAAATAGTCGCCTCCTCAGTTTTGATGTCGAAAGCCTTTTTACCAATGTCCAATTGATGAAGCTCTTCCAGTGTTAGCGAACGTATTAGATAACCCCAAATTAAACCTCCCATTACCGGAAATATAAATTCTTAAACTTGTTAAACTGTGTGTTATCGACAATTTATTCAACAGCGAAATAGGTTTTATCCGACAAAAATATGGCCTTAGTATGGGGAACCCGTTATCCCCCATTATTTGCAACTTGTTCATGGAACACTTCGAAACCTCCTCCACCCTCACCACTATCAAACCCCCAAATTTGGTATGGTATAATACGTAGGTGGCGTAATTTCCACATGGCCATTATCTGAACTAGACTCCTTTGATAATTTTTTGACAAAGTTGAATAACCTCCACCATAAAATTAGAGGTTGAATGGGAAAAGGACAATTATCTTCCTTTCCTTGACGTTAAAGTCCTAAGAATTAATAATAAATTGTGTTTTACTGTATATCGCAAACCCACCAATCCTAATTCCTATATACACTCTTTTTCATATCATGATCATAATAAAAAAAAGCTATTGCAATATCTATGTTTTTAAGAGCTGTCCGAATTTTGTACCCCTGTTTCTTACAAGATGAGATCACTTTTATTACATGCTTGTTCATTGAATTAAAATACCCCCTCTACCATATAGATGAAAGCCTATCTAAAGCTAGGGCAATATTCTACCGTTCTCAAAAGAAAAATCCTATATGTAAAAAGAATTGCTTATCTCTTCCATATTCCACCTTGCTCAAAGGATTAAACCCCATAGTATCTGCCAACTTAGCAACCTTCAAATATCCCTCAACTATTAAAACATCATTTCGGTCCACTAAACCTGAATCGCCTAATATATGTAGATACAGGCATTTACCTGATCCCAAGTAAAATTCCAAATTACCCCTCTTTCTATGAGGGAGAGACCGGGAGGTCATTAAATCAACGTATTTATGAACATAAGGGGGATATTCGTAGAGCAAGCGATGCTTCTAGTATTTTCACCCATGTGAAAAACACCAACCACATAATTTACAAGGGGCGGTCAATAAGTTTTGCGAATCGGTAGGGCAAAACAGAGGAAGGGGGGTGGCTGTTTGTGGGGGTGTTAGGACTAGTTATGATAAGTCAGGACCTGCAGCCGCACGCTCCTGCCTCGTCTATTTAAGAAGCGGTTGCTGATCGCAGATCGTCAGTCACAAATTTTTCAACAATGAAGAAGGTTGAGCACCGCGCACTGATCAAATTTTTGACCAAGGAAGGCAAGAATGCAAAAGAGATCCATGAACGCATGGTTGCAGTGTTCACCGACACCGCCTCTTCCTATGCAACCGTTGCTCGCCCTGCGCGAGTGCGGATTCGAGGAGCTCAACGTCCCCCCCCCATCCCATCCCTAAAGGCCAGATCTAGCCCCTAGCGAATACTTTTTATTCCGCCAGCTCAGGGCTGCACTGCGTGGACGCCGGTTTGGGGACGATGAAGATGTCCAGCTCGCCGTCCAGGAGTGGATTGAACAGCAGTCGGGAGATTTCTGGTTGTCGGGAATTCGAAGCCTCAGGTACAAGTGGCGCAAGTGTATTCAAGTCGAGGGTAGTTATATTGAAAAATAATAAAAGACTTTTCCTCATATCTCGTTTCCTTATATCGGAATTGCAAACCTTATTGACCACACCTCGTATTTCCCTAGTACCCAAATAATTTACCAATGTAACGATTTTAATAAAATATAAATTATCGCATCTATATTAATCAAAGAAATCCCAAACTTTAATCTGTCAGAAGGTCAACATAAATGTAGCCGCTATGTATCAGACCTCATTCAAAAAAATATTGTTAATTACCTAAAACTAACGCCTCCTGATTAATGTCAGTTGCCGGTTTCTGTATATTTTAGTATTTTTGTTTTCTCTGTCAATTTCTTTCAGTTAACGGCTGAAGATGGTATGGAAAACTTTATACCGAAACTAGTTCCGGTTCAATAAACTTTGTGCTAAAAAAAAGTGGTTTCATTGTACAATAATTTACTCGCTAATGGGGAAAACAGTGTTTTAATATATATATATATATATATATATATATATATATATATATATATATCTGGTGATTTTTACCCATATATATATGCTGTTTCTGACGTAACTGTTCTTGTAGATATTCCAACATACTGACTTTGACATCTTCAGTGACATCTTATATCTCACTAGCTATTTTTTACTATTTATGGCCGAGCATGTTTCCTTAAATCTTTTAAACAAAATCAAATCTGGTCCAGAACTTGCATCCATTACTGGAGCAAACCTACATCTGAAAATTAATTCGAGGATATGATGTCTACAAGGAAGTTAGAATTAATCACGATTAAATATTTTCTCCAAATTTTTCATGCGACGGTGAATCGAAGTGCGATTAATATTTAAAGCTTCTATGACTCCAGTTGAATGCTTCCAATGCAGCAATTATAAGATGATCCGTGTATTTTTGTCTCTGATTTTGCCTATGCCTCATTTTTCAAACAGACGTTGAAGGAAAGATCAAGTATTTATCATGTACATGAAGTACTTGGTTGACTCATCCTCATTGTATCAGTTGACCCTTGTTGATTATCTTCAGCTGTATCATTAGAATGCTGGCTGGCTCTCTTCTTTAACTTCACTATCACTACTGGACATTGATTCTAGATATTTTATACTTGGACTTTAGTAAGGCTTTTGATCAAGTGCCACACTTACGGCTTCTGAGTAAAGTTAAAGTACACGGGATCGATGGCAGTATATTTAGGTGGATTCAGTCATGGCTTGGTGACAGACAGCAAAGAGTTAGTATAGATGGAGTTGAATCTGAGTGGGGGTGTGTTAGCAGTGGAATTCCGCAAGGGTCTGTTTTGGGTCCCTTGTTATTCTTAATTTATAATAATGATCTTGACATAGGTATAAGTAGTGACCTGAGTAAATTTTCTGATGATACTAAGCTAGGTAGGGCCATTAGGGCTGATTCTGATGCTGTTGTAATGCAGGAGGAATTGACCATTCTGTCCAATTGGGCCGAGAAATGGCAAATGAAGTTTAACATAGACAAATGTAGTGTACTTAGTATAGGTAGAAATAATTCATTAAATAGTTAGAAATTAAATGGGAGAATTTTAGGGAGGACCGATTATGAGAGGGACTTGGGTATTTTGGTAAGTTCAGACCTTCGTCCTAGAAAGCAATGCCTAAATGCTAAGAATAAAGCTAATAGGATATTGGGATTCATTAGGAGGAGTGTAAGCAATAAGAGTGCTGAAGTCATTGTAAAACTGTATCTGGCGCTAGTTAGGCCTCATCTAGACTATGCAGTACAATTTTGGTCACCATATTATAGGAAGGATATTGATTTGCTTGAGTCTGTGCAGAGAAGGATGACAAAGATGATTGGTGGGCTAAGGAACTTACCTTATGGTGAAAGGCTCAGAAAACTAAATCTACATACATTGAAAAAGAGAAGAGTCAGAGGGGAATTGATTGAAGTCTTCAAATGGGTAAAAGGATATAATTAAGGGGATCCGGGTAAGGTTCTTATACTTAGTGAACATGACAGGACACGTAGCAATGGGTTTAAGCTTGATAAGTATAGGTTTAGGAAGGAGATTGGGGAGAATTGGTTTACAAATCGTGTGGTAGATGAATGGAATAGGCTCACTAGACATGTGATAGAAGCCTCCTCTCTGGGTAGTTTTAAGAATAGATTAGATAAATATATGGATGGAGGTGCTAGATGGGACTGACTTTTTTTATGTACATATGTATATATTTTTCTAAGGAGTGGGGAGATTATATATTGCGGGTGCATGAATGGACATAATCCTCTGGATGCATTTTATGTATATTGTAGATTAGATCTGACGAACTCCTGTAAAGGGTGACAATGTTGATGACTTTTCTCTGGTAAGAAATCTTTTGTGTGTTGACTGGAACAGGAGCTGCCAAGTGTAGGCCATGAATGGTCTTTTGCAGTCTACTTCTTTTCTTATGTTCTTATGTTCTAACCATGACGTTTTGTTGCATTTTCTCGTAAGTTCTCTTCTTCTGTTTCCTTTCTATTCGTTCCTGTATTTTCTTCACTCGCTCTAAATTTGCGATCAATGCCAGCCATGGAACCTGATCGTCTTTTCTTTCGCTCCAATAGTAAATGATTTTTAGCCTCTTAGATATTAACGATGTATAACAAATTTAGTGGGTTTATTCGCTGATTTATTCGTTTCCACATTTGATTCTCTACTCGACTTCTGTAAATCTTTCAATTCTTTATGCAGTGATTTAACTTTTTCAAAGTGAGAATTCGTGTCTTTTCCCCAACAAAGTAGAAGCGCTTTTACAACTATGGTCGCAATTGGTTTGATGGATAATTTAACTAAATTTAAATAAAAGAAAAGAACATTGATTAATTACGATTTGAATGTAGTTTCTCTCCTATAATTTGGTTTGTTATGTTTCCAATGATTGTGTATTCGTAATCTTTCCGTAAATAACGTGTAAGTTTTGAAGTTGATTTTAATGATAATGCCATTATACCAAGTGAATTAACATTAACATATATTCACTAAATGAAAGTGTGTACATCAAAATAAACCACTGTGAACTTACAAAACTGCTTTACTGGCTTGGAGACTCGATCTGAAATGACTGCAATGTTAAGGGACGCCGGTTATACAAGACAGAGGCGCAGAACTTGCTATGTAGAACCTTCTAGAAGCGAATTACTTTACGGACTTATGATATGAGTACCTTTCAATTTTTGTGAATATCTCATCTAATTTTGGTTATAATTAAATAATGGTTATAACTAAATTTATTTCAAATTTAATTCTCTTTCGATCATATTCCATATTTCTTTCGAATAAAACAATGTAACGAAGATAAAAATGGTTTGAGGGCCTTGGTATGGAATGGCGGCGGATTGAAATATTATTTGATTTAGCTGTAAATTTTACACATTCATTTTACATGGATTGGAACATCTTTGTAGGTTGAGAAATAAAAAATATTTTATTTCCAAAAATAGCATTTTTTTTCATATTTATCCTGGTTTGATGGCTAGGGAATTAAACAACTCTTTGCATTTATTTATATATAACTATTTTTTATTTATTAATTCAATAAGTAATATAATTTCCACCAGTTTCTACCACTAGTCTTCATCTTTTAATAACATGTCAATGCCATGTTTGTAAAA
Organism: Ceratothoa steindachneri; assembly: GCA_963969495.1. NCBI lineage: Eukaryota > Metazoa > Arthropoda > Malacostraca > Isopoda > Cymothoidae > Ceratothoa > Ceratothoa steindachneri. Next base: position 129,336,554 of record OZ018318.1, on the reverse strand, counting down.
ATATTTTGATTGTGATTCTAAATTTTTTTAAGGATATTTCGACCTCATCAATTATTGACATCTTCATTCACTCCAGGTGATTCGTTACGCATAAAAATATAGTAGTCTGAATGCGCTGAGTCGAGTGAATATAGATGATGAGTTACTAGTTCCCAATCGAAATTACTAAACTTTTGTATGACATCTCTTTCGATATTAGCTCGTGCGTTGTCTTGATGATAGAGCATTCTTCTTCTATTGATTAATACCTGCCTCTTTTCTTCAAGGGCTGCATGTAAACGGTCCAACTGGGCGCAGTAAACCTCTTTGGTGATAGTCAGATTTAGGCTATGAAGTTCAAAGTGGATTGTGCAATTCATATCCCACCAAACTCATAAGAGAATCATTCATAGATGAGGCCCCTGTTTTGGTCAGGATATTATTTTTTCCTCAGGACTAATCCATTGTCTAGGACGTTTACTATTATTGTACATAACCCACATTTTCTCTTGTAACAATCAAAATCAAAATAATTCACTTTTATGAGTTTAGCAAATCACCTAAAGAGAACGAAGATGTCAACAACATAAGAGGTCGAAACAACCTTACGGAATTTTTTAAGTCAAAATCAAATGATTTTTACAAACATAGTATTGAAAGTTAGTATAAAGATGGAGACTAGTGGTAGGAATTGGTGTAAATTTGATTACTTATTAAATTAATATATGATTATATTTTAAATATAAATGACTTCAAAAAGTTGTTCGATTTCTATCAAAAAAATAATGATAAACACGAAAAGATTACTGCATTTCTTTTGAGATGACCTAATAGAAAGGAGGGAACATTTTTATTCATAGAAATTTAGTTGCTGCTAACTGGAAAAAACTTTTAAAACAAAGATAGAAAGTCAAATATTTGAAATAAAATTGTGTTTAAATATACAGCATACTTGACACAAAAAAAAACAAAAGAAACAAGGTCTGCTGACCAAAGTCGAGTGCTCTCACGTATTCTGATTTATGAACTTACGATCTTCTAGACTTTCAACAACTCCGGGACTAACCTTGGGCGGACCTTAGCAATTATATCATTCGAAGAGGATGTAAAACAGCATAAGGGTTTCAAATTTCCTTAGAATAGGCCAAATAGTTATGATGTTATTACAAAAAAGCAAAACGGGGACCGACCGACATAGTGAAATGTAGAGTCGCTCACGAATCGGCCGAAAAGTTATGAGGTTGTTGCCAAATAATTCCCCGGTTAACCTTGGGAGGACTTTTGCAATTATATCCTTCGAAAGAGAATGTAAAACAACATAAGGGTTTCAATTTTGGCTATAATCGGCTTAATAGTTATGATGTTATTGGCAAAACAAAATAATTCATGTGCTAACCTTAGGAGTACCTTGCCAATTATTTCATTCGGAATAAAATGTAAAACAACATAAGGGTTTCAAATTTCGTTATAATCGGCCCAATAGTTACAATGTTATTACAAAAACAATAAAAAGCAAAACGGCGACCGACTGACCGACGACATAGTGAGATGTACATTCGCTCGCCACTAGACTCGCACGAGACTAAAAATATGAATAACAGAGAGAAAAAGTTAATCTGTGCAAAATATGTTTCTTCTAAGGATAAATTGGCTCTAAAGCTTTGTTGGAACAAGTTCTTACAAAGAAGTAATTAGAAGTACGAACAAACCATACCTTTGAGGAAGAAATTTAAATGTTGACTGTTCAGGCATTATTAAAAGACTGATTTTGTATCCCAAGAAAAAGATTTAGGGCTTAAATTAGGCCTTTTTATCTCATTTTAAAAATATCTGACTCAATATCAACAACATGAACCGATTTCCAAATGGAGGTAGTCGGAACGCATGAGCACGTTGCGCTTTCCGGGAAAAAATCTATATGAGCGTAGCTTCCCACGACAGTGACACTTAGCTTAACTTCGTCCCCTTTAACAAAGATGAGAAATGGATTCTAGGGCCTCATAACTGGCCTTTTTACCCCACGCGAAACAAAACTGGCATTGGCTTTCTTCAGCCCCGGGTTATAGGTCGGCTTTTATGTGAGGCGCCAAAGCTGAATGGAGCTCCTCGAGCAACAAACTCTCCCTCACATTTAACGACACCGGCTCGAAGACCTTTAATGGAACCCTCCTGACCCCAACTATTTTCTACCTTTTATCATACGGGCCCAAAGACGATATGAGTATTCGTTAAACCCCATCTACAGTGTCATTTTCTAAAAAAAAACATTTTCAAAACAATCTCAAGAAGTAAAGAGACGTAACAAAAAGACAGACATCTACTCAAGACTTCCTTCATGGCTCATTCATCCCTAGCTGCTTTCATCTCAGTAAATAAACTTGCCAACCAACGATCAGATCTCTACTTTCATCACGAATCACCCAATTGGCGCAGCAACGGGAGAATCTCCCAACCCTTCATCCACGCATAATTCTATTTTTAATCGGGCAATAATGGATCGGAATAAATTCAGTGCTGGAAAACTCCTTGATTATCGATAGGAGAAAGAGGAGTAATCTCACTCCGGATGAGAGAAAGAGAACCAGTAATAACCCAGTAATGACCAACTCATCTCTCCCACTCCAGCCCCGGCAACGAAGAATGCACACATCCGAAGGAAGCCTTCCAGGCGAGACCCCCCGCCTCCCACACACACACACACATCAGCGAAATATAGCTCCGATCAGCAGTTACAGAGTTTAATAAAACTCGATTCTCGCTAAGGCAGACGTCTGCCAATTAACTCTTATGGTCGCTCTTCTGAGCTATTGTGAACCAAAGACGAATAGATTTTGGTCTTATGGGCAATCGTTACAAATCCAGAACGTCATCAAAAGGGAAGGAAGAGAAAAGGCGGATTGACTTGGCTTTACTTTTGAAAATAAAGACGCAGACTAATAAAGGAGGGCCTTGCTTTGATGAAAACTAATTGAAATATCTCATAATGACCAGATGAATGTCTTGTTTGAAAAATCTCGCATTGTTAGACTTTGGTTACCAATATGGAAAGAGAAAAAGCAAAATTCCAGCCTATACATTCTAATCTCACCGAAATCACGCACAACGAGGAAATGGAGTGTGCGAGATGAATTCATTGTGAATAAATGAAAACAGTACAGGAATGTTCATTGAGACAATGTGCCACTAACACATTAGCGCATGCACAGCAGTTTTTTTTCAAAGGGCATTTGAACCTCACAAAACATCGCACCAGTTAGAGCATCTGAATTGATAAACACACATACTAACGTGAAGGTGGGCAGCAATTATTGGAGGCAGTAGAACCAAAAACCTCTTCTTCGCACGTCACGTAAAAACAATCGTCGATCGATTCAAAATTTTCGGTATATTTAAATTATTTACTATCCAATTTGTAATAATAGGGATTTTTATAATAACCAATATTTGTCAGCTAACTAAAAGAATTCTTGCAAAGGACAGCTAAAACTTAGAAGCTCCCGAAAAGATAAGCAAACTAGCTTCAGAAGAAATAAAGCCACCATTCTTATAGATTGCCGTTTCATTAGAGATTAGAGATCACTGACGAGATCTGGAGACAATAATCTCACTGATAAAAACTCCATCATTAGATCGGAATAGAAAAACTTGGGATACAAATTTTGAAATTCCAATGACCACAAGGGAAAATGTGTTCTATGCAACGACGACCGATGAAGATAATCACAAAATAATGATAATTGAGCTGCAATGAAAACGATATCCATTTTAAGAGGAATTGCTCGTTGTTTATTTGGAAACATTCGGTTTATTAAACCTTTTACGTGATTACATTGGCCATTTGCTGTCATTTCTCTCTTTCTTCAAATGCACATCAAAGCCAATCCACAACAGTCGCTTACTTGATGCTCCACCCGTTTCTTATTAAGCATCGCCCCTCGGGGTGGTACTCTGCGTAGCCTGTTAGACTTGGTACCTGGAGGAGCTGCACATCCTCCAGCCTGAGTGCAAATTAGGCAACCTTTGTCACTGAGTTGACAGGAACTCGCTGCTGATGCGCTTCTCAATAGCCCCCTTTCAGCGCTACTTTTGGACTACTCTAAGACTTCCCTCTCAACCTTTTGTCTACCCACAGTTGGTACCAGGAAAAATTGCTCTCACCTCGATAGAGTCTGGTTCGCTAGACATGGTGCCTGGGTGGACTGCATGCTATCCAGGGATCACTTAGCGCCGGGGTATGATAATAATAGGTCTGCGGTTCTCAACGTGGCGGCCATCGCCCCCAAGGGAGCACGGAGAGCTGTTAGAAATTATCAATTTCTAAATAAAGTTAAGAATCTGAATTTAAAATAAACTTGCATCACTTAGTCTGTTCTGGGAGAAGAAAACTTTCCTTTTTAATTGCTTACATCGACAATAAACTTTTAACAGTTACATAATTAATGTCACATGACTGAATGGTTAATGGAAAAATTCACCCATCAAATGGTTGTATATGTAAATTGTTGGTTTTACAATTACTATGCTGTATTTTTGTATATTTATTGTGAAGAAAATTGGTTATTTAAAAATTAAATATTGATTTTTTAACTATATACAATTACTGATATGTTTAGCTGCATTTTGTGCGATACATTTAACTTATATGTTCTATCATTCGGCCTCGGTTGGACTAAATATTTTATCACAACTTGGGATTTGAATGGTCCAAATGGATCCCACTCATCTGTGGGTAAAAGATTAATTTTATGAAGAAATATAATTTAAAAACACATTTTTGGGAGCATATTAACATTATTGTATTTAATTAAAAAATACTATATATGTTGGTAATAAAATTAAGATTACGATATTGTCAAAATTCATTGTAATTTAACATAAATTTAGCTGACATGTTAAAATTACATATGCTTAAAATCTTCACACAACTTTATTAAAATAAAAGAAGTTATAATTTTAGTTGTATTAATTATTACTATAAAGTGATATAATTATTACTGTATTAATTATTTGTTGCCTACACATGATTTTTCATTCTTAATTCTTAAAAATTACGATGATACAATATTTAATGTATTTCCACCAATGACGTTATTTTATGGAATTTTATTAATCTTGCTTTTTTGTGCTAAAATATGTATGAATCACTATTCTTATTATTTCAATTTAGGCATTGCTTGTCAAAGGAGGAGTGTTCTTGTTACAGAAGTTTTATCACTTGTCATATTTATCTGTTCTTCATAGTCATTCTTTTTTTTTATTATCACTTGACTACATTTGCACTTTTATTACTTGACTTGTATATATTTTTTATAGATTTGCAATGGCTACTAGTACTAGTCTAAGAAGCGGAAATACAGTGAAGAGTATATTAACTAAACATTTACATCTATCTTCGCTCATGGCTAGGAGCGTTAATTGATGATCAACCATCCACAGACAGTTGAAAGAGACTAATTTCTTCCGGTACCATAAAAGAAGTTTGGGGGAAGAGAAACTGGACGAGAGTAGTGCTTTCAGACAACAGACTTCAAGTGTACTTGAGGCATCATACGAGGTTTACATTAAAATAGCGAAGCAAAAGAAGCCCCACACAATTAAAAGTATTTTATTGGAAAGGCAAGTGAACGAAAAATTCAACAAATTTCCTTGTCAAACGACACAATTAAACGAAGAATTACTGAATTGTCAGATGACATAAAGGAAAAAGTGATACAAGAAATGGTGGGCGACCGCAGACACAAGGAGATCCGGCTTCAAGCGTAGCCTCGCCTTCCCTAAGTGTTGGAGAGGACGAAGGAAAGGAAAAAATCCTTCTACCGGTGGAGGGGCTATACTCTCATCATTTGCATTCTTAAAGGCACTTTTCTTCTCCCATATTAAAACTCGCCCACGGACAGCTACAACTCAAAAAAGAGGGGGACTCTGTCGAGGTATGCCTGCCTGTGAAGACCCGCTCGGAGTAAGAGCGCATACACAAGCACGTGCAGATAGCCGACCTTCCGAGGCCGTCTGCGATATGCTTTTGAGCAACTAAAGGAGTGGAAGGCATCCTCCTTGATATTTAGAGTGCGTTTACGATTGAGCGGGATTTATCTAATGGCTTGCCAAGTTGCAGTTCAAAGGATATATAAAGATAAAGACCACAAAATATAAATTTAGTATATATAATAAACGGGCAATGTATGTATATATATATATATATATATATATATATATATATATATATATATATATATATATATATATACCAGGCAATGGTTTCGCCATTCCTCCCTACGGGGGAAGCTTGCGCTTCGCTAGTAAAATTAAAATTTAAAATCTAAAAAAAGCAGCCATGGTTAATTTTGTATAAATTTTCTGAACTTCGCCAATTATAATAATTTTAAAAAAGAAATTCTAAACTCAATTTCCACCATTTCAAAATATCACGTTGCTAAAATATAGAGTTATAGAAGATATATAAAAATAAATTTTCTGAATTCACCATTTTTTTTATATTATAAAAGAATCATTAGAAATAACTTTGGTAAAAAAAACATAAGTCATAACCAAACTAAGATGAAATTATTATTCAAATACTCAATAAAATCCCATTCTTAAATTATAGTTAATGATATATATATATATATATATATATATATATATATATATATATATATATATATATATATATATATATATATATATATACTATAGGGATAGTTAAATGGATCGTGAGAGTTCACAATATGACATTGTTCGTTAACTCGAGCAATGGATGCTATTTAAGTTTGAGCGAGAAGTCATTTCAGAAGGGGATGCAGGTGACGATTGACCGGGGATGTAATCATCAGGGGATTACAACACCAAATCGCTTTATATTGAAGCTTAGTGGTGTTCGGAGGGGAAAGACTAACGTCACAGGTCTTCGAGCAGGTACTTCTGTGAGCCCTGGCGAGGAGGACTCGTAGATGGGGGTTTGGAGTACTTCTGGTTGAAGAACGAGATTTTATCTGTTCCAGAGAGATGAAATCTCAAACATGAGACCGTTCTGCGGCTCGGCAGGGAGTCTCAGACACGAGGAACAGAAGTCTTGAAGGGGGTGCGAGATGAGGGAAGTTGCACAGTTGTCCGAGAAGAAGGTCGCTCGATAAGTTTTCCTCTGAACAGGGGCCAAAGCTTCACGAAAGGCGATCTGCGGGTGAGATCTTAACGACGAGGTACGACTCAAACAGGAATTGCGAGACTTCGCGGGGGGACAAACAAAACGGTCTGAACGGAGGGACTGGCAGAATCTCAATCTCCTCGAGGAATGGCGGAAGCAGAGTTAAATAGACAGGTGGTTGGTCCGATAGATAGCCCTAGGGCATGGCCGTCCCCAAAGGATTCTCGAAGTCAGTTTATCTAAACCTATTTCGAGATAACGAGTTGGATCGGACAGTGAAATTTTCCTCACGCGCTCACGGGCGAAGGACATGCCTATGAGGCAGGGACGCGAGAATTCAGCGTTATCGCGGGGTGGCAGAGAGCGAGGTGCGTCCCGCATAAGCAAATACAGCCGGGTCGAGCGACTCAGCGCGGAACTGCTTCCTTCTCGATGATTCTAAAATTCCCACGCCAAGGAGCACGTGGTTTGGAGCGAAGGGGCTGAAAAATGTATTCCGGGAAGCTTCCTCTCACGCTAGTCATTCAAGGGGCATCCCCTCACACACTCCAATCATCTTTTCTTGGCGAGAGGTTTACTCCTCTCCCAAATCTACCGGTGTGGTGGATTTCCCCTCACCCATTTTTTGGAGTCACCCTTGGGAGACTTCATCTCTGCACCAGCGGTGGTCTCCCCTGTCCTTTCACAGTGGAGTGCCAAGAAAGTAGGCAGGTGGCCCAGAATCGATCCCATCTGGTGGGAGAGGCTTAATAGGTACTACCCCATTAGAAGGACAAAAGATAGCGGGACCCGTCGGGCTGTGCCCCTTTCTGTCCGGCATGCATTTATTTTGAACTTGTAGGGGGCAGGCGAGCCTGACACCTCTCTTCCCCAATTTAGTTCGGTCCGCAAACCCAAGAACACAAGACTGAAAAATCCTCGATTGAGAACGATATCACCTTGTGAAGGGGGATGGCCTTTCGGATATCCCTCTGCTCTGAACATGGTTCCAGAAGCGACCCAGTCCCACATGGCAGGATCCGTAGCGGAATCTTTTGCGACCGCTTTCTCTACATTCTCTTTTCTTTAGTTGAGATGATGCACCGCAAGCATTCAATGCACGTAGTGATGTCTCTGAAGGCCACTGACTTGAGGACAATTTCATCTGAATGGTGGGCCGAGTTGTCAACACCAATCTTAGATCAAACCCGAGGGACGAGTAAGTGTAAATGGCAGATTTACATTGAGTAAGTTTCACTCCACTTTTGCTTCATGCGTGGACACAGCTCCTGGTCCGTCGATGTCCCATAGGTGAGTGAGGCGTGGCATTTCTGCTAGATTTGTTCACCAGTAACTGGAAAGAGGGTACCCTGAAAGATACTTGGCGAATGGCTACTGTGCTCGCTTTTCGCAAACCGGGAAAAGATCACTGTACCTCAGCTGGTTTCCGTCCAATTTCTCTAACCACCTTCGTGAGCAAGTCTATGTCCGAAATTCATAAGGATCATCTTATTTGGGCATGTCAACGCTTCAGACCCGGAATTAAAACAGTCAATAACACTAAAGGTGTATTCATTGAATATGCGTCTTTTAAGGATTCTCAAGATTATTTGTACCGAATTTCTTTTAAATAGTTTTTCTCTGATGTGTTATGATTCTCTTTCTACATTCCTACAAATGACCATAAAATACTAACGCCCCCTGTATATAGCAACAAATGTTTTCTAAAGATATTTGAGCACATAACTATGGTAACAACGATGTTTTCCAGAGATTTTTGAGCTCGTATCTATGGCAAGAGAAATGTTTTGCGAAGATAATTGAGCTCATACATATGACAACGACAATATTTTCCAGTGAAATTTACGCTCCTAAATATGTGAGCAATGATTTTTTTTCAGAGATATTTTACGATATAACCATGACACTAACTGGTATGCAGTCAAGGTGGACAGGTAACTAGTTAGTGCAACGAAGTTCCTCTCGGGATGGAAGAACTGCCGGGCACTTTGGTGCACCTTACAATCTGATGCCGAAGGACTATTCATGCAGTCGGTCGAATTGTAGTAGAGGAGCGTGTGACCCTCAGTAGTCACAGCGCTTCAATGTAGTGCTTGCCCTTCTCGAATGAAGACCTCGTACGATTCAGTAGTGAAATGAAAAGGGATTGTATGATTTTAAGTTTTATTTAGTCTAAAAAATTTGTTCTGATTGTCCCCTCGTTTACAAGGATTTACATAAGAGTTATATGGGAGCAGCTAGGGCTCATCTCGAAAGGGGTTTACCATTAGAATGTTACTTAGGAGGAGCTATGGCCTAATTTAATGAGTTTTCAATCCTATATTCGGCGGGAGGAGTTATTAGAGCTTTTAAAGAGAGGTTACTAATTCTACCCTAAAATTGATAACTTTTGCGGGTTAATTTGCTGCTTTTACGACCAGTGGGCAAGGGATACACTTTTTTACCCTATCTTGAAAAGTGGTTAGTACTGGAAGCATATAACATCATACATAAAGGACTTTGATCTTATAGCAAATTCCGAAGCACTTTTTTTACAGAAATATTTAAGAAAAGAGACTTTGTTAACAGCGTGTGTTTGCTGTTTAGAGAGCACGTTTCTTTTTGCTGTGATATTGATTGTGTTTGAAACGAGGTCTGCTGACCAAAGTCGCGTGCTCTCACTTATTCTGATTTATGACCTTTCGACCTTCAAAAACTTTCAATAATTCCCGGAGTAACATTGGGAGGACCTTGACAATCATATCATTCGAAAGAGAATGTAAAACAACATCAAGGTATCAAATTTCAATAGAATCGGGCGAATAGTTATGATGTGCCAAACAATTCCCCAGCTTTCCTTGAAAGGACTTTGCCAATTATATCATTCGAAGGAAAATGTAAAACAACATAAGTATTTCAAATTTCGTTAGAATCGACTAAATAGTTACAATGTTATTACCAAAACAATAGAAAAGCAAAACGGCGACCGACTGGCCGACCGACATAGTGAGGTACAGAGTGCACGCAACTAAAAACGAACAATAGAATATGATCAGGAAGTGAAGAAGGAATAGTGTTCTTTTGTCTGTGAAAGAAAAGAATAGAGGCGACAGAAGGAGACCAAAAGGTTCGATTGCCCTATGTGTGCTGATGTGATGGATGGATCTGTCACTGCGCCTCAGTCAGCCACGAGACGACTAGCTCTATACGAACGTCGGAATATTTTGTATTCTCTGTCTAGGCTTGAACTACCTACCTTGACGTTGGAAATCCAATTCCTTATCATTTAGGCTAGCGAGATCTTCGCGTGAATTTTAATAGATGTGTCCCCTCCCTAAATCAATTTTTGCTCCGCTTATACACAAGGGTTGGGTACTGATGCCAGAGAACCAAATAAAACTTACGCATAAAATAAAACAGCCTCAAGGTTCCCCAAAAGAGAAGAGATGAATGACACCCATAGCCTCCTTCACCCTTTTATCCAAACCCCGTATACTTACGAGGGGTGGCCAATATGTTTTGCAATTCGGATATAAGGAAACGAGATTTGAGTAAAAGTGTTTTATTATTTTTTGATATAACTACCCTCGACTTCAATGCACTTGCGCCACTTGTCACTGAGGCTTCGAATTCCCGAAAACCAGAAATCTCCCGACTGCTGTTTAATCCACTCCTGGACGGCGAGCTGGACATCTTCATCGTCCCCAAACCAGCGTCCACGCAGTGCAGCCTTGAGCTGGCGGAATAAAAAGTATTCGCTAGGGGCCAGATCTGGACTGTAGGAGGGATGCTTGAACTCCTCGAATCCGCACTCGCGCAGGGCAGCTTGTGCAACTCTAGCCTTGTGGACAGGGGCATTGTCGTGGAGGAGCAGGACACCGCGTGTCAACTTGCCGTGCCGCTTCTGACGGATGCACTTCTTCAACCCAGCCAGTTCCTCGGCGTAATATTGGCCTGTGATGGTCCTTCCACGAGGCGCATAGTCGACCATCAACATTCCCTCAGAATCCCAGAAGATGGTGGCCATGATCTTCCGGACTGAGGGTTGGGTCCGAAACTTGATGGGGGTCGGAAAGCCCCTGTGCTTCCAGGCCATGCTTTCGAGCTTGGTTTCGGGATCCCAGTGATGGACCCACGTATCATCACCTGTCACTATGCGTGACTCGAATCCCGCCGGGTCTTGATTGTACAGGAGCAGCAGCTCCTCCGAACTTTGACGACGTTGAAGTCGATCATGGGGCGTGAGGTTTCGTGAGTTTTTGAGGGACCCAACTGGCAGAGACCTTGGTCATAGCCAAATTGTCGTGGATGATGTTAATAACACTTCCATGTGATATTCCAAGTTCTCGCTCGATTTCTTCGACCTTCACTCGTCGATTTTCGAGGATCATCCTCTTCACACGGACCACATTGTCCTCGTTGGTCACGTCTGACGGGCGTCACGGACGGGGATCATCTTCAAGGGACTCACGACCATGGCGGAACTCCCTATTCCAGCGAGCAATGGTTGCATAGGGATGGGCGGTGTCGGTGAACACTGCAACCATGCGTTCATGGATCTCTTCTGCATTCTTGCCTTCCTTGGCTAAAATTTGATCACTGCGTGGTGCTCAACCTTCTCCATTGTTGACAAATTTGTGACTGACGATCTGCAATCAGCTACTGCTTCTTAAATAGACGAGGCAGGAGCGTGCGGCTGCAGGTCCTGACTTGTCATAACTTGTCCTAACACCCCCACAAACAGCCATCCCCCTTCCTCTGTTTTGCCCTACCGATTCGCAAAACTTATTGACCGCCCCTCGTATAAGGGCTACTTTTTGTTCAGATATCTATCTGGTAGGCGAGGAAGAATCATGCGCCATAACTCCAGATTCAGGGTCGAGAACATGCACGAAACACGTTCTAGACACGTTTGAACAATAACCACTTCTTTGGTCAGAGAAGAAAGGTGCTGTGGATTGATGAATGACGTCACGAGGATATAAGAAAATGAGAAAAGACCGAGTCTCTAAAAGAGATGCCCGATTCGGAATAAAAGGGAGACTTGCATCAATTATTTGGAGAATTGTGTCTGGGGTTAACTAACATCATGAAAGAGTGGCAGGTGGGGGTGGGGGTAGCTGGTTAGGTAACAATAAGTAGAAATGTTATATAAATAAGAAGTAGGAGGCCAAACGAAGACAAATTATCTCATATCAAACAGAAACCAAGAAGACGTACATAGGTCAAGTCGCTCATAAAAAACTTAGTTTGACAAGTCGAAGATTATAATCTTTTACGAACACCTAAAATCTGGTTGGTGACATACTATGGAAGTCTAGGGCGGGCGAAGAAATCATGCCTCAAGAACTTTATTATCTCCATTCAAACTTCAAATTAATTTTCGTAAGAAAACGCGATTCGAATAAGATTAAAGATACTTTAATTTTAAAATTCGCGTCGCTCGCCTATGAAACACAAGAAAGGATATGCACAAAATTCGCTTCGGGAAGAAAATGTAAAAAGTATTTGGCAAAGATTCCCCCTTCAAGTTTTCAGTACAAGACAAAATACAGATCCTTGGGTCAGGGAGCTATTGTAAAACAGAGGCGATGCCTAATTTCAAATATTTTTTACTTTCTAAACCTTTAATTTCATCCTTTCTGAAACGAATTAAAAAACTAATCACGAAGTTTCCCAAAATCTCCATCCAGATGTGATATTAAACTCTTTTCTTCCCTACGAAAGAACAGATTATAATTTGGCTCAAATTTTCGTTATCTTAATTAATGGTTTTTTTAGGCTTCTTTGAATCATCTCTCGTTACTTCCACGATTATAATGAGAGCATAGTTGTTGCGAGTGCTAAAGTCCTGCTGTGATTTGGGCTGAGGTATGTAAGTAACTGTAAGTGTGTTCTCAGAGGATGTAAACATGAGTACTACTTTGCTAGGATATTTTGATGAACATGAATGCGATCACTTCTTCCTTTCCGGGGCCAGTGCCCACAAGGAGCTGTAAGGTGTAGCATGGCAAACCATGCTGCAGCTGACATCTAGAATATTACGTGCCATACACCCCTCAACGCCCGCACTTGCGTGTCCTCCATGCCCCAATGCGTGCAGATGGATCTTGGCTATATCTACGACACAGTTTCTTTTTTTTTTATCTTAATCACTTTCTTTGCAGATCTCTCCTTATAAAATTTCGGGCGTAGATTCTCTCTTTAGTTTTCGTTTTAAATTTAGAGACAAGAACAAATTCCCGGTCCAGTGGGATGCAATAAGTTGAAACGATGTTAGAATGGAAGCAAAACGTCAAATCAGGTAGCATGTGGCGTGAATTTGTTAAGCAAATTTGAAAGAAATGGAAACAATTAGTAAAAAATGAAATAATATGTTCCAAAGATGTTTAAGGGTGCAATAAGTAATCCCATGGTTGAAACATTGCGTGTAAAGTTGTATCATAACCCTCCTCACACCCCATGTAGTCTCCGATTTGCACTACTCCAAATATATACCGATTACACATATTTACTTCACCTAACTACACCACCTTTCTTACGAGCTTCTGTGTCACTTCTCTGGCGATGATGCTCCGTTAGATTTGATTTTAAAACATACTCAATAATTTACGCCAATACATCTGAACACCTGAACTCGATTTGCAATTTAAATATATTGAAGTTTATTGCCTTCTACAGTATTCGCTAAAAGACATCATGGATGTTGAGGTAGATTAAGTTTCAAAGCATGTCTAATCTAGGCATAATGTCGAGGATGACCTTGGAGAAGGATATTCAGAAGGGTGGTTGTCAAGTTTGCTTCACACAACCCTAATTTTATTTACACAATTCATACACCGCTGAATATTATTCTATTAACTTACAAGCTCTGGGTTCTGCTTTATTTTCTGTACTTTTATTTCCTGTGGATTTTACTCTACCTATCCTTACCTGCATGCCCCTCCGTAGAAAATACCTATCTACACCTGCATAACCCTCCGTAGACAATACCCATCCCCACCTGCATGCTCCTCCGCAGTGTATACCGAATCCTAAATGCCTGAATTTCAGCCGCAAAACGTGTCTAGTCACTGCACACAAGTGGCCAACGCACGCTCGGGTAATTACGAATCCCTGAACAATAAATAAGACGTTTGCTCACCCCATAAAGCAGTGAGGATGTGATCCCATAAAAACCGCCGAGTCGTAATTTCTGATTTCAATTAAGGAGAACTGAATGATGAGAGGAAAGGGATATGTGGCAATAACAGCCGGGACGTGAACCTTGGGTGGAACAAACGAGTTTTACCACGGATGCGACCTTTTATAGAAGGGAAAATTAATGTTCGGCTTGTGGATCTATCTGGCGAGTGAGGACACACAAATATCAATACGTTAACGAGTGAACCTAATTATTATGCGCTAATCGGCGCAGAGAAATGTTTCAGTTTATTCTCGAGACGATAAATCCCCTCTTTCCATATACGCAAACTTGATGCCTCATAAATAAAGACGAGACTGGATGCAATTCCCGATAGGGCAAAGTCGACGCACGATGTTGCGCTTGTGAGTGAAAGAGATGAGTAGTTTTGCTAATGTCCCAGAACTTTGAATTAGTCTCCGAGGAATAGTAAGCTGAAGGCAATCGACGTGAGGAACTGAAATTCCTCGCATGAATTAAGTTCCTTTTCAAACACTTGATTTGGTCACAAAGATCGGAAATGAAACTATGAAAGTTAAAATTATTTTAGTCCAGACACAAACGTAGAGGCATACATGTAGCCCTCGAGTGGTTGACACGCTGTGCTTACCCCTTTTGTAGTAGGTAGATCTTACACAGGTGATCACGCACATACCCAAACCCAAACTTCTTTCCTTTCCCGTCTTCGCAAGCACAAAATATAGTCTTTTCCTCTTTTCCAAGGAACTCCTGCCCTACTCTCCAAAAAGAAGACCGGTTAAGGATGCACTCAGGCTCACCAGTGATTGCAATACTGATCTTAATGTTTATTTCATTAACAGGTAGGGAGAGGCACACTGGCCAAGAGACAGATGGCGTTCCCTACCTCTACAACCCTAAAAAAATGTTTCATTTGGATGTTTTTGTATTCTCTTACGGTCACAGGACATTGCATCGTCTACCTTCACTCGTAGAATATATATATATATATATATATATATATATATATATATATATATATATATATATATAACCGAGGAGGCTTTCCATTTCCTCGTCCATTACAGTTTAATTTTTTAAAAGTCAAATCATTTTTGCTGATTTTCCCTAAAAGTAATATTAGAGACTATAGTTCAACGCGGAAAAGATATATCCCAAACTAGAGAATTATAATAATATCCATTTTTTTTTCCAAATACTCTCGTGTCTTTTTTATTGCTTTCTTCAATTAAATTAAAGATTTTAACCGGTCTCCAAAGAACACCACCCGGCATCATAGATTAAAGGGGGGTCGCCACCTTCCCCGTCCTTCCATTTCGCGCAGGTAAACCTAATGAACGATTAAAAATGGAAATCCCTCCAGCTGAGATCTTCCACACAGAGCCGAGCCTGTAATTGTGTGAAATGTAATTATGTGCCCCGCGATGCTGCAATTTAACCGCAGGTGTATTATTAGGGTTAATCTTAAAGCTGAATGTTTTGGTCGGTGTAAGGGTTTGACTCGCTCCTAGACTCAGTGGTTGGTGTGGAGTGATTGTTATGGTAGGGAAAAACACTCAAGGTTGGTAGGTACCCCTAAATATAGAGGTGAATCAGGGTAGCCTTTTCTTGTAATATATAGTTATGGACGATGTTGTGGTGGTGTTAGAGAGATAAACCTAAAAAGGAGTATAGGGAAATTGTTAACGAGAGGTACTAATGAGTATCAGTTCTATGT
The DNA here is from genome assembly GCA_963969495.1 of Ceratothoa steindachneri. Classification (NCBI taxonomy): domain Eukaryota; kingdom Metazoa; phylum Arthropoda; class Malacostraca; order Isopoda; family Cymothoidae; genus Ceratothoa; species Ceratothoa steindachneri. The sequence goes on along the minus strand of OZ018318.1, from coordinate 129,320,573 downwards.
AGGAAAATACATGTAACATAAACACATGTACGTAACTACTACATTATACACATACACAATGAATCTGACGTTGGTACCACTACGTACAATTTAGCTCTGCTCACATACAAATATTACTACTAAAAACAATTGTCGCGACTCCCACACAATTTGTGCTACTACACTAGTAGTGGCATACTATCACACAATTAGATCTATTAATAACCGTAGTGTTTTCGTTCGTCAAAAGGCGCTCTTATTTTTTCGAAACATGTAAGCAGTGAAGTGGGGAAATGTTCGTCTCGGGCTTGTGTGAGATCGCATAGTGAGGTAGGTAAATGTGCTTCCAGAGCTTGTTTGAGGTCGCATAGTCAAGTGGGGGAATGTTCGTCTCGGGCTTGTGTGAATTCGAATAGTGAGGTAGGGAAATGTACTTCCGGGGCTTGTGTGAGATCGCATAGTGAGGTGGGTAAATGGGCTTCCGGGGCTTGTGTGAGGTCGCATAGTCAGGTGGGGGAATGTTCGCCTTGGGCTTATGTGAGGTCGCATAATCAGGTGGGGGAATGTTTGTCTCGGGCTTGTGTGAGGTTCTTCAGTGAGGTTGGAGAATGGGATTCTCTGGCTTGTGTGTTGTTAACACAATCGAGGCAAAGGTGTTTATTTTTATCTTTGTCTTGATTGCATCTGTGGCGTATCGATGCCAGGGCAAGGTTTATTGTGTTGGTTTTTTGCTTTGCGAAAGTGGTTCATTACCTCCTCCGGCCAAGGGGGTCATGAATGACTATCTCTCTATATCTCAAATCATTTTCTACATACTTCGATCAAATTTTCTGTTTGGGTGAAGCTTAGGTCCAGAAGTCGTGCGGATGCAGACCTGGATACGGATCCTTGATCAATTATTCACTTTCTTTACCGGGTAGGTTACTTTCTGAGAATTTTGGTAATATCATTAAAAAAATGGGCTAATAAAATTTAAATTACAGAGAGATGGACAAATCTTATGACCTTCTACCAACATACATTACGATCCAGATTGTGAGATCAAAATATGTATTTGGAAGGGCAATTTTTACCGAGTTGCAGTACGACAATGGGGAGTAGTTGGTACACACAGCACTGCCGCCTATGTCTAACTTTTAAAAGTAAAAGGATATATGTGTACGAATACTTGATCTGGATCGACCATAATGGAAAATCGGCTTTTTTTATTGCTCGCACAAACTATTGATTCCCAATGCGACGGATTAGCTTTCCAGATTGAAGGATTATATGGCGTTACTTAATTTTGACCTATGGCTAATCCGGAGTAGAATTCCAAATTCAATATACAAAATCATAATTTAGGGCAAGAATGTAGTTGCTAAGGGTATTGAATCAAGAAACGATATCTTTAAGATTTTTAATGATTTTAAAAGGACTAGTTACACTCCTATAGAGAAATCTTATGGACGCCCAAGAGCTTCAAAGTCGAAGATTAAGAATCGCATTGCCTCTAGTGCTAGGCTTGCTCACGATTAGAAAGAAGCAGGTGTGAACGCTTCAGCACCAACAGTTAGGCGGAGACGTTTCGACAAAGGTCTCAAGTCGATAAAAGCTGCGAAGAAGCTCCCCTCACCAAGAAGGACATTACGAGTAGGCTACACTTTTGTAGAAAATAAAAAAGAGTGGACTGTTGAAGACTGGAGAATTAGTGCAAAGTGATATTTTCTGATGAAGTTCCCTTCCACTTGTTTGATGCTTCTGGAAGACTTGTGAAACAGAAGCGATTTCACAAGTCCTGTGTCGTGCCCACGGTGAAGCATCTGGACACTCTCCATATCTGGAGCTGCTTCTAATCTAAGGAAACTGGATCACTAACAATTTCCAAAGAACACAGCCATAAATTTAAAATAGTGCCCAAACATGCTTCATCAGCACCTTTTATAATTAGTTGAGGACCAATTTGCAGATGCTAACTGTATTTTTCAGTATGTTGTCGCACCTTATCACAAATCACATGACTTGCGCAGTGCAGGTCATGGGAGTTTCGAGTGTGATTCCAAGGAAGGTGAGAGTTTTGTTTAAAGGTATTACTTGTCCATTCAGTCTTATTCTTTGGATGTCAATTTGACTCGTGACCTTCGCCTGTGATATTATAGTATCACTGACGATTTGATGGGGGATGATGCCATTATATTTTGTGTAAGTTATAGTTATATTGTGTTTATGTATTGTTTTAGTGTTGATTTTGCTGTGCTGAGCTGTTATAAAAATTTCAACCATGCTGTTGGTTGTTTTGGATAATTGGGGATTGTGGTATTTCGTACGAATAAGTTTAAAATTAGGGTCAAGACAATGGTACCTTGTGGAATCAGTTTTGGAATGCTAGTACAATTGATTTGTTTGTTTTGTTTATAACTTGAGCTTTTCTGCTGAAATTAAGTTTTTTAGCCATTTTATGACGTTAGTGATGTAGTAGTATAGGAATTTTCCTTGCAAACATATGTTTATGTGTTGTGTCGAAGGCTTTGTTTATTACTACGAGGATTGTGTGTGAGGTTGGGGAGTGTTCGTTTAAATCATCTCCATAGAATGTGCTCACTGTGCTTGGTTACGATTGTTTGTGTTGAATAATATTTTATTAAACTGCGGTGTGTTGGTTAGTTTTCTAATGATTTGAATAATGTGTAGGGTAGTAAATGGGTCGGTATGAGTTCATTTGTGTTGGAAGATTACTTGATATAAGCATTGATATGATGCGGACTGTTTTCCACATAGGCTGATATTTTCTGTTTCCTAGGTGTTTTAGCTTGTTATACGATGTGTAACTGAACGTTTTTAAGGGTAAACGAGGGGCTTTTCTTTAATTATTGCGCGATTTTTTATGTCTCTGGATTTGTCTCTAGCTTATATGTGAGTAAGAATCTTCGGTGGGAATAATGTTTTGTAAGTATGTAGTGATATTTTGGTGAAGTTATTTCCTGTGCGGTTAGTATATAGCAACAATTAACAACCATTACTGCTTCTAAACCCCCAGGAGACGACATCGCTCTTTCCAGAGAAGATTAGGTTTCAAAGAACTTCACTAAGGATTTGTATCAATGGACCCTTATAAACAAAACCTCTCCTTTCACAGAAAACGGAGACACTTCTAATTATTTCCGTCGCTCTGTTTCTACCCACCTAGGGGGGCACTGAAAGAGGTGTTAGTTTATAATTATTATTTTCATTCTTCTTCACATCCTAACAAAGAAATTAAATTTGCGTTCGTCGTTGAAATACACTCACTTTCCAGCACCACAGATTACATGCTCAATAGCAAAGGACAACCTGGCCTCTTTATTTTTTCAATTTAGATTTAGTTTTTCGGCAAATTGACGCGAATGCTTCGTGCGATCTTTCCTGCGACTATTACATCGAGAAAAGCATGTTTTCATTGTCGATTCGCAGGATCTGGTATTCTTATGGAGCTGTATTATAAGTACGATTACACTTTTTGACCGATTACAATGCCTCAAAATATCAGATTGTGTCATTCCTTCGCTTTTCTACTGCAAAATTTGTCTGAAGAATCTGTCGACCTTAATTCGACTCGCTAAGTTAATAAACGAATAATACCATCAGTATTATTATAGAATACACATGGAAGAGTATTGTTATACATAGGTTATAACATTCTTTTATCGGCAGTCTCTAGTTTTTTACGGTACTGTTACTACTTGTTACACTCTTTTATTTTGTCTGTCACTTTTGTTTTGGTTCTTATCTAAGTAGCTTTTTTAGTTTCTCTACTCATTTTTTTCTAATAAGTGGTGCACTATTTTACCCTTATTTGTCTCATTTTCTGTGCTTTGTTTTAATGCGAAGGACTTTGTTACTGTATGTTAAAAATTGATCAAGTAAAATACATGCCATTTTAAGCATCTTTATATTGTTATTGAATAATGTTAATTTCCTTTTCCCCCATACCATCACGATTCACAAATTGTTCTGAGTAAACATTTTTATATTTGCTCTAAAATTAGATCAACCATTCTATTTATTTAGCAATTAACGCCCGTTTCTATGGTAACCTCACGTCGTGGCCCAATACAATTCATCTCCAAATAGAGGACAATCAATTTCACACACACATTCTGTCAGCCATTTCAGCTTTATCAGCAACAATATGCCCATCTTTTCTGACACTTACAACATCCTTTTTCATGAAATAAATTGAATCTGTAAACCACTCATCAGTTTCTTCCTAAGGGTTTGTCAAACAGCTTTTGAAGTTCAAATCCCCTGTCTACACATCTTGTCATACATAAAAACTATTTGCTCATTTTCAATCATCCTAACATATATTATATACATATGCTCTTTCCAAAATTCAAGTTGAAACTTTACATTATATCAAATAAGGCTCGTTTCCTGCAGAAAATTGTCTTCGAACACACTTGATTGTTATGAGGGGATTTGTTTCTTTCCTCCCGTCTTTTTTTCCTCTCTCTCTCTCTCTCTCTCTCTCTCTTATTCACGTTAGGAGTTGTTGCATTAAGTTGCCTCTGCTTCGCCGGTCTTCCACCTTCAAAGGAGGGGGGGGCAGGCATGTGTAGAATGTTACACCTGGGAGTGGTGCGTTCCCTCACGTCTTCAGTGTTCCGAGAAGTTTCGAACGAAGTTTGCAGATCCTGAGCTTTATTCATCCGAGACCTTCATTTTACCCTCTCTTCGCCACTTTCTATTCAAACCCCTTCTCATCTATTTTCTCTAGGGTGCCAGGCGCGCCAGGCGCGACTTAACTGTGGCTGCTGCTTGGTATTTTTAAGGTCCCTCATAACACAACACTCGAAAAATGCTTAGGTATTGATAGTATCTGTATCACTACAACCATTACCAAGAAAAACTGACACCCTTCTTTGGGTTCTCATTTGTTTTCATCTTTTTCTCCTTTCTTATTTTTCCTTCTATTTAATTGTGAGCACAAATCAGCTAAGTCATGCCGTATTGAGGGACTTTGCAACCATTATAAACAACTCACTTTAACGCCCGGAGGTTACAAGATACTAGGCTTGAGGGAAGCTGAGCGTTAGGGCGCGATTAACAGGACGAGCAGTTTACGCTCCAATAATCCTTCCCCAGCGTGACCAACCCCCTGCGACTGTTGTCAACTGGAGAAGAGTTTACCGCCTATGGTGGGCGAGCTTTAATCTCTTGTTGGCCTCCCGGTCAACAAAAAGTGGCGGATTTCGGCACTGGGTCTGTCTAATGACAATGCTTCAGACATTGGCCGTTTTGTTGACGACTAGTGAGAGATAGTAAGGGTCTCCTCCCTGATTCGACTAGCCTCTCTGGCGGTAACCTTTGGAGAACGATTCAAAGAACGTTTCTGATGATTTCCTTCTACTGGGAAACTTCCTGTCGGGGTGAGCGCGAGACTGGTACAAACATCATCGTTTCCATACCCAAGGAGATAAATATTGAAAAATCTAAATATTTCAGATGAGATAAACGGGAGAGCCTGGACGCGAGACACCACTCACAGCCCTCCTTTTTTTCTTTTCAGTTACCAACTTTAGAAACTTTAGTTGCGTTTAAAGCTTTTTCCAAAATTCATAGGACAGTCCAAGTGTAAAACCTCGTCACCTCTTGGTGTTGTAATTAACAAAGAGGGCTACAACGTTCTTCTGACTTGGTTAGGGCTCTGCTTCCACCACAGTTAAAAAGTAAAGTGTTTCCTTCGAACATCTTCAGATTGGCTCCAAGAAGATCATCCTCTAAATAGGAAGTACTCACTCTGTGATAGAATTGCCTAAGGTGGCCGTACCTCGCTTCTATCACATAATGAAACTCATGATTTCCACGTGCATCCTGCGAGAAGAGAGTAGCAGGGCGCCCTTATCGCCCAACATTTCCCGATTATCTTCCCCCGCTCCAAGTTTAATCAAGGAGGTTCAATCCCCCGTTTTCCTGCAGGCGTTGATCTGGCCAGATTGAATTAGGCTTATTGGAAGATAAGATTGTTCCAAGCGCGAGCGGAACATTCCATTCAAGTCCCCCATTGCCCCTACCCCGAGGGGCTGGCTCCGGCTATTTATGCGATGGAATTTCGCATTTGAATCAGATCGAGATTACCTTCGTCAGGCATCACGCCGATCCGGTCTCCCTTGTGCACCTAGGAACTCTCTACCTCGAGAACCCCCTTATTGTCCAGGAGAGGACAATATCCTTGAGTGCCAAGGTTCGTGCCCCTCGAGACGCCAAGTCAACAGGGCCCCCTGTTGTTCAGAAGAGAACAACTTTAGAACAGTCATTGTTCTTTGAGCCCGTTCGACAAGAAACTGTTCTCGCTCCCCTGATATCACGCCAGTGGTAAGTTAGTTCACCCTTTTAAGATCCCGCGCATCTGATCTCCCTTGCCTTGTGCACTTAGGAACTCTACCTCGAGAAAAGGACAATATTCTTTAGTGCAAGGTTTGTGCCCCTTAAGACGCCAAGTCCCCCCCCTCCCCTGTTGTTCAATTGTTCAGAAGAGAACAACTTTAGAACAGTCATTGTTCTTCGAGCCTGCTCGACAAGAAACGGTTCTCGCTCCCCTGATATAACGTCAGTGGTAATTTAATTCCCCCCTTTTTCGTTCTTCAAAAGAACGCTTGGTTACCACGATAACCTCAATTGTTCATCCAGAACGCCTCCGGTATCCTGTCTCAAGGATCGCTCGTACTTCTGAGCCCCATTTCACTCCTACTCCTCCTTCTTAAGTATATTGAAGATAAATAATCCCTCTCCAGTCCTATTTATTAACGTAGATTCATACTCGGCGATCTGATTAAACCCCGCACTCGAATATAGAATAATCCCCACAAAGAATAGACATATAGTATATCGTCGGGAGCCTTTTCTACGACACACTCCCTTTTGTTTTAGTCAGCGACCAACACAAATCCTAGCGACCGTGGGCTTGCCCGTTTACCCCTTATCCAGTGAAGAGGCCCCTATGCGACAACTAAGCACATGGGCGCAGAGCCAGCAGGCCCGCTAACGGGGACTCTAACATTGTGAAACACTGGAATCAGCTCCCCCACTTTCAGATCCTCAGATATTGGCTTTGTTCGAAGCGGGTGGAGCTGTTCCCACGTCTTTTCGCATTTGGAGCCGAAGCGACGGCTCCCTGGACTTCTAATAGAGGTTTCGGCAGCAGGGTGTCAACCCATATGGCCCTCACGTAGGGGTAGACGGTGAGAGAGACCCCTTAGGGTTCTCGGCCGCCTTAGGGTGGAATGTCCTCAAGCAACCCCCTTCACCCCATCCCGGAGCTGAGGTTAAATTATGACAATGTAACTAAAGTATATCTGCCCTACCCTATGAGAAGGCGCCCTCCCCAGTGGAGGGTGGATGAAAACATGGTGATAAATACCCTTTACCGCAGCCCACCTTCCCGAGCAAGGCCCATCCTAGAAGAGCGGATCGCGACAAAAAAAGGATGAAATAAAAAAGTCCTTCCTCTTCCGGGGGAGAATCGGCTATGGGTCATTCCTCGTTTCGACGCATGACCAGGCAAAGTCAAGACCGTACGGTCTTCAGGGTCTCCTTGGAGAGGTTTGGAGAAACAAAAGTTTTTACAACCCAAACCTAAAAGGACCAATCAAAAGATAAGGAAAGCCTTCTGGACATCGGGGCTCATCGTCGAGATACTACGCGGTGTATTTGAGTCTACTCGCTTTAAACAAATTCTACTCATCCTTTCCAGTAATGGGACAAGGTTTAAGACAGACAAATGCCCCATCAACCTCAGTATTTAGCTAAAGTTCTTGTTATAGAACCGAAGGTCTCCCGTATTTCGAAAAGAAATCCTCTGATTAATTCCGCCTATCCTCCCCCCCCCCCTTCAATTGATGGCATATCTTTCCGAGGGACAGTGCGCCCTACTATGACTACTCCAGAGATACATTACTGGAGAGCTGGCTGACCGGGGGAGGGGAGGGAATTAATGTTGAGTGTGTGATGAGGTAGGAGGGAGGGACCTCCCCGCAATTCTTCGTCATATTTGACCTTGACAGGCTCCTTATGTTGGTGTGTGGTGGATGGTATAGGCACCGTGTGAAGGCATTCGTGACACTATCACGGAGGTGATACATTAGCAAAGAAGTTTAAACCCCAAATATGCTTAATATATTATAAGACTAGGTAGGGAGAAACTGTCTCGTGAACATTCAAGTGCGCGTATTGTGGTAGACTGCAACTTACTTCCTTTAAGAAGTCCTGGCCGTTCAAACAATATTTCTTATATAGACGCAACCAGGCACATAAGACGCCCCTTAGTTAAAAAAGGCATCCTCTACCCTGGTCCCATTAATGCCTACGAGTGCGATAGCTCATAAGCCCATTCTGAGCTATTCAGTGGGATCTACTACTTTCTGCCATCATCCTGGTACGACTAGTGAAACAAAGTGTTCTATCATTGCTCCGATCAAAACCAGGGCTTCTTCCCTCGACCACCTGAAGAGGCAACGCTCCACCTTGTTGTTAGACCTGGAAGAGGTCAATCCCAGAAAGGTGGACGTGAACGATCCACTATACAATTTTAATTCTAACACCCTAAATGAGGATATTAATGAAGGAGTTGTGTATTCCTACCAAAAGCTGGCAGGAGCGCAATTGGCTGTCAACTCTCTCCAAAAGGCAAGGGAATACCGAATCCAATGCTGCGTCACCAGCTGAAGAAGCCGAGGCAGGAAGATAGAAAGGTTCGCACAAAAGAGTCGACATCATCTATTAAGTCTTCGAAGAAGCTACCGCCAAGAGTGATTAGGCATCAAATATCTATCTAAATGGTTTACAGCCATTCCCATGAGTATTTCTTCCTTAAGACGAGACCCACCAGTTTCTTCAGGGGGTTTAATTCCTTCCCTGGGATTGCCGTCATCTCCAGGCGAGCAGGAGGGTTCTTCTGAGAAGTCTCCTCTCACACCCTTTAGATATTTGTCTCCTGAAAACCATGTTGGCTTCATTCCCTCTGCAGGCCCTCCTAGGCTATAAGGGGTTTCCCGACAAACCCAACCAAATCTCCGGATATAGGCGGGGTCGTTAGCTGCGCATTGTACAATCGATGTGATATATCCTTTCTTTATTTGGCCATTAAAATCTCTCTTCAGGTGATAACATTTCAGCTACACCTGAATAGTAGGAATTCTGATGTTTCTATGTACTTTGTTTCTAAAATGAAGCGGAGTTCCACCGCGTTGCAAGGAGGTTACGGAGGCCATTTCTCTCACCTGTGGATTTAAATGGCAGACACGCACTCTGGAGTAGTATACGGTTAGTACTAGCGCTAGGGTCCTAAAGGGCCTGAAACTAGAGATTTGTGTTCATAATGCGGAAGAGTTCACTCATCTCTATGCTACCACTGCTTCATTTTCTTGCTCTGAGGTGTCCCCTCAGCTTACTTAAAACGAGAAATAATTTACGAGCTTGATGTAACGGATCACTTTCTTATTCAAAGCTATTTGCTGTCTCCCACCGCTCGAGATTCTACCTTGGTTTTGCCTGGATCTTGCATGTTGGTTCTCTTTTGAGGTAATGAGTGATAACTTTATCTATCTCAAGCGAGGAATTTAGGTCGCTCATATCTTGCAATCTCTACATGTCAAGTAACTCAGCAGAAGATAATTTCGACATCATCCAGGCTTTTGGCTTCTGTGGCATCGCGGATACTGAGAAACCAAGGGGTTTGGAGATTTAACTGCCTTGAAAGATACGTTGTGCTCTCAAAGGAGATTGCTTGTCCTATACTCAAAATGTTTAGGGCATGATTTGGTTCTCATGGACAAGCTGTGCCAAATAAAAAATTAAAGACGTTGGTGAACGAGGGAAATGCTGGGGTCACGTGTATAAGAGCATAATGCCCTCTGTACGCATTAAAGCAATGGTCATCTAAGAGCATCGACAAAGAGGCTCTTCACAGGTCAAGTGCGGAAGTCACTGGTTGCCAAACGGAAAAAAATGTGGTAGCCCAAGTCTACCTCTCTCTCCTTCCCCCCATCTCTATCCCACTTCTCTCTCCCTCAAATTTCTCCCTCTATCCCCTCTCTCTCACCTTCTCATCTCTCCCCCTCCCCTACTCCTCATTCCCCACTTCCCCCTATCCCTCCCCCTCTCCCCATCCCGTTTCGCCGTCTCTACCCTCCCCCTTCCCCCACTTTCCGTCTATATCTACCCTTAAGTACCTATCTCTTTCCCCACTCTTCCCTCTTCTTCTCCCCTTACAAAAAGATATCTAAAACAAAAGAAAAATTCTCTCTTTCCCTTTCCCCCTCTCTCAACCCTATTCCTAATAACTCCCGCCCTCTTCCTCAATCTCTCCCCCATCTCTCTCCTCTTTCTCTCCTAAAGAAGGACATTAAAATAGAGAGAAAAAATATATATATCCTGTTTTTAAAATAGATTTATAGATAAGACGTTGACTCTCTGTTTCTGTGGCCACGACGTTGTTCGCTCATAACTAACGGACAGTCACGCGTGGGCGTAAACTGCCGAGCAAGCGCGGTGAAAGGTTTACTCATTTTAAGTATATTACATGATAGGCAAAATGCGCACCTCTCCTGAATCTGCCTTGAATCTAAAAATAATAATAATTAGCAAGTAAAGATATTTTTGTGCCACAATATAAGAATTTCAGACAATGGTTATATATATGTATATATATATATATATATATATATATATATATATATATATATATATATATATATATATATATATATATATATATATATATATATATATATATATATATATATATATATATATATATATATATATATATATATATATATATATATATATATATATATATATATATGCAGAGATACCCGTCTTTTGCCCGACACAATATGTTTTCGGAAATAAAGTAATATGAGTTTTCGGAAATAAATTAAAACTTTTTATCGTGGTATAAAAAGTCATGTCGTAATTAAATCGAGATTGTTTGAAATTCTTATATTGTGACATGAAAATATCTTTACTGATTATTAGAGAGCAGGGCCGGATTAAGACCCTTAGAGGTCCTATGTACTAAAATATTTTGGTACCCCCATACATCTGTAATTCAAAATATAAACAATAATAAACCATAAAATAAAGCTTTATTTATCGAAAATTCGAAATTAAACAAAACTTACAGTGAGGAGGAAAATAATATTAATTTCTGTATGGTTCCATTTTATTTATAGTTGAATAATTTTCTTCAACATTTTTCCCTTGCAAAGTCTTTGATCAGCAGATCCTCATAACCAATCTTACGTAACACATCTGAGTCTATACATAATAGAGATAAGGCATCCAGCCTGCCTTGTTGCATAGTTGTTCTGAGGGGATTTTTAATTTATTTCAACCGTGAAAATGAACGCTCACCATGAATGAATCTTGTTTTTACATTTTATGTTGCACTGAACCTATGGTGTACATATAAATGAAACTGCTGAAGCTCAACTGAGAAATCCCTGTTGAAGTTCTCTGGGTAAGTAGCATCAAGCAGCTTTTGGCAGCACTGAGAATACCTTTTAATGTTAGTAGAGGATGTAGTGATATTATATGGCACATCACTTAGAAGAGAAAAGCTCTCTGCTATTCCTTTGTACATCTCTCTTATTCTTTTTATCCCAGTTGCAACTTTGTCGACAATTGTGTAAAAGGTGGTGATACGATTTTTATCTCTGGCATTCAGATATACTGTTGGTGTATCTCCGTCTTTAGGTAGCTTTTTTCTGATACATTTACGACATGTAGCTGCCTCCTAATCGACATCTAATAATATTTCCTTTGCATCTTTTTCATATTTTTCAAATTCATCTCGTGAAGTACACATTTGGACAGGTAATGATACAAACAGATCTGCACATATTTTTAAGTTCACATCCTCATTTTGTCCAACTTTGCTTATTCGGTGAAAATTCTGTGGAGCCGCGCTGTAGGAGTGAAAGGGTGGGGTGGGGGGGTGGGGGGGGAATGGAGGCTGTGGGGAGGAATAAGGAATATGTATGTATGTTGTGTGTGTGTGTGTTTGTATAAGCTTGGTGGGTGGGCGGTCAGATGTGAGAGGCTAGTTCATCGATGGTACTGATGATGCATGTTTTTTTTTTTACCACGCATGTGTGTTATTAGAGTGTGTTGTATTCGTTGCTGATCCCTGCTGTGTGGGGTTTTTTTTGTTCGATATACTGGTTCTTGACGTGTAATTGTGTTGTGCGTCAGACAGCGGTACTGATCGACACAAACCTGCTGGTGAGTTTGAGCCACCTCAATCTCTTGTTTATATCCCACAAGCTATCTAGGCCTTCGCATCACTAAGCTCTTATGACTACCGTGAAATTGACCGATATTATGAGGCCGTTTGATGGGACCGGCACTGTTGTGGAATGGTTAGAGAAGTTCGACCTGCTTGTGAATCTGAGAGAGTTAAAGGATGTAGAGAGTATTTTACCCATGTTTCTCGAATGCACTTCTAAATACATTTTATGTGAACCCATTTAGAGCATATGAGTAGTTTGCCAAGCGGGTTTGGAGGGAAGAGTCAGTGGACGTGTACATGGCGGAATTACGGAAATTAGCACAGTTGGCTGGTATTAGCTTAGACAAGCTTCTTTGCGGGCATTTGTGACTGGGTTGCCATCAGTGGTTTCAAGAGACCTTCGAGCAACATTAGGCATACAAGATATGAAGTTGTCTGCTGTTGTTGAGAGGGCCAGAGCATTAATGTCGGAGCTAATGAAGCAACCCTGTGCCACCGTGGCCACAGAATTAGTTGCTAGCAGTGCCAGGCGGGTTGCAGTTGACACCTCCCGCCTGGAACTCTGACCATGCTCCCCCTTCCCCTGCGAACACAAGTCCAGTCCCTGATCATCCACGACCCAACCACAGACCTTGTACACCCTGTGACTGCCAACTCCATCTGCAGTGGGCTCTTCCCTGACATTGCTGCCATGCCCTTTTTATGGTACGATGCATTTGCTCAGATATCCCATTTTCCGATAGCCGGTAGACTGCTCGAAACCTCTGCGTCACATTCCACTCCCTGCATACATCAACAAGCTGGACAGATCTAAAGGTCCTGCAATTGTCGGCTAAAACCTCATCAGGAGGTCCTCTTTCCCGGAATATCTGCTCCAACCGTTGGGAGATTTCGCCAGCATTTTCAGACCACACCTCCCGCCCGCAATATTGCAAACATATTCGGTCTACAGCCCACTACAGTAAAAGAATGCTTTGCCCTGGTAATGTGTCACATCCAGCGTGAGCCTGCTCCATGAGCCCTCAAGTGCTAACTCCCCAAGTACATATCTCACTGGTGTAGGTGCTTTAACCTTGCATTGCCTACACACTCTCACAATACACCCCACGCTCTTTCTTTCTATATTGGAATTAAGCAGCCTGGCCAAGTACAAGGTTCTCTCCACGCCCAAAATACTGTTGTGAGTGTAAACCTTCAATGTAAACATCAAGTGCCACTGCAACCTTTGCTTTCCCCAGCCACACCTTGGGTACTCTAGGAAGGACATCTGTCTTGTTTCTCTCCGAGGAGACAAAGGTTACAGACAAGTTGACATCCATCTCCATCATCATGTCTTTCATAAAAAATAACCTCCGTCTCTGACATACCGGTTACCTTCACCCTACTCTCATCATGGAGTACATTATTCAACCACCGGAGGACAATCATCAAATCAATCATAATTTCAGCATGTATCAAATCTCCCTTGAGAGTTAGGTTCAGCCCCTTGGCAACCGAATCCAACTCAGCAATGTTGATATGAGCAAAGTAATCACTTTTGCATAGCCAAAAAGCATCCTCCCCAATCTGACCCCTATTTCCAGTGCAACCCCAACAGCAAGGCTGCTGGCATCACCCTGTGCAGCTCATGAACTAAATCTGGTTGGCTGAAGTGCTGTTGACTGCTGTCTCGAGACTCTTAATTTATTCTCTACAGTACAAGTACTCTATACGTTTCTTTTCAGCCTCAACAAGCCATTGGAAAATTCTTAAAGATCGTATTAAAAATGAAAGTGTCCTGAAGTCCCTCTAGGATACAAGATCTCAAGAGGCACATGCTATGGCAACAGCAACAATTTTGAAAATTTCCTTGAAATTTTAGAAGCATTAGAATATATAGCCGAAGACCAGTTACAAACTTAAGACGCTAGAAGATAAGGAAATAATATAGCAGATAAAATGCAGGAGCTAGAATTCGTTTTTATTGAATTTTTGGAATATAAACAAAAGATTGAGGCGGCTCAAACTTACCACGGACAGTTATTGATGATATGGGGGAAATAATCCCTCGGTCCAGCATCTGAGGGATCAAACGGTTCCCGAGAGGAGCGTAAGTGTTTTGGGTGCTTGGCCCCACTTGGTTCGTAATTCTGCAAAGAAAGACTTGGCAAGGAGAGAAGTAAAATGTTGGAAATGTGGGTGTTGTGTACATGTCAAGGGTTTGTCCCAGCAACCAGGGAAACTGGCGAGAAGGAGCTTCAGCGCCGGAAGCTCTTTTAAACAAGGAGTAACGACGCTTCCTATGGTTAACGGTGCTGCGGGCGGAAGTGCTGCAAAAGTGTTGGTAGACACAGGGTGTACAGGGTCTGTGATTGGGTCGTGGATGATCAGGGACATGTGTAGTCGGAAGAGGCGGGGCGTGGTTAGAGTTGATGGGCGGGAGGTGTCAAGTGCCCATTAATATAGGTGAGCTATCTTTTATCATTGACTGTGTGGTTATGAGTGATTTAATTAGGGGTATTGATGCTATTATTGAAATAGAGTTCATCAACATTGCAACGGGGTGTGGAGTGGAATCAGGATAGTGTACGCTTATTGGCCCATGATCCAGGAAATGAGAACCAGGCTTTTATTTGTTGCAAAGCTTTACATGTGCTGTTGTTGGAGGATCGTGAGTTTACAGCTAGATTTGACGATGAGTCAAGGATAGTGCAGTGGTGCTGGAAGAGTGGCCAGCCACCAGAGCTGATGAATGAGGTGGATTGTTACGAGACTACCAAATTGGCGCAGTCCAGGGATAAACTTGAAGGAGAGGTCGAAACCTGGATTGAGAAGGGATGGCTGAGGAGATGTGAGGATCTGAATGCAGATAAAGGGCGTTGCCTCTCATAGCAGTGACACATGCAAATAAAAATAAGGTTAGGCCTGTGCTCGATTTCCGGGAACTAAATAGGCATGTAAAGAGTCACCCTGGAGCCGATGTTACTGTTTACATCGAGGCCTAGCGCAGGTGAAGGCAGCATTCACAGGGCCTACGGTTAGTGGACCTTAGATCTGCATATTTGCAAATCAGAGTGGACCGTAGTTTGTGGCCTTATCAGCGGGTAAGGTACAATGGGGTTTTGTACCATCTGACTTGGCTTAGCTTTGGTCTGAACTGTGTTCCCAAGATAATGACGAAGATTCTTAACCTGGTGTTAGAGCAGGATGAGAGGTTGCTAAGTGGAACTGACAGTTATATAAATGATGTGCATTTGATTGAGGGGATAGTAACAGCAGATGAGTTGGTGGAACACCTGGTACGTTACGGGCTTGTTCCAAATGAACCTGAGAGTTTGGAGAAAGTGAGAACTGGTTTTTGGTAAGCGTAATGTATTGCCGGGTCAAGGTGATGTTGGACGACTATCTAGACGTGAGCTCTTCTCTGTGTGTAGGTATATTGTGGTCCACTACCATGTGGGGGGGGGGTTAAGGGTTGCCTGCAACTACATAAAGAGGGTAAGTGAAGGAGAGATATGGGATGATGATGTGGGAGACCAGGCAACGGGTTTGATCAGAGATCTGTTCACTCGGATAAACTCGGAGGATCCGGTGAGAGGGTTGTTTCTTTTAGCGCCTTGCAGGCATGGACGTATTTGGTGTGATGCCAGCGGGCTTGCTGTTGGGGTCGCGCTGGAAATCGTGGGTCAGATTGTGGTGGATGCTGTTTGGCTACGCAAAGGTGATGACTTTCCAGAGTACATATATAGCAAACTTGTTTGTTTCTAAAAATCTTTACTGCATCCCCTTATAATGTCCAGACATGTTAGCAGCATTGTCATAAGACTGACCCTTACATTTCGAAAAAAATAGCCTCCAAGGTTCACGTAAGTAGTGCAACACCTGGTTTACCATTTTCTCGCCGCTGTGGCTTTCTATTTCCACACAGGTTAACTCTTTCAGGCATAGAAAATAAGGGTAAAACAATGCGCTAATTGCACAAGAGTTTTATTTTCATATTAACAGAAGATATTCACTTCTTTTTTGACGAAAAATTAAAATTATTAAAGGAAATGTAAAAATGCTTTAAAAAATTATTAAAAAAAGACAAACATAGTGTTTAAAATATGTTCCATTGTGCAATTTGGGACAATTAATTGGAATTTATGCCGGGTTAAAATTTATCTCACTTTACTAATTGGCGTGATACTGCTGAAAACATGTCTTGATTTTGCCTGAGAACAGAGGTACATTACACACAAAGCACTTCCAGTTGGTTCTTAGTTCTTTGTGTTTGTTGCTGCACTTTGAACATCTTCGTGTTCCTTTTAGTCTAACGGGCTGATTCTCCGATCCAATCTTCTGTATTTCATCCGGAACTGACCTCTTCCTCTTTTTCATTTGAATCTGAGGCATATCTACCCTTCCTAGTGATACATTTCTGTCAGCAGATAGCCCTTTAGCAACCCATATACGGAGCTGTTTTGAGCTCATGCAATCTCCTGATCTCAAAGTATGAATGATGCATGCATTAATAATGCACATATCAATGAGGTGAAAAAATAATCTATGACACCTCTTATGTCTTTTCGATCAATAGCATAGCGGTTTCATTAATCAAATTTATCAACGCAGTTCATATTAAAATTATTGTCACATACAGCCTCAAGGCATGCTACCACAATCTCTTTTCCATTTTCTCTTCGAGTCACTTTTTTTGTGCTATTTGGATCATGAAAGTTTGAAAGTAGGTGTACAGCCCTTTTATCTTTTTATTTGAGAGCAACAATTCCGTCATTGCTGATAAACCATTCACGTTCATCTTGTTCCATTAGCTTTTCCTCTATAAATTTGAGCAGGTTTCGGCGAATGATGTTGACAGTACCACATGCTCGAATTTTCACTTCCTCCAAGTCCTTCATTAGGTCATAGCTTGTGAAGTAGTAATCAAACTATACTTTGTGATTACCTCCTTGTAGATCAGTTGTTAGTTTTCTTACTACATTATTACAAAGATTCTTTTCAATTTTATCTTTAGTTTTGCCAGTGTAAATATCAAACTTTACTGCATAACAAGTTTTGTCTGCCAGCATCCAAATTTTGAACCCTCTCTTGATAGGCTTTTTGGGTAAGTATTATTTAGGCTGCTTCGTCCTTTGACCTTGACCATTGAATCATCTATAGCCACAACCTCACTGTGGAGGAAGCATGAATTAAAGTTTTCTTGTACCATATCTATAAATGGACGGATTCTGTAAAGCTTATCATGAGCAGGAGAATTACGGGAAGGCATAAAAGAATTGCCATTTAGATGAAGATGTGAGAGAATCCATCCGAGTCTGTTCACTGGCATTAGTTTACTAGTGTATGGTTATGATGTAGTGGATTTGTACTCCAGTGGTCACGGTAGGAAGTATAGTGTTTATACTCACGGTTATATTGATAGCAAATTTATCTTGAGCTCAGACGTAGTTAATGGAGTATACTTTTTACCAGATTACTGGCAGTACATCACTGTTTGGAAGGTAATTTGCTCCAAAATTTCATTTAAAACAGACGTTTGATTGAATTCAGTGAAGGTATCAGGCTTACCTTAATGTGTTCAAAGTACTTTACATGTTGTGGAAGTTTGTGAAACATCTGCTGAATATTGCTCTTCAGCTGATGCTTCTGAATCGGATGAAGTTGAAGATGAATATAAAACTAATTTTCATGACGATTTCTTGAATTATGAATTAGCATCGCTGTCATAGGAATATGTACTAGATGTATGTGTCGATCAAGCTGTTAATTTTCTGACCCCCTAAGGCTCGTGTGGCTCTCTAAGGGCGGGACCAATCCATCTTTTTTGGCTTGTGAAAATGAAAATCATGTATGAATATATAAATATATATATATATATATATATATATATATATATATATATATATATATATATATATATATATATAGAGAGAGAGAGAGAGAGAGAGAGAGAGAGAGAGAGAGAGAGAGAGAGAGAGAGAGAGAGAAAATAAATGACTGAACAGAATAATTACACACAAAACGAGATATTTTCAAACTATTAAAAAATAGGCAACGAAAGCGCTTCGAACAAAATGTAGAAATAGCACGGTGGGACAAATTTTGGACAGCTCTTTGAATCACTATATTTACATCGGTAATAATATCTTCCTAAATAATAAAGCAGTTTTACATAGTTTATAATCTAAAAAAAGTAAAACAATTAACACTTACTTTAAGCACAATGAATTGTTACTTTCTTATCTACACATATTCGAAGCAGTCCGAAAACAAAAGAAATTCATGACCTTCGAAAGGAAAATGAAATGTAGTTCACAACCAACTCCTGCGAGTTAATCACGCCTACATTTGAATAAGCCAATAAGAATCCAGTATACCAAATGGGACAAATTTTTTGCCTCTGAGCGCTATGTATATTACATGTTTAGAAATGGGTTAGATTTTATTCCAACACGCAAAAC
Organism: Ceratothoa steindachneri; assembly: GCA_963969495.1. Lineage (NCBI taxonomy): Eukaryota > Metazoa > Arthropoda > Malacostraca > Isopoda > Cymothoidae > Ceratothoa > Ceratothoa steindachneri. The sequence goes on along the minus strand of OZ018318.1, from coordinate 129,301,901 downwards.
AGGCCTATAAAGAAGTGAGTTAAAAAATGTCCCGATGAGCCTGAAAGAGTTAAAAGACGTTCAATAGACTGCCCATCTTTTAAATACCTAGGTACAAGACATAACTGATCGTTATGTGATAAATCTGGTGTTTAATCAACGGAAAAACTAAAATACCCAGAAAATTTAACTTCATCAACATGGACGCATGGACCTTTTGTGCCATTAGTTGAATAAGTTCCTCGCAGGTGGTGTTTGACAGGTAAGAAGGATTTCATTTGCCAGAATTTCCATATTTCGCAATGTGGCCTGCTAAAAATGAATCAAACTGACTTGAGTTAATGCAATATACAGTCCTAAAAAAAATCCGATTTTGCAATGATCCAAACATTCTTATGTTCTTTGAAAAGCCAAGCCACGTTCAGTAACCTAAAAATAACAGATATGACACACCTCGAGATATGTTTCCAGTAATCACACTCTTCCTGACTTTGTTTCCCCAACTTAAACCCCGCACCTTGTCTTCGAGTTAAATATGTTAGCAATGAGTCTCGGTGAGGAGTGCTTTTCTCATGCTTATCAATTACCATAGTATTTCACCAGTCACTGAACCCTTCTCTTGTAACAAAATTTGAGATTTTTTTAGGAAAGTACCGTTTATAAACAAAACAATAAACTGATCCTGTTGATGGTGAATACAATAACTACTCTCTCTTGTATTTCTCACCATTGTCTTTTGTTCCAACTGTTAACCGTTGTGGTGTTAACAGTTACTGGGTTCACAAGTGATCCAATAGACCACATCATCAGAGAGAAATCAAGCCACAACCTTGGATATTTTGCTAAATTGTGATTTTCTTCATCTTTTACAAACATGATTCACTAAACTTCCATTTTGAGCAATTATTTTTAGCCTTAGAATGTATAGTAAAGTAACTCCAATCAACATTTGCAGTAGACGTATCCGTATCAAGAGAATTTACAGGCAAAGGAAGATCAGTTATGAGACATGTGCTAGATGAGCCTGTTTGTGACACCTTATATTTTGATTAAGAGGTGACCAAAGTGATATTTAACGTATTTGTGTACAATGCTGATGACAAAAGATTGGTTTTGACTCGGAATCTGTAAATCATCTGCTTTTGTTTCTTGTTTGATAGTTTTCGTTTTTGTGCACCACTAAACTACTATGTTTCATCTGGTTCTTGGGGTCTGTTAAATACAGAAATAAAAAGATTATTTTGTTTGAATTATTATGCGGCAATCAACACAGGTACACATATAATAGGCAGAACAATACGGACAATTTTATTGAGAGCTTACTGCTGAATCTTGTGCTTTAATTAATAAAGAAAGATTTTGTTTCAGAATCGCCTTTTCAAGCTCTAAAAAATATATACAGGAAGTAAGATATCACTTATAGTTTGAGAGAAAAAAAACATCAATCTCAAAAATTTTAAATTTTCGTGAAATTAAAAGAGCACTATAAAATAAAAACTTTAATTAATATCTGAGTTTTAAAAAATACTATAGTTTTTAGAACTTGAAATGACGAATCGAATGCACTTTGAATCATTTCTTTACGACGAAAATTGACCGAGCCGTAGCGATTTGAAAATACCGCTATATTTCGTGGGGTTTCGTATTTTTTTCGTGTTTTTTCAAAATATCTCGGTTTCTGTCGGGAAATCAGAAAAATTACATGAACAACTTACTTTTTTATTTCAATTATTTATCAGAGTATACAAAGTTGCACATTTTAGCTATAATAATAAGAAAGTAAACATTTTTACAGAAACCATTCCCTTAAAAAAATATCGACGTTAAACGCATTCAAAATATATAAACTTACTTACATTGTAATAGATTAAACAGCCAGAGCTGAGCGTGCTATTGGAATAGTCATTAAGCAACTTAAAGCAAGAATGAGGTAACAAATGCACATGCAATTAATACCAGTCACAGTTGGTATAAACTAAGAAGAGGGGGATGAGAGGGTACGGGAAAATGGAGGTGAGGGAGGAAGAGATGATTACAATCGTTTTGAAAGAACAAAGAGGCCGAAGGCCAACAACCCGAAGGGCTGATGGCGAGCGCAAGCTCCCCCCAGAGTAGGGAGTGGCGAAGCTATGGCTTATATATATTTTATCATTTCAGGCATTTTCCTACAAAGGTTGAGAGAACTCCTTTCTCATCTATCTTTCTGAATTTTGTCGATCTTGGTCAATTTGTTTTTGAAGATCATCCCTCCATCTTGTTTTTGGTTTTCTTTTCGGTCATCTTTTATCAAGTGGAGTCCAATCAGTAATTTTCTGGTCCATCTATCGTCTTGGAACCTTGCCACATGGCCTGCCCTGCTCCATTTTATGTTTCTTATAGTTTACACTTCTGAAGTTGGCTTATCCACGAATCCAAGTACCTGCTTTTCTGTCAGGTTAATTTATCCCCGTCATAATGTGTCCACGGCTCTTTGTATAGTTCCAAGTTTTAATGTTAGTTTTTGGTGACGTTTCAGGTTAGTTGTATGCTTTTCCCTTCAGGCATATGGGCATTTTGCTTTTGAAGATGATGCTTGCCTTTCGAAATGTCTTCCTGCCTAGAGTGATTCTGCATTGGTATCTTGATCTTTATCCGGCGTCATTGTAATCTTTTGGCCCAGAGAAATCAATTTGTCTACCTTTACTTTTTGCTCGTTGTCAATTGTAATTTATATAACTCCGAACTCTGTTAGAGTGTCAGGACTTTTGTTTGTCCAAGATTTATTTTTAGGCCGACTCTTTTGTTTTCATGGATTAGTTCTTGAAGCATTGGTTGAACCTCTTCTATGTTATCACCTATGAGTACAAGATCATCTACGAATCTCAGGTGATTGAGTTAATCCCCTTAGATCTTAATGTCTTTGTTTTGTCAGTTTAGCCTCTTGAAGTCTTTTTTCTAGACACTCCGTGAACAAATTTGTAGAGATAGTATTTACTTGTTTCAGACCTTTCTATAAATGAGAGATGTCTGAATATTTATCTAATCTAATGTAGGACTTGCAATCTTATATATATATATATATATATATATATATATATATATATATATATATATATATATATATATATATATATATATATATACATATTATATATGTATATGCAAATTTTGTTGAAGACCATTGTGTATTTTGCCTTAATTAATTTCCTTTGGCAACTTTCTCTTCTTCTATCTTTTTTATTCCATCTTGTAGATGGTGAATTACTTGTCCAGTATTCATCTCTTTTTTTAAATGAGTGTGTTTGGTAAAAACCAAACTAAATTGCTAAGGTTTCGATCTTATTCGATCATCTTTGGAGCGTTTTGAAATGTTCTTGCCTCCGAAGATGATCGAATAAGATCGAAAGCTTAGCAATTTAGTCTGTTTTTTACCAAACACATTCATTTAAAAAAAAGAGATGAACACTGGACAAGTGATCCACCATCTACAAGATGGAATAAAAAAGATAGTTAGAAGAAGAGAAAGTTGCCAAAGGAAATAAATTAAGGCAAAATACACAATGGTCTTCAACAAAATTTGCATTCAAGAAAGACTGCTACCCAACTACACTATATATATATATATATATATATATATATATATATATATATATATATATATATATATATATATGTAGTGAGAGAAGAGATTGCTTATATTGATTATGGTGCAGGCCACCGGTTCTAAGTCGGAACAAATATTTCTTTTGAGCTATATGAATCCAAGTTCAGGATTCGAGTTCGTTTGAGAGTGTTCACCAAATAAGTTCGTATTTAGATTTATAAACAAGTTGATACATATGTATAACTTTATTTTAAATTTGACCGTTATAAGGTGAATGCTGGAGTTCGTATGCTTAAATTCCTTTTCGATGGAAGGAGTATATGTGAATGCGGAAATGAGTTAAGTCCTTCCTCCGTGGATGGAGCACAAAGTGAAGACAAATGGAAGAAATAGGTGCTTCCTAAAGTGATTTGATCGACTCTGTGATAATGTGGTATAATGTCCTATTGTGTTATATGTGTAGAGAAACTGGGCGTGACCAAAAGGTTTCTGGGAGGAGCTTCGCCTGAAGTAAATGTTCGTTGATGTGTGTTCGATAGAGAGAGAGAGAGAGAAAGAGCAGAGCATAAATTCGCAAAGGAATTTATGGGAAGATAGATAAATAGCGAGAAAAGGATCATTAATAAAGTCAGGAGAAAGTAGGGAAAATGTTTATAGGATTTCAGTCTAGCAGATTGGTGTTAATGAACAAATAGAACAAAATGGATGAACCAAGGTTGTCGTGATTTACAAGGAAGAAGTGTGACCAAAGGCAAATTCAATGGTCTGTCGGAATATTTAAGCCTGGGAAAAAACCGTGTGCGAGAGTATGTGTGTGTTTAAGTAAATGTAGTGCAATATATATATATATATATATATATATATATATATATATATATATATATATATATATATTCTATAGGTTTGCTTCTAAGAAGGCTTATTTTCAGGTTGAGGATAAATCCCAAAATGAGACATGTAAAATTTCTCATTTAATTATTACAACGTTTCGGGTACCTTACCCATCTTCTGGTCTATAAGATAGATTAAGAACAAGTTTAAAATTACGAAAATTATAATGCCCATAAGGATTAGAAATAAATTATTTAGTTAATTGAAATTTTGACAAATCGTTTGAAAACTATTGAAACTTTGGATATGGATTAATTATGGGTACTTTAAATATGGATAAATATAACACTAGTTGATGCAATTATTGGTTGACACAGATATTAGTCACTTAATGAAGCAGAAATAGTAATAAATTATTTAATTAATTGAAAATGTGAACAAATCATTTGAAAACTGTTGACACTAAATATAGATGCTATAAATATGGATAAATATAAAAATATACTAATTGGGGCAATTAATTGGTACACAAAAATATTAGTCACCTTTAGTGGACTGCAAAAGCGGAGATACTGAGGAAAGATTATAGAAGGAACCGATTAAAGATTGGTAGTTTCTTTTTTGGTCAAGGTGGAGCCAGTGCGAGAGCTAATACCAAGATGAGAACAGACCCTAGCCCTAAGTGAGCAAACAGTGCATAAGAAATACACATTTTCAAAATCATTTAAAAGATCCACAACCAGACCTAACCTAACCTAATAAAATCAGTCCAAAATTTTGGAAAAAAAAATCACCTCATTTGTCTTGAAATTCATGACGCTACTTAGTCGAATGCGAGTATTAGAAAACCACGTGCCCTTAAACGTATTAACGAAAAATATGCATAGGGTTTTACCTGCTTCTTCTATTATAGACCTTCAGTCGATTATGGGAAAAGTATGCATTTCCTGGAGAAAAACGAGTGTCAGATCTGAAAAGTACACACAAAACTGCATAAGAAAACCCCATTTTAAATTCATTTGAAAATATGTGTTAAAACGAATCTTTACCGGACCATATAATTTGAAGCGGCACATAAATCGTCATCATCCTGAAGTTTTTAAGATTCTAGAAGCGAGTAAAAGGAGGAAAATGCTAAAGTTATCAGCGAGTACTTCTGGTGCATCAACAATTTAAAGTCAACACTGCCAACCAGAGCTTAGTAAAAATTTTACCAGTCCAGATGTGGATGTGGCTATAACACCAGATCAGTTAAAAAATAACATAATAGAACTACTGGTAAAGAATTCCATCCATTTTTTTTTCTTTTGTAAGCCAGCTATGTTTAGTTAAGTAGGTGATAGGGTCTAAAAACTCAAAATTAGTTTCAATAGAAGTAGTGTTAGATCTTTGGTAGTTGAAAAGAAAAGGAGCAAAAATGTGCTCTTAAAATTCAACTAAAATGACGTTGTATTTTTTAAATGGATGGTTTCTCACATTTATGAACACATTCTTTTGCAATAAATGTTAGATTTATTGAGTAAAGCAATAAAAAAGGGACACATACATTGGCAGTAAGAGATACTCAAGCCCAACATACAAGTGAGTACCTTTTATTAGCCGGTGAATGAGGTTTTGCAAGATTATGAAATAGAAAAGCATAATGTATTGTGAATTGTAACTGATAATACTGATCAAATAAGATCAGCACAATTGCAAAGTTCAATAAAGACAAAGAAAGAGAAGAAGAATGTGAAATATAAGTAGTTCATTCTGACGAAAAGACTCCAGAACTGGAGCCTGATGATACAGTAGAGCCTGATCATATAAATAGTACTGAAAAGAAATTTCAATCCTCTCAAGAATCCCTCATATGCCCTGTGTTGTACACACTCTACAGCTTGCCATTCGTTAGAGCTAAGCAAATAAACATACAGTCACCCTTTTAATAAAGATAAAGCAAGTTGTAGTAGCTTCAAGAAAATAAAAAATTGAAGAAATAATTAATCGACGTAGAGGAAAAGTAGCAATTTTAGATGTCTACAAGATTTGGTAGCACATATGTGATGATAGAGCCCTTACTGGAATTGAAACGTGTTCTAAATGATATGGTGAACCCAGAAATTAAAATACCATTAGAAATGTCGGATGCAGTTAAAAAACTTGAAAATTTGCTTCATCAACTATATATTATTACAAAGAAAATTCAACCTGAAAATTTGACTTTTAGTCAGTTTTTCAAGGAATGGGAGTCTTTGATTTACTTCCTCTCTCAAACTAAGAGTACTATAGCTGAAAGTATCAAGACTTCCATAGAAACAAGAGAAAATCATTTACTGAAAAATGATGTTCTATTGGCTGGTGTGTATCTGGACCCAAAGTATAGATGCATATTAATTATTGAACAACAAAGCAAAGCCAAATTGTATGTATATAACATAACATTCAGAATGAGGAATTTTCAAGAATGTCCAGAAGCAAAAACTGCATATACGCCATCTTCAGTGTCTAGTACTAGTAGCACTTAAGATAATGAGTTTGATTTTGAAAAAAATAATTGATAAAGAGGATGGTCTGCAACCAAAACGACCTCGATTTGATAGTAAACAGGATTCTCCACATGCTTCTCCTCTTAACTCGGCATTTAGTAATTTTAAGTTAGAAGTATGGAGTCTTTTATTGAGGTAAAGAAATTTAACCGTCAGTCAAAGTTATTGGTACATAAAGCAGTACAAAAGTACCCAAAATTTATAAGTGATTATTCCATTACTAACTAGTCAAGTTGGTGTGGTGGGTCTATTTTCAGGATTAAAAATTATAATATCGGATTTGAGATGTGTAATGAAAGAAGACTTAGTAGAAATTATCTTATTATTCAAGGAAAATTTGTTATTTATAATTTTCAATTTCAATTTTGTCAAATTTAGGCAACATTAAAAGTTTAAATTTCTAAAAGGAATGAATCTTAATCTCTATCATCATCATTACTAACTCTATAATTTAAGAATGGGATTTTTTTGAGTATGTGAATAATAATTTCATCTTAGTTTGGTTATGACTTGTTTTTTATCAAAGTTATTTCTAATAATTCTTTTATAATATCAAAAAACAAAATGGCGAAGTTTAGAAAAAAATATAAGTATCGAAATTTTGTGAATTTTTTAAAACCCAAATTACAAATGGTGAAGTTCCAAAAATTTATTTTTATATATCTTCTTCTATAACTATATTTTAGCAACGTGATACTTTGAAAGGGGGAAAATTTAGTTTAGAGTTCCCTTTTAAAATGATTATAATTGGTGAAGTTCAGAAAATTTATAAAAATTTAACCATGGCTGCTTTTTTTTAGATTTTAAATTTTAATCTTAGTAGTGAAGCGCACTCTCCCCCTGTAAGGGGGAGTAGCGAATCCATTGCCTGGTTTGTCTTGAATTTGTTCTAATTATTTGTTGTCATAACTCAAAATTGTATGCATATTATTATTTTCCTTTCATTTGTATATTAAATAGGTATGATAAAAAAAAGTATTTTTAGCCTTTACTGCAAATCAAAATTGACCCTGCATTCATTTATTTATTAATGAGTATAATCATTTATCACTTTGATTACATTTGGATTTCGGAACTTTAATGGGGTCAGATCCGGATCCGGATCCGGAGCAAACCATTTTAAAAAGGTGGAACCAGAGCTGGAGCCATATTTTTTTCTTTCGGCTCCACCCCCCTGGTTTTTACAATGAGCTGGCTGAGAGTATGTAGGCGGTCAACCGTTGATAAACCTTTTATGAAGCCAGCTTGTTATCTTGGTTGTTGATCATCTAGCTGGTTTTGTAGTCTGTTGGTAATGACTCTTGTGAGGAGTTCATCTACACAAGGGAGAGGACTCATTGCACTGTAGATTGTAAGGTCCGTTTCACCTTTTTATTTAGAAGGATTATTAGGGTATTGTACAATATTATGTGTTGGCTGCGTGCCACAGCTGCCATCACCACTGCTGCCTTTATGAATGCTGACTTGATCACTGAAGAGGATAAGAGTCTTATAGTTGATCATAATAAAGTCAAGAGGGCCCCCCAAAAAGTTACGAGATCCCTGGATCAGGATTTTGATGAATTATGTAAGAAGGGTGAAATTGACTGCATCTTCTATGACGGTCGTCAAGATGCAACTAAGGTTATGCTGAAAGTAGACAATTCGGTTCATCAGTTCCCCAGCATCATCAAAGAAGAGAATGTTTCTTCTTTGTTATGAGTCAGGTGGAAGATATCTCTATGCTTCACCCCTGAAAAAGGCTAAGATAGTAAAAACACTGCTGAACTTAATGCTAATAATCTTGTAGAGTTCACGAAGAAGGGCATTGATAAAAGCGTGCAAGCCATTGAAGGTTGTTCTACAAATGTTAGCACTGGTTGGAAGGGTGGTTCCATGCCTTGAGTAGAAGTCAAGCTGAGCCGTAGACTCTTATGGTTGGTTTGTGCCCTACACAGTAACGAATTGCCCCTAAGACACTTGGTAACAGCACCAGATGATAAGAACTTGTGGATAGGTAATATTGGCAAGATGTTAGACACTGCAACCCAAATTGAAATCTAGCCTTCATTCACTAAACTCAATTGGAGATCATCTTACTTCATTGAGTGACAATGGCGTAAAGGATCTCTCGACTGATCAAGCGTACGGGTATACGATCACAGAGGGCCAAAAGGACAAGAGAAATTCCCACAGAGCTGTACCTTCTTGAAAATGGTCTAGTGAGCCATTCTAGGGAGTTTACCTCAGCAAACATGGTGTTCATTCAGCGAAATGATAATCCAGACACACTTGTGCTCAGGTGACCGTAATGAGATGAGAGCTGCTGTACAAACGATTGTTGACATGAGGGGTGGAGATGATTACACACTGGATTTTTTTGTACATTCGTGAAGACACCTTCTATCAACCCTAGTGCTTCTTCACTGTTGGAGATGACACACTGGTCTGACGAGGTATTCGAACCTCCATTGGCATGTAAACTGAATTTTCTCGTCAAACCTATGCAAATTCCATACTGGCTATGCCATGCTCAGTCAATGGAAATGCGTGTGAAACAGGTCAGTAAGGCAGCAGGCAGCGTGCATACACGTATGAAACGTGAAGGGTATATTAGAGACAAGATACAAGAATCAAGTCAGTGGCTGATGTCTAAGAACAAATCAAAGCAAGACTTGAAACTTGTTTTTGTTTTTTTACTGATGTCATAACTTTCTAATGTTGTATGATTACAAGGATATGTTGTATGATTACTGAAATATGTTTTATGCAGATAAACTAAATAACTATACTATTATCTGCCATGTTGAGAAGCTAAAATTAATAAATTTTGTTTTCTGAGAGCAATTTATGAGCGGGTTTTTCAAATGTAGATTTACCAAGTCAAATGTTGAGCAATCACAAAAATAATAGAAGATTTGAATTCCTCAACTCCAAACACATTTTAGAGCCATTCAGTGAAGGAATTGGCATAAATTTCATTTACATCCCACAAATTGACACACCCTAATAAGCTATATATGCCCCAAATAATCACTAAGAATGGGGAAGGGAAAATATATATATATATATATATATATATATATATATATATATAAAATGTAAAAGCGTATTGAGACATATTCCTAACGCATTCGAAGGTATTCTTCTTAATATTCTGAGGTATTCCTTGCATGCTGCTGAATGCAGGATACAGAATGTAAGGAATACCTCAGAATATTAAGAAGAATCACTTCGAATGTGTTGTTAGGAATATGTCTGAATACGCTTTTACATCTAAACCTCGGCTGTTTAAGAAAACCAAAAGTATGTGCGGTGAGGTTGGGTTGGTTTAAGGGGAATTCGAATTTTACATCAGTTGAAGTGCCTAATGCCCTCCATTATACACATGTGGATCGGGGTAGTCTTCGTAAAATTACAGAATATTCGAATAAGAAGATAGTTTTTGTATCGATATGATTAAATAGGTGTCTGGTCATTCTCAAAATAGACTTTCATTTGCAACCAAAATGATACCATTAATGATGTCCGAATGTCTACGTTGAGTACACTTTGTACATGCACTCACGCACTCCTTTCCTGAGCTAACTTTTTTACTGTTTTCATCATTTCCTTTATCCTTTCTTTCTTCTTATTCTGACTTACATTCCGGTCGGCCATAAACTCTTGTATTCCTAATGACCACACACATGCATGGCAGCCACCTGTAAACGAACCAACGCCCTGTCACACGCAGACAGACCCATTAAACCACACGCAGACTCACCAACACACATAAAAAATTAACCTTTCACACTCTGTACCATTGCATATATTCGCACATCCACGCAGACTCACACAAGAAAATCATCAGACAGATCCAGCGACTCCGCTCCATCATGACACCCCATCTCAGCTGGGGGTTGTGAGTAGGAGGTAAATTGGGCTCTGGCGATCCTTAAGGGCCTGCTCATTCGTCACCCTGGGCCAATTTGACGTACTAACGAGTCCATGACCTCGTTCTTATATAAATTGGATTGGTGAAATATGCTAAGGACAGACCTCTCTATCTTATCGATGTTGGGGGGGGGAGGGGAAGGGTAAATAAGTGAAATGGGGGAGTAGGAGGTAACGGGGGAGGGGTACTCAGCCACCAGCTCTTCTATCTCGTCCGACTGGTAAGTAAGTAAACGCCTCCCACGCTACAGCGCTCTTGTGAGCGAATTTCATCTTCCCACCTCCTCAGAGGTCTTCTTCTGGGTTTCTTTTTGTACCAAAGTCGCCATTTTAAGATCTTTTCCCGCCATCTTTTGTCGTTTCTTCTAACAAGGCCTCCTCGCAATTCCCACTTCTTAACTATTATTATTTCTACTTAGATCTGTCTGTCAGCCGTGTATGTGTTCTTATCCAAGTTTTCTTTTATGAGCCTTACATCTGTTGCTTTATCTCTTTGCTCGGATTTTCCAATGTTGATTCATCCTGCAAATTGGACTAATCGGTTCATTTATTTCCTTCTTCTGATTTTTCTCTCTGATCGTGTCTTTATTCTCTAATCTTGGCTTTGATTTACCCCGTAATCATCTAAAAGTGACGGTTTCTTATATGCATCCTTGAGGGCCGAATAGGATTCCTTAATCTTTTTTTGAACGATTTTTTAGCTCTGGGAAAAAAATCACAAAGTAGTGCATGACTAAGCAATAAATACCACAACGCCTTAAATGGAGTTCGGAAGTCTTCGAAATATTCCACTCCTTTTTCAATGTAGGCTTACTGATATATATAATTTATATATATATATATATATATATATATATATATATATATATATATATATATATATATATATATATATATATATATATATATATATATATATATATATATATATATTGGAAATCACATGTCACGTGATTTTTTATAGATGTATTTTCAAAGGCCCAAGGAAATGAAAATTGATGACACAACCCGGAAAAACACTTAGGAGAATATCACGTGAACCAATCAAAGCTTAAGAAGGAAAATGGGAGAGGTAGAGAACGGAAAGATAGGACAAACTATTTTAACCGTTATATGAAAATAAATAAAGAAGTTGGATTTGAACCTGTATCATTAAACAGTACTCGCTTATATGACCAAGACGCTAATCGCCTGAGCTACCATCCTCAACCCCCAAAAAGGTTGATTCAAGAAGCCTTTTGAACAACGAAGTGTAAGCTTTTATCCAGTGAGAGACAAGATAAGTGTTTTAGTAAGAGGGGGCATGTGCTTATTTTATAAATTGGGAATCACATGTCGCGTGATAAAAGCCTACACTTCATTGTTCAAAAGGCTTCTTGAATCAACCTTTTTGGAGGTTGAGGATGGTAGCTCTGGCGATCAGCGTCTTAGTCATATAAGCGATGAGTGCTTAATGACACATGTTCAAATCACTGAGGCCAGCCCATGTTGAAAATATTCTTTACCGTGCTCTTTTTATGTGTAAGTGTGACGACACTATTCAATCCTAGAATTCTCTCTGTGCTTCTTCTTCTGGTATATTGTCGTCTAAAGGATCCCTTCGGGTTCCCTTAGAACCAATACATCCAGTAATGAGAGTTTTGACTTTTCTTCCCCTTCCGTGGAAAATTGCATCTCCGACATAGCAATGTTGATATGGATGAGAAACTCGTGTATTTTGTTTTGTCAATTATTACGAACACGTCGTCTACATACCTCATCCAAATTATTTGTTAGATGAGAGCAAGTGAGAGTGAGATGACAAGCTCGTAACTACTAACCCAACACCCAGCATTAAAGAACGAGTTACAAGAGACGAATGAGTTCCGGCAAAATAAAGGGATTATTACTACTGTCCAATATCCGAACGCAAGAACAGCAGGATCGACATTTGCTCACTTATATGAGGTGCCTAAATTTCAGAAGCTGGATATACCGTTTACTTAATCACGTAAGGATGTAGGTATCTTGTATAGACTGTTCATCTGGTACCAGGAGTGACACGTCCTTCAGGCTCGTGTTCCCTAATTTAAGAACCCAACCACTGTATATGGAACTGCAGCTATATATCTGCTACTATTTTTATTCTATCTATATTCACCAATAATCTTTCCGATCTATCCTTGCTGACGTCTGACCTAAAATGGTGTGGAGTGTGTTAGGTTACCGACTGTCTTCACCGCTTCCAGAGCAGTTGTGAGGTGGCCTGCGCCCATCATTAATGGGTTATAGTGTGAGGACCAAGTTTCTAGGTATGGTGGCTCTGTTTGACAAGTTGCCTCTGAGCACGGTCTCGTTTCCTCTAGGCGCTGGGGCTTGCGAGTTGATTCAAAGTAATCCTTTGACTTGATGAAAGGCTCCCTTCTTAGTAGTCTCCAATGGTTAAATAGGTTTTTCCTTTACCACATTATGAACCGCACTCTTACAGTACTAAGTCTAACAAGAGGTGTCCCTTCCCAATATGCTTTTCCATGGAGCTAATCAAACTTCTCCTAACGCAGATAGGGCTTCTCTTTCTCCCATGTCTTCGGATAATTGACTGTGACCCACGACCCACTAGCACTTATTATCATCTCTTCAGACCTTCAGGACGATCTTGAATTTGTTCGTGACGCTCGTATAGTTTGTCTAGAATTTTTTTGTATTTTATAAGGCAAATAATTCAGTCCTCATTTATTAGTTGGAGATATTAGATACAGCCGCGTGCATAAGTATAAGCAAGATCAGACACGAAGTATAGTGTAGGGCATTTTTTCATCTAAACCAACACTTCAGGAGTTTTTAAAACGTTTTCGAAACGATTCGAGAAGGATAGGTTAGATGCTAATTCACGTGCTAGATATTTTAATTGCCTTCATTAAACAACCGTAGAAACATTTTCAAGAGCGCAATGGTCAAGACCACTAAGCATTTCAAATCTGCAAAAACAAATTATTAAACTGCACAAAGCTGGTAGTGGATATATAAATATTTGCTCTATTATTTGTAAACCTTCCAGATTTCTTCTGTAACGAACATTATTGTGAAGTATAAATTTACTGTCATCACAGTAAATCGTACGTGTGAAGATCGAACAAAGAAAATGAGTCATAGAAATATTCGGTCTATAAGATAAGGGTAGTTAGAAATAACTCTAAGAGTTCATTAATGAGTTACAAACAAATCTTGTCACACGCGGCGTAGATGTGCACGCTTTAACAATACAATTTTTTTTTTAATCTAGGATGGATTTGATGAATGTGCCCATGGAAGGAAACCTCTTTTGAAGAAAGCCCATAAAGATCCTAGTTTGGTTTTAGCTAAATAGCATCTGGGAGATAGTCAAGCTAAATTAGACAAAATACTATGGTTGGATAAGAAAAAATCGAGTTCTTTGGTAAAAATGCGAACGGTGCGTTTGTCGGAGATCCGGCGAAGCCCCCATAAAAAAAGCCCTCCTTACTGCCAAATAAGGAGGAGATTTAATTATATTGTGGGGTTATTTGGCTGCTTATGGTAGTGGCGCATTAAAAGTGACAAATAGCACCATGAATTATGAAATCTATTAACGAATACCTGATGAAAACGTGAAGTAATTAGCAAGGAAAGTTAGACTTGAAGGCATTTCACCTTTCGACAAGCCAAAGATCCCAAAAATAGCAGCAAATCTACTCATAAATACGTAGCACATCCCATTTTTGTACTTAGGTGGCCTTTTCAAAGCCCAGATTTGAGATCAATCGAACGTATGTGTAAAGAGCTAAAGATGCCTGTGCCCAAGAAACGCACTCGCAACACTTTTGAAATGGAAAAGTGTGCTAAAGGACAACTTTGACGTTTTCTAATACTGATTTTCTGAAAAAAAGATCTTACACTTAAAAATGATTGGTATAAGTCGTGGAGGTATGAAGTTAAATGCCCCCTAAAACTAAATGCATAATTTATAGTAGGTCCAGAGCACCTTATCCACCAGCATCCAGATTTACACATTAATAATACTGTGTTGTCTACTTGTAACTCGTTCAAAATTGCTAGGTTAACCTTTGATAATAAACTTCCTCTTGAGAAACATATTGACATGTTGCCTAGGAAAAATATAAAAATGGTATTATTTGAGTGTTTTAGCATAAGTGCTTAATCACCAAACTCTTTAAACTGCCTGGATTCTTTTATTCTTACTTGTTTATAATAATGTACTTCAGTCTGGTCTTCTTCGGCTGATTCACATCTAAAGCTCCTGGATAGTAAATTGTCTTTTATTAAGTTTCTTGACCAAATTAAAAAAAAAAAATATTGCAAGGTCAGCGAATTAATTTTATGTGTATGCTATATAAGGTAAATAATTTTCTTTGTCATCCAACTCATGATCCTTTGCCTGAATTGTAACATCCCATACGCAACACTAGGCAACCTGCCGTTGACAATAGTGTTACTTTCTCAAACAAAAGATATAACACTAATCAATACTCTAGTTATTTTAGGACACAAAATGTCTTTGGAATACGTTGCATAGTATTGTTGTTGAATCGTTTGATCGTTTCTCTCATAATTTTATGAACAAACGATACAGTCGTGGAAAAAGTTTTCAGGCACCTGAGAATTTTTAGGAAACTAGATAAATTTAGGGTAGGAAAGTTTTTATTTGCATATCAATATGAATATAACAGTGAAATACCGAGGAATAAATAACAATAAGTTTAAGTTTATGTCCAATACAATGAACAAGAATTAACATACAAAATTTGCCCCCAAAAAAGTGTAACATCACCAACATATAACAACAGATAAGCCGATGAAGCTCTGTGAAAGTTACAGCAGCACCCTACTGATACAGGAAGCTCGGTAGCATGTTGAGAGTCCATTGGCAGTGATGAGAACATTTATTCTTCGAGGCATGCTCTCCACGAGGGTGCGACACCTAAGGGTCATGATGCTGAGCCTACTCCTCTCTGTTGAGTACCTTCAGTTGAACAGGGTAGGCTAGCTGACGGCCTCATTCAGGTCCTGTCAGAGGTTTTCCAGTATATTAATATTTTGAGACGGGTGCCCAGTCCATCACTGTCATATTGTTGCCCTGAAAGCACTGTATGATGGAGGCAGACTTATGAGATGGGGCATTGTCCTGCTGGAAAATCGCTTTTCGGGGATTTCTGGAAATGTCTGGGAATGAGGACAGTATGTTATATTTCATGAAAGCTTGTTACTTCTCTAAATTCATAGTTTTATCACAAAAAGTGTGACGACCCAACTTTGAACATGAGATGCAATCCCATACCACTACAGAGAGGCATCCATACTTTACTGTAGTACCTACTATGGACTCTCGATTCCGTTGTTCGATTGGCCTACTCCTGACTCTTACGATGCTAGGGGTCGAGAACAACTGGCATATTGATTCGTCGAACCATTGGACACGTTCTCTTTGACGCAAGGTCCAGTTGCGGTGAGTATGTGCCGAAACCAGTAGACGTCGCTTATGCTAAAGGTTGATCAGCGCCTTCTGGTAGGCATGACATGACTTCAAGCAGTTTGCGATGGACTGGACACCCTCTGTTCATTCACGTTGCAACTGTACTTCGGTTTTCTTACGATCCCTATGACCCTTTCGACAGAGAGACCTGTCGTTACGTTCCATACTTAAACTGGTTTGTCCAGAACGAGGTCAGTCTTGGATATTCTCACTTCCTCTGATCCTCTGCAAAACCGGAATGTGATCAACCGAACCTCCGGGTGATTTGGTGAGAGCTGCAACCCTTTTTGTGTCGCGTGTGTATCAGACTTCCTTGCTCAACGGTCTAGTTTCGTGCTTTCCACATTATTATATCATTATCCGATTCTCTTTACATGGAAAATCATATTAATCAACAAACATGATGTGTCATATGAAGAAATATAGACTTTAACATATCTTAGACCGGAACCAAGATTTCACACATTTCAATTGCTTTGCCATTTTAGATATTTAAAAAAGTTAGAAGGAAGGTTGTGCTTCTATTTTGCTTTCCAGATGTATTAGACACATCATACAAATTAACACCAACATATTCATATACATACCAAAGAAATAAGAAAAATTCCAGTTGTCAGAATACTTTTTATGCATTTCTACCTTATTTTATGTGGCAACTTACTTTCTCTGCTATAACCTTCATATTATTCTGCATATTTTTATGTAAAAGGAAGTTGTAATAATAATACCCTTTCTCATGGGCCATGCAAGAAGGACGAAAGTCTCACTGCCATCTATTTGTATACTATCTTTGAAGCACCCTTAATGACTTTCATAGGGGCTGGCGTGCGGTTCCCTAAATTTTATCTTTGGACGCCGGGGCACTGGCTTTCACCAGAGCCTGAAGTAGGCCCTAGGTCTATTGAGTCCTCATTTTAAACTCCTAGCGACATGGACAGGGATGGCCGAAAAGAAACTTCTTGTGAGGTGAGAGCTATCCTGTACCTCATGCTTCGACACCTGGGTTGGAGAGCCATAGCCTTTTCGTTATCCTTGTTCAACAAGATCTAGACGAAGGGAAATTTCAAGATTTGTGGCGAATGGTGACCGAACTTGTCATACTTCGATTCTGCGTATGGATGAGAAGAGCTCTCTTTGCTCCAATAGCATAAGAAAAGGACGTCCTGCAAAGAAGTGTCCTCAGTGTTACTCTTTTCCTTCGTAGTAGTAACAGCCTACTACAAAGGAAGGAAGAAAAACACATGGAAGCCATGTTTTCAGTAAATAGCTACCCCCTGGCGTTTGTTAAAGATGTTAAGAGTAGCGGTCACCACAACAACATCATATATAGTGTAATGGAAATGATACTACCCAGTGTTGGACCCTTGCGCGCAACTTTTTGCGGCTGCAATTGCGATCGCAACTATTTTTGGTTGCGACTGCGATTGCGCCGCAATTATGTTGAATGAGTTGCGAATTGGCTTGCGGCGCAATTATTTTAAGTAATATACACCGCAAGTCGCAATCGCAACTTTGAAAATTCTAAAAAAATATTTAATTTCATTCTGGTTTAAACTTGTTTTAAACTCGTTACAAGTTGATACATGTTGTTACGGGTGAGATCCGTTCCTGTTGCGTGCGAAGCGTCAGTCTCACTGTAACTATTGCTGAAATAGACTGTGTGTGTTTTTTGCTCGTCTGATGTGCTCGTAAAGACTTTGTACTCTTGATAAGGAATTAATAAAATGGATCGTTTTGTGACGAAAACGCCAAGTTGTAAAACTATCTCCAGTGCAACACCCACTACTTATTCAAGTGCAGGGGATATTTCTGTTAATCCGGTAGATAGCACTACTGTTAGCAGCTCTGTGAGTGCTGGAAGTGACACGTTAGCAAGTCGCTCATCACAAAGTCTTACCTACAAGATTTTTTTTAGTTTGTGGATTTAAGCAAGGATGGTGACCCTATAATATTCAAATGCCTTAAGTGTTTGCCGAAATCTAAATGTTACAAGGCTCAGAAAAAGTCCTTCTGCAGTCTGCGTTGACATATTGCAAGCATACATGCAGAGGTTAGAAACTTAGTCTTAAATATCATACGTTACTGTTAGTAACAATTTAATTTACTATTTATCAGTCATCATTTAGGCATGTATTTTATAGTATTTACTATTTGTTAAATATAAAATAATAAATAGTAACGTTATAATTAATTTCAATTACGTCTGAATTCCCAATGAGGGATATCACGATCATATTCACAAGTTAGCGATGGGACGCGATACCAAGTCTTTTTAGTTTTAAAGATTTAAAGAAAACGATGCTTATTAGTAAGGCGAAACGTCAATGACAGCTAGGGATAGAATGACATCGTGATAGGGGATGGATGAACAGCGACACATGGTAGGCTGTATATCACCACCTCAACAAGATTCTTGGATCTAAGGAAAGTGCTCTGAAGAAAGTCTTCAATACCTTAGGCATCCCAAGCTTTGCATCTATCGAAGTTACCTATCTTAAATAAATATAAAATGGCGATGAATCCTGCCGCTACGGCCTTGGATGTGTTGCAAGAAGGGAATAAAGCGTACATGGGAATTTTTCTGCCAACAATAACAGTTTGCCTTAATCTACCTATTGATGTTAAGGCAAAAACCTGTATGTGTGTGGCCCTCTTGCTACTGTTAAAAATGCAATCCGCAACAGATTTGGTAAAATTCTGGAAGAGGATGAGTGCCTCTTGGCATCTAGCTAAAGTGGCTCAATAATACCTAAAAAGTAGATTACATTGCTATAAAAATGTCAAATGAAATAAAACAGGCGATATTACAGCTTCAGAAAGCAGTAGTACAGAAGGAGAAACAAATGAGGCAGAAGATGACTTCTTCCGCTCCCTGTTAAAGAGTGAAGGGCGTGCCGTCAGGAAGAAAAACACGTCAAATGAAGTAAAAAAATGGCTACAATAACCAGTAGTGAACTGGTTTAAAAGTCCAGCTATTCACCCAGCCATGTTTCCATCGAGTGCGTTTGTTTCATGTTTCATGAAACACAATACGGCAATTCCATCAAGTGCGGCAATGGAGAGACTCTTTTCGTTAGGAAAAGATATTCTACGACCAAAGAAGCTCTTCTCTCCGACAAACATTTTGAAATTCTTCCATTCCACGAAGGATATAATTTAAAATAAAACGTATTCCAATATTAAAGCATGTTCTTAAATCTTCAACATATATATTTGTCGCGTAAATATTAGTTCCTCTTTTATTTCATATATTTAGTGTCCAATAGTTGCGGTTGCGATCGCAATCATTTTCAATGACTTGCGATTGCGATTGTACCGCAATTATTTTGGGGTTGCGTGTCCAACACTGTTTACTACCGTACTAACCAAGTACATCGGAAATAACAGTTCAACTGCTCTGGTTAGATGGTATAGAAATGACCTGCTCAGAACAGCTAAAACTAAAAATCTAATCAAAATATTAAAATACCAAGCAATGGCTTCGCTACTAAAATTAAAATTTAAAATCTTAAAAAAAGCAGCCATGGTTAAATTTTTAGACATTTTCTGAACTTCGCCAATTATAATAATTTTAAAAAGGAACTCTAAACTAAATTTCCTTCCTTTCAAAATATCACGTTGTTAAAATATAGTTATAGAATAGAAAATATATAAAAATAAATTTTCTGAACTTCACCATTTTGTTTTTTAATATTATAAAAGAATTATTAGAAATAACTTTGGTAAAAAAAAATAAGTCATACTTAAACTAAGATGAAATTATTATTCAAATACTAAAAAAAAATCCCCTTCTTAAATTATAGAGTTAGTGATAATGATGATGATGGAATTTTGACTTTTTTCTTTAGGGTTATGCAGCCTTGGAATATTGGATGTAATCAACCTTGTTTGTTGAGAATTTTTTTCTACCTTATAGCTGTCGCACTTTATTCTAATCATCACTTCGCTAACTCTATAATTTAAGGAGGGGATTTTTTGAGTATTTAAATAATAATTTCATCTTAGTTTGGTTATGACCTATGTTTTTTTTATCAAAGTTCAGAAATAAATATAAGTATCGAAATTTAGTGAAGTTTTTAAAACCAAAAGAATTACACATGGGTTGTTCAGAAAATTTATTTTTATATATCTTCTATTCTATAACTCTATATTTTAACAACGTGATATTTTGAAAGAGGGGAAATTTAGTTTAGAGTTCCTTTTTAAAATTATTATAATTGGAGAAGTTCAGAAAATGTCTAAAAATTTAACCATGGCTGCTTTTTATTAGATTTTAAATTTTAATATTAGTAGCGAAGCCATTGCCTGGTTCTATGTATAAATAACAATAACAATATTCCCCCCCCCCCCCGATTGTGACAAAACCCCGGAATGAGATGCGCAATCTTGAACTCCAACTCGCCCGGATATGTCTCCTCGCACCGATTATATGTAATTTACCCAGTACCAATAGGGGCCGAATCAAAAATACCTCAAACTCACAAATCACACTCACCCAAAAGACACGATAAGAATATAAAGTAATCTCAGACACTAAGAAAACCAAGTTAAAGGTTTTAACAACATATCCACACTCCAACCTTAATCCAAACGTGCAAACAGAAAATAACGAGAGAGATTAGACTGATCTCCAAACAAATTTGTATCTCTTTGCACATCTAATGACTTCTCATTTCACAACTATCTTTATCTACTCTAACAAATTTACCTCTTTTTTTCATTTACTTATTTCGCCACTTTTATAAAATCTATCACACTTAGCCAACTCTCAAAATGAAGTGTAAAGTGGAAGACAAGTCAGGGAATGTATACAATCTCGTATGCAGTAACTCCCGTGAAAATAATCGTCGGACTAACGGGATAAACAAAGACTTCAGACCAGGATCGACCAGCTTAGAAGAACCTTCCGGAGAAGGATCCTTTCTCGGCTGTTGCCTCTCATTGCAATTCTCAGTGACATGAGATGAATTGGAAAGGCACCAGAATTGTCGAGAGAGGAAAGAACACATGTGTAACGAATTCTTAGAAGTTTGGGTCTCAGAAGGCGACTGCATCAATAGAATATAGTTATAAACGATGTATAAAACTGCTTAAAGTAACACTTCCACAACATCATTTGGCTATTTATTAACTTTTCTTCATAATTAATATTCATATTTTCATTTCCTAATCTTTCTGTTTGGTATTCATATAAATAGTTGTGTGGAAGACTAATTTCCCTTCTAAAATCACTGGCAAGGTCTTCAAAAAGATACTGGTAGGAAGGCTTATAGAATTCTTAGTACGCAATGCAATGTATAACCAATACAAGTTCGGATTCAACCAGAAGAGAGATACGAGAATGGTTTATTTGATAATCAATGAAAAATCGCTAAATCAAAAGAGGAGAATAAACACGTAAACATACTCTTGAGGGACGTAGAAAAAGCCTTTGAAAAATAGAAGTAGAAAGGGTATCCTATATATAATAACTGTAGGGGAATCGTTACCCACCTGTTCTCTCTTAGTGGAGACGCGAGATGGTTACCGCAAAAACATCCGGCTCCGGCACCGTGGGGTCAAACTCGTAACCACAGCGCCTCGCCACTCGTCGCTATGAAAGGCCTAAAGGTTAAAATGCAAAATCTACCCTACGAGAGTGATATTGACTTTCACTTCAAATAAGAAATTGAAGATATGTTTTTCTCAAGCTCGAAGGCTAACGGGAGCCGAGGTAAGACTTGGTGTGAGAAAAACCGTTTGGAATAAGAACCCTCCAGGGCTCGTCCACAAGCTTCCCCCCCTCTTACCCTTCCCCCAGTGGGGTGACGAGGTATAAATAGAAACACTTAGGAAAATCGAGGTAGAATACGTCATTCTCCGGGTGACGAAGTCCCCGGATTAAGACCCCGGGCTACCGAGACTGGATAGGTAGAATACGTCAGTCTCCAGGTGACGAATTCCCAGGATTAAGATCGGGATACCGAGACTGGACAGGTAGATTACTTGGGTCGCCAGACTACGAAAGTAACCTGCAAGAGAGGCAGGGCTACCTACCTAAGGGACTAAGAAGCAGCTCATCCCCGAGCTAGTCCCTGGTTATCAAACCGAACGTTAAGTTAACTTTGTTAAGTTCAACTTACTCTTGCCAGAGAGACTCCTCATATCCTGATGCATCTTAAACACCAGGGGTATTCCTCGTCCTTGAGGAATTAAGAAAAGAAGAAAGAAAAGGCTCCCCCTCGAGCCCGTTACCCGGTGGCCACACCAAATTCATAAGTTAACTTGGTTTAGGAACCAAGTTTAATTTATTCTCGTCAGAGAAACCCCCCCTCCGTTATCCTCGCCCTTGAGGAAGACTGGAACTAAGAAGAAGCTCATCTTCGAGCTAGCTCCTGGTTACCAAACCAAACTTTAAGTTAACTTATTCAAGTTTAACTTATTCTCGTCAGAGAAACCCCCCTCCTCGATCCTCGCCCTTGAAGAAGACCCTCCCTGAATACAGTCCTCACTCATGAAGAATTAAGTAACGAAGGAGAAAGGCTACTCCTCGAGCCCGTTACCCGGTGATCACCCTGAACTCTAAGTTAACCTGGTTTAAGAACCAAGTTCGACTTACTCTCGCCAGAGAGACCCCGCCTACCTTGGCGCCGCCTAAAGCACCGTGATTGTTCTCGTCATTGAAGACCCCCCCCCATTGAATACCGTGTGGACCCCCATCTGCTACACTCGCCAAAGTACCTCGTGATCTCAACCACCTCCATCTGGCCGGTCGGCACGCGTCGTGGAGAGAATAACATTCCTGAGGTATTTAAACTCCAGTAGAGTCAATAAGCCTACATATTGTATATCGAAGTGCATAGCGAATTTAGCCAATTTTAGAGAGGCAAGCTAATTAAAGTAATTATTATGTATTATAATATTCGGAGTATTTCTGTGGTTAATGTTTAGTTTTTGTGTATTAAATTGTTAAAGTTAAAAATATAAGTTTATTTCTGGAATTCTTGGGCGTTTCTCTATATCCTTACGTGTTTCAGACGGCTCTTCTTTAAAATAACAATATTAACACTCTTAGAACAAAGCCCACTTCATCAAAGAAGTATATCACTACCTCAAAGAATACCACGAAAAAAGCGGTTTGTGTGTGGAGTGATCAGAAAAGTGGTGTCAGGTGTGGGGTTATCAAAAAGGGGGGCATTCTACGACAATAACAAATACTACAAGAACAGAATTTCGAATTCAGAGAGCCACACATGGTCAAGGAGAGGTAGAAACGATCATTATGATTCTTTAAAAAGGCAGAGAACATAATATGAAGAACAATAAACAGCTTGCACATCCATTTATGCGCAGCACCTTTATATTCAGGAGAACACTCCACTTAACTCTTGCTGGTCTAGCAGCCAACAACAGTAAATAAAGAGAAAGGAAAATCAAATTATCCGTATTCAAGAAATCTACTCTAACCGAGTAGGTGAGGGAATAAGAACTTGGAGCAAAAATAACAAATAAACAAAACACGGAACTAGACCTACACAAAAGGGCAAGCAAGGCCTTACAGTGCCAATGACACAGGAAAAGATCAAAACACCAATTTTATAAAATAAAAGTTGAAAACAAGAATATGACTAACAACAGAAACATAAAAGGTGAAGTTATACAAGTAACAAAAACAGTAATACCAACAGATACTAAAGGGCATTAATGCCACAATACAGTAGTAATATCCAAATAGCTAGGTTAGATGTAAGAGAATAGTCGCCGCTAACAACAAAGCGACATTTAGGAACAAAATATGGGAATATATCCATCTCATAAAAAGAGATTAATCGGTTCTCTCCATATCTTTAGGAAGCAGAAAATATAATAATAACGAAGAAATAACACGAATATAGCAGACGGAAGCTACAATAATAATTTCTCTACCCTTGATTCAGATCCTACCCTAATTAGTAGGTCCTTGGTGAAATAGAAAAGAAAGGAACTAGTAACAGACCCAGAAATTTATTTCTTTTCTTATACGAAAACCATTCCACTCCAATCTCCTTCAACTCCTAGCAGTCGAATCTGCTTGGGCGTAAATTGGATCCTTACAGAGACGTAACGAAGGTCTGCAAGGAAAGTGTCGACCGGGTCCCTCTCCTCCCTTCTCCACCTAATAATGAATGAAGGGAAAGGTACTGCTGTCGAATTACTGTTTCTTTTTATAACAACAAGTTGACTCATTCATTTCGTCGACACCTCTGAGGTATGAGGCCAGGCTTGATGCTGAGAATATGAGCTTTAAATTGCCTCTAGTTGTCAATTACCACATAGACCTTTTTATTGAGTTGTAAACCTTCGTACCTGCCTTTGTAAAGGAGTGTAAGGTCTAATTGTTTTAGGATCTATGTCTCTTGTTGCGTTAGTAGTTCCTTGTATACTATAGGACTTATTGCATTCGTTCCAAGATTATAAAGCCAAAATGATTTTTTTTAAATAGGTCGCTGCTACGAGTGGAAAACAAATCACTCCAAAGGTGCAAACTGAAGCCATGAACCATCTATGCATGGGAGTGTTGACAATCCGACTTGGGTGAGTTGCGAATAGCTAAGAGTACCGATGGGAAGGTTTCAATGCTCGGTTTACGCGATTCACCAGTGCGTTTCCAAGTGGATTCCCTCGGGTGAGCTAAATGTTTTCCATTACTGTGAACTGCAACATTTGATTGAACGAATCTGAGTGAAATTGTAATGCATTGTCTGTAATAATCTTGGTTGGAGCCTTCTATTCTCTATAAAAAACTGCTGAAAAGGGTTTCTGTGATGCACTCTCATCATACCTTTTAGAAGGAATGCTTCTATCCAAATAATGAATATAGCCCAAGATGACTGTGAGGGGGATTCTAAATCCTTCGTTGGTCTCTGGAAAGAGGCATATTTTGCCAACAGAGAGAAAGTTATACCTATTGTGGGGAGCAAGAAATTGTGTTATAGAAGCCATTGGATGGCGGTGCATTTTTTGTGGGGGTATTTTTGCAAGGAAAACAACTCTAAACCCCATCTAGAACTTGGTTACGCAGATCTTTCAAGATAAGGCGTTTCAACATTGGCTTTGTAGTTGAGTGAGTTCACAAATGGCCTAAATTGTTCAACTGGTTAACCTTGAGAAAGGTCGCAGATAATAGCAAAGTGAGAGGATGGCATATTTATTTTGTGTATGTTAAGTGGAGTTGAAGAATCAGCTTTAAACTAATTAATTCCTTGTCTAAGGTTTGGGTATCGGCAAGAGTTTCCTAATCCAGCTTTGCTGGGGACGTGGGAGTTCTCTGATTGTTGTGATTTGACTCTTGGTTGGGGCTGGTTACTTTAGAACCAACTCTAAACCCAGAAAGTCCAAGAAATAAACACCAAAAATGCATTACGACAAATTAATCTGCAATTCGTGCATTCCTAATCCAAGAAAAGTTGCTTACGGTGCTGTCTTTGCTCTTCCGCGTCCTTACTGGCCACGAGTAGTTGTCTACATATGCAAAAGTAAACCTAACCTTCATAAGGCATGGTCGATGAACCTTTGGAATGATTGTGTACTATTACACAAACATTCTGGCATAAAGACCCATTCAAACAAGCCCAGTAGCGTTAAGGTTTCAGTTTTCTCTTTTGAACCTGGATCCATACGGATTTGAAAACAAAAAAATACGTCCTTCATTGCTGCTACGTAATCGGTAAGGAAAGGGAGAGGGTAGGGGGTGGTACTTATCTTTAATTGTCATAGAATTTTAAAAGTCTATAATATATTCAGTTCTTACTCTATAAGATTGATCTTTTTATTAATTAAGTTAAAGGAGCTCGCGCAATGTGACTTTGAAGGGCGAATTTATTCTGCATTCAACAATGATTGGAAAAGTGTTTTGTTACCTTTAATAAGTTAAGTGAAACCATTCTGGCTCTTCGCGCGACTGAAGGTCTTTTCGTAATGATATAATTGAAGGATTGGAGAGATGGTCGAATTTTTTATTTACCTAACTTCATCACTTTTATTAGGTGGCTTAAAGAGAGCACTAATTTGTGAGATTAAATCACTGAAGGGTGTCATTTGATATTGAAAACGATATTAATGGTACTGCTATACGAGTATTACTTAACTAAGCACTGTTATCAATTTGACTTCTCTGTTAATTAATTTAGCACTTTATAAATTAACTATCCGACTAAATTAGAACTTCCAAATAAAGTTCTGCCTAAGCCCAAGGAAAATAATCGAGGTTCTCTCACGATACGTTCTTTATAGGGGCATCGATAGCAGCAATCATGGAGAAGGCATAGACGATTCTTCTGAATTTCTGTTTGCGTCCCAAATCAATGATAATTAAGTGAATGTAGAATCAAAAGTCTTTAAAAATTGGTAAAAATATGCAAGAATAAAATGAAGATGTAATAATTTCTTTACAAATAAACCAATCATGAATTGACAGAAAGCTGGTTACTATGGGAAGAGGAAATGGATTGGGTACCTTAGAATAAGGGAAAGAGTATTTCATTAAAAAAGTCGTGACCATTAATTTTAATTAATAAATTTATCAAAGAGCAGAGCAGGTTGGCTTAAAAATTTCATACGGATATTGGTATATGATGTAGGTGTCTCTTTATTACACCATTAAACCTGAAGGAAATCTCGTGATAGGAAAGTTTCAAGGCTTTATGACGAATAAAAAAAATCATTCATCTTAAGGTTGACTTCGTGCTAATGACCAAAAGTGTTTGGGGACTTATTTTATCAGTCCAAATATTTAACCTGTCTTTAATAGCTGCATGTGAATAACGATTCATGGATTATAGGCTTTTAACGTTATAATTTTGGCAATGGGAGACAGGATATATATATATATATACATATATATATATATATATATATATATATATATATATATATATATATATATATATATTTACGAGGGGCGGTCAATAAGTTTTGCGAATCGGTAGGGCAAAACAGAGGAAGGGGGATGGTTGTTTGTAGGGGTGTTATAACAAGTTATGACAAGTCAGGACCTGCAGCCGCACGCTCCTGCCTCGTCTATTTAAGAAGCAGTAGCTGATCGCAGATCGTCAGACACAAATTTTGCAACAATGGAGAAGGTTTAGCACCGCGCAGTGATCAAATTTTTGATCAAGGAAGGCAAGAATGCAAAAGAGATCCATGAACGCAAGGTTGCAGTGTACACCGACACCGCCCCTTCCTATGCAACCATTGCTCGCTGGAATAGGGAGTTCCGCCATGGTTGTGAGTCCCTTGAAGATGACCCCCGTCCATGACGTCCGTCAGACGTGACCCACGAGGACAATGTGGTCCGTGTGGAGAGCATAATCCTCGAAAATCGACGGGTGAAGGTCGAAGAAATCTAGCGAGAACTTGGAATATCACATGGAAGTGTTATCAACATCAATTTGGCCATGACCAAGGTTTCTGCCCGTTGGGTCCCTAGAAACCTCACGAAACCTCAGGCCCCATGATCGACTTCAATGTTTTCAAAGTCCACAAGGCCAGAGTTGCACAAGCTACCCTGCGCGAGTGCGGATTCGAGGAGCTCAACCATCCAGATCTGGCCCCTAAAGACTACTTTTTATTCCGCCAGCTCAATGCTGCACTGCGTGGACGCCGGTTTGGGGACGATGAAGATGTCCATCCCGCCATCCAGGAGTGGATTGAACAGCAGTCGGGAGATTTCTGGTTGTCGGGAATTCGAAGCCTCAGGGACAAGTGGCGCAAGTGCATGGAAGTCGAGGGTAGTTATATTGAAAAATAAAAACACTTTTCCTCATATTTCGTTGCCTTATTATGTGAATTGCAAAACTTATTGACCGCCCCTCGTATATATATGTATATATATATATATATATATATATATATATATATATATATATATATATATATATATATATATATATATATATATATATATATATGAATCAATCGATACATTCTTTTAAAGCAGTTTGGGTTGTAATTTTTTATTTATACTAACTGTGCAATTTGTATCTAGTTTCTCGAAATTTATATATATATATATATATATATAAATTTCGAGAAACTAGATACAAATTGCGCATTAGTATAAATAAAAAATGACAACCCAAACGGCTTCAAAAGAAAGTATCGATTAATTCCTATTAAGTCTACCTTTGCTATCACAGAACATGGGGAACGTTCTCTTTAAATTCCATCGATGTTTTCGCTAAATACTTGTAAAATGGGCGCTTGAAGCAGTTTTGGTTGTCAATTTTTTATTTATACTAACCGCACCATTTGTCTCGAGTTTCTCGAAATTTAGCCATCATATAAGTAAAGCACATAGAAACATGAGAGAAAACAACAAAGCGTTTAACTTGGGGAGAATACGCAGTGTAAAAATGAATATAAAAGTTTGAATTAGCAGGTTTGCGAAATATATATATATATATATATATATATATATATATATATGGAATTCTTTTTAAACAAGACTCTTCTCTCCTATCCTTGATTTTTCTTTTGTTTTGTACGGATAAATTGATTATGTCATTTGTTTGTGGCCTAATTCTAAAGATATAAGCAGTTTTCTTAATAAACTTAATTCACTCGTGCCTTCTATTAAATTTAACCTTGAGGTTGAAAATAATAGAATCCTTCCCTTTCTCTTATCTTCTTATTCATAGAACCCAGACTGGTTTTAAATATTCCATCTTTTCCAGCCGAGGTTTTCCATCAACACAGATGTGCTCTTTCTCACATCGGGCCTCGCATTATTAAGAATGAACAGGATGCGTTTGTGTTTGTCGAAGAAGTCCTGTTTTCTTCAAAGCACTGTTTGAATACTCTAACACGTGACAATAAAAGTATGTTGAAATCGTTTGTTTAATTGGTAGCAACTTATAGCAGATTATACCAACAGAATCCTACCAAACATTAAAACATTCCTTGACTGAAGGTCCCTTCTGGGTTCTGTTTTAGCAAATTCGCTAGCGTGCGTCTCCTTTCCATTTTTATAGAATATCCATATTTCACGTCTAGTTACTTATGTTTACAGAAATGACGAGAGACGTTAAAAATAAATGAAAGAAGTGCATAAATTTACTTTTGCTTTGCGATTGGCGCCTATCAAATCATGAGGAACGCATTTTCCAAATTTATACATCATTCAATTGTGTTGCAGAATGTGAGTGAACGGTTGAATGGTAGGATTTCATTTTAGTGAAAAATTTTAAAACAGTAACTGCACAATTTTAATTGGGTTCTTACAAATTTATTGACAAAAGTTTTATTGAGATCAAAGCGGTTGCTCGCTGCCTCATTGTGCTTGACTCGAATCCCACCCCAGCACGGATTTTTTTCGAAGTAGGAATTAACTATTTCCGAAGAAAAGATTATTCCGTTTCTCTTTCTTGTGGTTATATATATATATATATATATATATATATATATATATATATATATATATATATATATATATATATATATATATATACATATATATATATATATATATATATATATATATATATATATATATATATATATATATATATATAAGTGAAAGAACTCAATAGCGAGTTATATTATATGATAGTGAAACCACCGTATAGGGGCATAGGATTTATTTACGAGACTAGTTTCGGTATGAATTTTACGATACCCTCTTGAGTCGTATACTGATAATGGAATGGAAACAAAAGTCGCTAAACAGCCTCCAAATCCCGAGCTACATTTAAATTGACCATCAGAAAGATTGAAATTGGGAATTTCTCCCATTAGTATGGATTCTACAATTTTTATTTTACGGAAATCTTTACAATTATATATTATTTGTGACTTTGAATAATCTATTTGGTGTTTGTATTTCCTAATGTGATTAAAAATACTGGATGTAGTACTTTCTCACCTGAAATTGGCTCTGTGTTCATATATTCATTTTTTTATTGTTGACCCAGTCTCTCCTATTTAGAACGAGAGACAGTTAGTGGATTCACATAGGATTACATATACACCTGCCTCATTTGGCTGATCCATGGGCTTAGTTGAAGGAAAAGTGCTTTTGAAGAATGAGCTGAGTTTGAATAGCTTTTTTGCTGTAACTCCCTTTCCACTTTCTCTCTTCCTTTAGCCTAAGTTTTACAGCTTCTCCACTTGAAAAATCAAGCAAGCTTTTCCTTTTCCACACTCGAGAGAACAAATTCTTTGCAACAAGTCTTCAATAACAAATGACGAATGTGACCACTATAAAAATAATTTAACAATTTCGACCTGACAATTACATCAGTTTATGAATGTTTAGAATTTCAATAAAGCCACGTTGATGGTGAAGCCTGAGTGAAGTATAGTTGAACATTATAATGTCGAAGAGGTAGTAATAAATGAATGGAAATTTAATAAAAAAGCTATTTTCTATATACTGAAACCAGAAGGCGGGCTCAGAATTATTCCAATGGATTATTGGGCGGGATTTATTGAGTTCACGATATGAGAATAATACGTGTTATGGATGAGCTGTCGACAGCCTTTTTGTGTTTTCACCCTTTAACCATTTAAAATAAAAATGGAATTAAGCACTTCTTATGTTTACCCTTTTGTGGGCGTCTCAAAGAAAGTGAGCATGGTTTGTAGGAGGGATCTGTCTCAAGTCTATTTATTCCGGAAGCAAAGGAGCTCCTTGCATTACCTGAAAAATAATATACCTTATTATTCCTAATGGATCAAGTAAAGATAGTCCCTCCCATTTTACCAAGTAAAGATTATCCCTCGTAAAGTTACACTAGTAAAGCTAATCCATCCCAAGGATAAAATAAAAATATAACTTAAAAAATTTATTTAGGAACATATTTGTTAGAAAGTTTATTTTAAAACAATTAAAAATTGTAAACTTTGTAGGATTCTAGAAATTAAATTTAAATAACTGAATTAAAACGGTATTAGTTGGCAATCCTATCGCAAAAATCATTGAAAACATTGTATTTATGTATTTCAAGCCACATAAATTCCGGTAGATAAGAGTTTAGCATTTCTCTCTTACATCTTAGCATGTGTTTGATTCCTAGTTTAGGCTTATTCCAGTAGCTTTTAAATGACGATGTCAAAACCTCGTATACCTCCCCTTTTACCAAGTAAAAGTCATTCCTTCCCCAATTAACTAAGTAAAGTTAGTCCCTCCTTCTTTTCTTAGGAGATACTATCTTTACTTGATCCTTCCTAATTGTGATATAGCCTGAATAAGAGATTGAATATTGTACATCAAAGTTACTATGCTGATTACTTAAACAATTGAAAGAAATCAATGAAGTGAAAATTAATTTATTAAATGTTTAGCTGTTGATACAATGAGTTGCATGAAGAAAGTAAATAATACTAACTAATGAAGGTATAGACAAAAATGATAACTAGCGAGTGCAAAGAACAATAATACTATCAGAGAAACTATTGCAATAATAATGGTGATATACAGATTCAAAATACCTCCAAGTTTCTTAATATATCAATGTATATATTCTGTGCGATAGATAAATGGAATTTAAAATAGAGGTTCGTTTAATACTGAGAAGAGGGATTGTCAGACCAATTATGATATAGATTTCAATGTGATTGTTGAGATGTATTTTTTGCGGTTTGTTCTAAAGTTTCATCGGAATATCTTTGTCGGTTGTATATGAGGAATTTATATGAGTGATTGTATTTCATGATTACTAGCTTCATATTTCAATTGAGAGGACGAATATGTTGTACGTCTGTAAAAACTTGTATGTACCTTGTTTTTCTTTTATTTTAAATGTCCATATGGCGACTGCCTACTAAGGCAAAAGTCGCCTTAATCACTCTACATCTAATACTAGGCTAGATTAAAAAACAAGTAAATAGCAAATAACAAAAATAGAAAAAGAACAAAGGCTATGAAAAAAGCTAAGAAAAAACAACAACAAATAAACAAAAAAACAAGATGAGCTAAAATACAACAAGAAGAAAGCGCGCTCTGGCGTTGGAGATAGGCCCACCTTCCCACAGCGCAGGAACATGCGACCTACTACAAAGAGAGTTAAGTGGACGAGGCCAGCCTCCTCTATAAAGTCATATAGTCCGCAAGGCTGTGTACACGAACCCCGCCACAGTACGAGGGACAAGCAGTAACGATTCTGCTCGTCCCGTTACCAGTACAGGTAACCTGCAAGATGACTTAGACTGGGACATTCACCAAGAACGTGAAGAACAGTCTGGAGGACAACGCAGTTGTCGCAGTAAGGTTCAGAGTATCGCTCTATAAAATGTGATGCATCCCTCGAGTGTGTCCAATTCGGAGACGACATAAAGCAACCTGAAGCCGTCGCGGCATTGGTGTTGTAGGTCCATGTAAACAGCCAGGGCGCAACCGCACGCAACTTTAAGTTCTCTTGGGTTGTCTCCCATCTTCTAGGGCAAGCATCCTGGAAGGCTGCCCAGATTCATGCCATGTAATCGGTGCAAAGAAGAGCTAAACGCCCAGTCCTCAGGGATTCCTTAGCGCCCTCATCGCCGAGCTCATTCCCCGCAATTCCCACATGTCCAGGAACCCAGAGGAAGATAATCTTGACATCCACCCGGCTTGTCGAAACTGTGGCGTCAGGAACAACCGGGAACCAGGAGATGTGGAGATTAAACTGCCCGAGAGCAATCAGGAAGCTTGATGAGTAACTATAGATCAAAATCCGGTCTCAGAACTGGGTCAGACGTGTTATGTCCCGTAGCGAGCGGTGTATTATAGCCAGTTTGGCCCTGAAGACAGACGTAGTGTTTGGCAAGCCCCGCTGACTTAAAACAGAGAGGATACGGCATGAAAACCGCCCCTCTTACATGCCTCTTACATCCGTATACACTGGCATGGTTCCAGCTGGACACGAGGTATGCTCCAAAATCGCCAAATGCAATACCCCCAGCGCTGAAGAAGCTTTGGGAGCAAAGGCGTGAAGAAAAATATTCAAAGATTGTATGTACCCTCCAGTGTAGAGTTCTGGACAGAACCAGAGGCGCCACAGGCCCAAGAACTACACCAACCTCTCGAAGGAGTTTCCTAGCCTTAAACCCAAAGATTTTAGTGTATGAGTGGCGTCTCTCGACGGCATAGGCACCGTCGGGATCGGCTTCGGATACAGTGAGAGCTGTTGGTGAGTTAGGGAGGCGCTAGGCTCGCGTGTACAGGCAAATAGTGCAGTGTACACAACTCAAAGCGAGTGTCATCTCCCCAGCATCGACAAGCTCTCAATGGAGGAAATGCGGAAATCACGTGTCACCAGGTGGAGGACAGTGTGGTAGATCGATTCCACCTTATGCAATACACACTCGACTGCGGATGCATAAAACTAGTATCTGTGGTCAATCCTTGAACGAAAAAAGGATCGATAGAAATGTAATGCAGTAGCCTTATCAGACCCCATGTGCTCAGCGTCACGGAACGAGGAATGCCCATAGCGCGGGTAACAGAAGCCCTAAGGCTGCGAATAGGAGCCTACCATGTAAGGAATCGGTCAAAAACAATACCCCGGAGATGGTGTGAATTCACCACTTCCCGGCGAACCCAGGTCGGGCTGGTAAACTGTGACCTTCGGCATAACGAGATATACGGTTCAATGCTTGTTGGTGTCAATGCTCCAGAATTATCATCTGGGCAACGCAAAAAGAGGTTGAATTGTCGTCCAGGTAAAGCGTAGCAAGAACATCTTCCGGCATCACGAGGTGATACATTGATGCTCAGAGCAAAGAGTCTGCACTGGGGATACTTCCCTGTGGGGCACCCTCTTCCTGCTCCATTGTGCCAGAAAGGGCTCCCCCCACCCCCACCCAAACGTGGAATCGACGATCCCGCAAAAATTCAGAAAAGAAGATTTGCATTCCTTCCCTCGCTACCATCGTGTAAAGAGTCTATGTGGAATCATAGGCCTTCTCCAGATGAAAGAACACCGTTAGTGGTGCTGTATATGAAGGAAGGCCTCGCAGACGGCATTTTGCAGTCGGAGCAGAGCATCCGACAGGAAGTGTAAATTGCAGAAATCACACACCTTACGAAAGACAGGTGGCATCCGCTGTCGAGGAAAAAGGTTAATCTAATATCCACCAATTTCTCCATCAACTTTCACACGTAGGAGCTGAGGAAGATTGGGCAGAAACGGGCCTGGGTAGAATGACCTCTCCCCGGTTTATGTAAAAGGATCAAACTCTCAATTCGCCATGTGTCGAAGCATGGAATACGGGACATCATCCGGACTAGGGGCAGTGTCCGCGCTTGAAGCGAGAACGGAACGCAATTCACTCATTGTAAACCTGTCATTCAAGAGTTCTCCGCCTCTGGAGTTAAAGTCCAGTTTCCGGCTTTCTGTGACATCACGACGTGCATTGAATCCTGGCGGAGCAACATCCGGCTAGAGAATGCGGAGAAAGTGGTGGCGAAGGGCTCCACCACGGACACGGGATCCGAGATTGCAGCCCCATTCTCCTGGAGACTGGGAGGGAGGTCCTGCGATAACTTGCCCCGAATATTTTTGACTCGCTTCCACACTTGAGTTTATCGATGAAATCACAATTATTTTTAATATGAGCGGAGGAGAGGCTACCTAAAAGAAGGCTCTTTTAGGCAGCCTCTCCTCCGCTCTTATTCAAAATCATTGTGATTTCATTGGTAAACTCAAGTCGCATACGCTTATTAACTTCAAATTTAAAATGATTAGCTTCGATGTTGTCTCCTTATTTACAAAAGTCCCCGTGAATGATTTGCTCATGGGGCTACCGGAAGCACTTGAACAAATTTCTTTGCACATTCCTACACATGTTTACATAGATTTAATCAAACTTTGCATCTTAAACTCTTCGTTTACTTTTAATGATAAATGGCATATCCAACGTTTCGGCATGGCTATGAGAAACCCTCTCTCCCCGTTGTTGAGTTGTTTGTATATGGAATATTATGAATCTAAGTTACTAGCCCCCATCTTCCCCTAAAATGTTACTTGGTACCGTTATGTAGATGATGTATTTTGTATTTGGCCTATTGATTGTAAAGTAACTAATTTTCTTGCTGCTCTAAATAACCTCATTCCCTCAATTAATCTCACTCATGAATTAGAAGAAGCCGGAGAATTATCTTTTTTAGACCCACGGTACACCGTACGCCGCAAGGTTTTAAGTTCTCAATTTTCCGGAAGCCAACTCATGTTTCGTCTTACATCTATTATTATTCGAATCATCCGCAAAAACCTAAAAAATGGCTCTTTTTTTTCTTTGTATATGCTTGCCTTTACAGTATGTGACCCAGAAAGGTTAAATTATCCATCTTATTTTCTAAACGATTCCCTGCGCAGAGCTAAGCAGTCCTTTTATGGAAATAAAATTAAATACTCATTTACGTGAAATAATATTTTAATGCTCCCTGTTAATAAACACTTGTCCCATGTTCCGAAATTATTAAAATATTTTAATGTTAATGTTGTATTCTCTAATAATTCCACGTTAAAAAACTTCGTAATTAAAAATTCTGCCCCTAATAAAATGGCCTTCATTTATAAAATTCCGTGCAAATCTTGTCTTGGTTTTTGCATAGGCGAGTCCACAAAAAGCCTAGATGTGAGAATTAAACAGCATAAGTACTGTTGTCGAACGGAGCAAACTTCAAATGCACTGTTTATTCATCAATCTACTTTAAACCATCGAATAGATTGGTCTAAGGCGAAATCTATTATTTTTGTGCTCAATTTTATTCAAAGAAATTGAATGGAATCAGCCAAGATCAAATTCTCGCATAACATTAATTTCAATCTAAGTGAGGGTCTTTTTAAATTAGATAATTGAATCATGAATAATATTTGTTGCAATATAAATTTAATTTGTTGAATTGATTTGTATATTGTAGTTCTGCGGATGGGCTATTCATTTGTTCGTCAGTTGTTTTTTTTTCCCCTAAACGATTGCCTTTGTTCGTCAGTACGTTTGAATGACGTCACATTTGTCTGTTTATTAATTATTTCTCTATTCCATTCTTCTTCTGCCCATGATGATGTAAACACGAAAGCGCTTGGGCTTATTCTGTGTATTATTTTATTATGGGATATTTCAAGCATCTTAGATCACGTGTTTTTTGGTGATTATTTTGGTGTGTGTATATATATATATATATATATATATATATATATATATATATATATATATATATATATATATATATATATATATATATATATATATATATATATAGTAGGAGTATGAAGACCCAGGTGATTACACTAATCATTTTTTGGCCGGACGTTTCAGACCTTCACTAGGACCATCTTCAAGTGACTGTGTCGACTAATGAGAAGGAGAAGGAATATTAACGATAACAGTTAAAAGAATGCATTAAACAATGGCTATGAAAAAAAAGCGGATGAAGACAAGTTAAAATAATAAAATTGATAATTATTGAGATTAAAGTAAAAACGCAAATAAAAATATATAGAATTAATTAATACTCAGTGTAATTTTTAAAAAAATAATAGAAAATAGTGAACTCATAACATAAACTGACTCGAATATCAAATATTAAAGGTAACTGGAGTAAACAATAAAATAATCTATTATTTTAAATTATAAAAAACAACAAAAAACTCGAAAACAAATTAGAATGAATTAAACAGTGACTAACCTTTATCGTTGGAGTTGAGAAATCAACTACTCGTAACTAAAGATATAAAAACTACTAACGAGATTTGTTCGGTTGGTCTGTTGGCTAGTTATTCTATTAAAGTGTTGGTTGGTTATATAGTGAATAGTTTAATTGAGGAGGAGTAATTATTTAGGTTGAGATTTATTTTATTGATGTACAGTGACTCTAAGATTTTCAAATCGAGAGAAGTTAAGGCTGAAGATAATATGGTAAATGAATCAGAATTAAGAGGATGATGGTAATATTCAGAGTGTTGCCTGATGGAAGAGGCTTCAGGTTTAGAAATGGGAATACCAGTTCCTATGAGACAAACCTAAGTGCTTTGCGATCCTGCATTTGAGTTGTAAGCCAGTTTGCCCTATGGAGAAAAAAGGAATTTAACGATACAGGGTTGGAATTTATATTGTTTCTAAACAGAAGGTTTTCATTAGACTACCCTATCTCGAGCATTTGACATCCGAGTTTAATAAACTCCTTCTCTCTACCCTCAATAATCATTTCCCTCAATGCCAATTCACGGTGGGTTTTTTTTTAAAGGTAAAGAAATTCAATTATTTTTGTGTGTCAATTAGCGTCCAATATTTAAGTGAGCTTCGGAGTCAACCATTACTTTATATTCATTTGGTTTAAATTAGTAATTCTAACATAGACTCGTTTATTCATAGCTGTATAGTTTGTTTTTAGGATTTCACTTTTTTATGTTTAATTAAAGATATATTGGATCTTATGTAGACGGGAAAATGGTTTGCGGTGAAGCGGATAGGCGTGTTCTCAGACGCCCAGCCGTTTGACTGGCGAGGAGACGAGCTTGAAGCAACAGGTGATTTCGGTGTGAGTGAAGGATGGCGTTAAGCACGTTTTCTTAGACCGAGGATTTAAGCAACGGGACCGTTAAGGTATGCTTTTTCCAATCTTCGGGTTAATCTGGAGATGCTTCGCACTGACGAGCGATGAACAAACAAGTGAATCCTTTGACGAATGGGGGGGATGGAGTTGAGAGACTTCACTTTGGGTATTCCTCAATGTTGAGGACTATCTCTGTTTTTTGTTGCAAAACCGAGATAAGGGGTTTCTCTGACGAGAGATGTATGAGAGTGATCCTCAATACAAAAGGGGCTAATTTTCGGTGTGACCACCAGAAACAAGCTCAGAATGAGCTTTTTCTCTGTTCCGTTCTTTGAGTGCCGTGCTGACGCCGGACTTCGTCGTATCGATCTCTAACTCGATCTTCATTCCTCCTCTCCAGTTATTCGTCTATATACTTTACCAACCCACTGGGGGTAGGTAAGAGGGGGAATAAAGGCTTATAAATTAAGCCTCGCTCCTCTAACGACTTTTCTGGCTTTTGGTCGCAGCTCCTATAATTTCGTCGATGACGCGAAATTAGATCCCAAATCTTAGGGGAAATAATGCCTGTTTAACCATTATTATTGCACCTGGCCTCCTCCCCTTAGTATTGTTATGCTCGTTGGCACAAATATCTGTTGATTCGTACTTCTCGTGGTTTGAGGAGGCGTCTGGCGACCAGCGGGTCGAGGAGAAAGAGGGGCGGAGGGTAAGTAACCGGGTTACAATGCCTAGCGCCAGGACGTTGTGGTACCCGAACGAGGCATCTGTTATGATGGTTGCTATCGATTTCCCTACATTCCTCCCTTCGAAGAGGTTAATGGGTGAGGGGGGGGGGAACTCCAGTGAAAAACAAACATAAGCGACAAAAGCAAACTCGCATGTCTTAGAACATAATACTGATTCTTACCGTTAGCTGTGTCAACCATCCTATACTTAAGTTTTTTTTATCTCGGGCGCACACGCGCGCGCCTACAAAGGCCGGTGATCGACATAGGCCTCGTGAGCCTACTGGGCACGTCTCACAACACCCAATTTAACAAAAAAGCAAAAAAAAAAAAAAATAATTGATTACACAAACAAAATGAGCTTGGCTCTTAAGTGGTAACTAGACAGTTACTTCCTTATGCATCTACCTTAAGACCTTAAATATATACACAAAACACAAACAACAGCAAAAAAGAATGGTTTTAAGATTAATGGGAGATGAAATAACCTTCGATGGTGTTTCGGCTCAGGTTATACATTGGCTTTATCTTATAGGTACCTTTTATATAATTAATATTAAAGTAGTGCTCGATGACCAATACTTTACAGCGCATGAGTTGGCCGTTCTGGTTATTGTGTCTACCCAAGTAGGTCAAAAACTGGTGATGGAATTCCATCGTAATTGTACTAGCTTTTTATGGCAACTGACTAACTTTACTCTCCACCTTATGGCTAGGGCGGCCTGTTTCATCGTCCCATCGTCATCATTTATCAACCTAACCTAGGAGATCCCGTTTGGATTCCCTCCAATGGGGTCGAGGGAAAGTTCCTTTAAGAGATCGTTAATGGGTGCGGCTATCATGGCGAATTGGGAGTTTAAATGTAACTCAGTGGATGTTTCAATCTGGGGGGAAGGCTACTGAGGGTAGGGGATATTCGTTATCTGACTCTACCATCTGACTCAGTTTACATGGGTATACCTCGTTCCTACTTCCTTCTTCATCCATCGTCACCCTATTTGGCTGGGTTTTCAGCGTAAGTACCTTCCTAGGTCCAGGTTGGGATACACCGGCCTTGACTTCCACCTGATCTCTGCTCGATGCCCTTTCATGTGCGAGCATTCTTTCTTTTTTCTCCCTCTTGTCTTTCCTCTTGTGCTAGTTCTCTTTCCATCTGTATTCTTCTTTCTTCTATTTCTCTCTTCCTCAATATTCTTCTTTTTTGTATTCTATCCTTATCTGTATTTTTATTTCTTCTACTTCTCTATCTCTCTGTATTCTCGTTTCTTCTATATTTTGTCTCTCAGTATTCTCCTTTCTTCGTTTTCTCTTTCATTTTTCGCTGCCTTCCGATCCATGAGTGGGAGGGTCGGACCTACTTTCGGAGCAGTACCGAAGGCTTGTGAACTAAGCTCTTCGTCTACGTGGTTCTCGCGAGGATATAAAGGGGTCGGCACCGTGGACCTCTTAGATGCGGGCATACGGGTGACTACGAGCTGAGCCACCGGATTTGGGGAGAGCTTCGCGCTCTGGCCTATTAAGACTGAGCAGAATCTAATAGGCGCTGCCACTACCTCGGTCCAGCCAGTGGAATACTGCGACTGAATGTGGCATCTGACGACGGGGAACTTGTTTGGTCTACCCATGAAATCTTGGACGACCACGAACTTCTGATGCTGGGGGCCGACGGGGGAAAGCAATTTATTTGATACCACGAAATAGGTGCACCCCATATCGCGTAACAAGGTTGAGACTCGGCGACCATTTACGGACCCAGTCTCGAACTTTAGTCCTTCAGGAGAATTTTTGTTGAACAAAAGTTCACCTGTTGGTCAGAGGAATTCGATGTGGTGAAAGGAGGCGCGGGATTAGGAGATTGTTCTTGGTTAAACGTTGTAGTGAGGTTATGTACCTGCTGACTCGAGTACGACCTAAGCCTCGAATTTTGGGGGTAATTATAGCTAATGTGACCTGTGGTGCCACAATTAAAACAAGTAATGAGGTTTCTGGAGTGTCCGGAGATCTTGACAAACTTAGGGGGGTTATTTTGTTGGGGTTTCTGGGGATACCCCCCTTTCTTTAAGGAAAAGGGTTTCTAGGGATACCCACCTCTCTTCGGAGACAAGGGCTGGTTCTTTCTGAACCCTCGAGGGTATAACCTTTTGTTTGAAGCGTGCAGATCTGCTTCCTCCACGCAGTCCTTGAATGTAGAGGCTCTCCTGTCCTTGACGAATGCGCGTATCTCTGGGGGGAGAATACATAGCAATTGAATCTAGCTCCAAGATTCCTTTACCTTTGAGGAAATCTCTGATTACATTTGCCCAGCCTACAATCAAGCAAGAAGAGAGTTTTCTACCCTTTTTTGAGTCAAGGCTTCGTGAATACCAGACACTCCCAGCAGGAGTTGGCAGGTAGCTTGCTTCGGCGGAATCAAGAAACATATCTGGCTACCCATGAGTGGTACCAAAACTACGAAACATTCACCTTTGGTAATCATGCCACTCCCAAAGAGCTTAAACAGGTTACCCTTATAGACCAAGAGGGTAAATGTAGTCGGAAACGAATAACAACCCCTCTTCTTGATAGAAAAATAAAAAGTTATCAATGATAAGGCAACTTATGGTAAGATTTGACGCCAATTCGAATAATACCACATTACTGTGAATCCAAGAACGGTTAACAACAGACTTAGAAAGTAAACTACACGCATATCGTCTAAGGAAAAACTTCCTGATATACTGTAGCTAAAAATCATATTTCATGGACTTCAAAGAAAAAGGAACAGGTAAGAGTATCTAAAATAACGGATTAATGTATTTATATAATTTATTGTTAATAAAATATGATAAATAATATAAATATAATAAAAAAATAAAGGATTTTCTTACACTAATGAAAATTTTAGGATTTGACTCAAAAATTGTGATTGCAATACTGTAAAAGTCTAATTGTATGATGAATCAACAAGTTTAGTAATTGATGATCGTACGCAATGCGTAAAAAGTAGGCCTAGGGAAGAAAGTAATCCCTAATGTCTCTAGAAGACAGTGAAATTTGCGCAAAAGATTATGGTTTGGGCAGCAATATCTGCACGCGGCACATGTTATCTACATCTTATAGGGGGAAAACACAAGCCAGCAAAAGTACATAGAGGTGCTACAAAACCGTATAGTACCTCTTATAAGAAAATGACATGAAGACAGGCAATGAATTTTCCAACAAGACTCAAATCTGTGCAGAAATGGTGTAGAGAAAATGCTTCGAACTGCTAGGGTAGCCAAGAAATTCACCAGATATAAACTACATTGAAAGGTTGGGTATGTACTGAAGGAAGAGCTACAGCAAATGCAACTTACGACCAAACAAAAGCATATTTACCCTCTTATTAAAGTTTCGCTCCATTCCGACAAAATCTGATAAAGTAGGATGGCTTATAGCTAGTCTCGAAGTTAAATGGGTCACCAGTTATGGGCGGTTCTTGCAGGTTAATAAATGTATAGGAGCGTCCTCGTGTTATCGTGGTAGAGGATTCAATGACCTTTAATTTTAGGCGGCTGAGAATATGGTAGACTTCTGAGTAGAGAGGAATTTGCTTGACCGAGGCTTGAGATTAGCTAGGCTGGGTAAGAAGATCGATATGTATTACCAAGATGAAAGGAAATCACAAGCGGAGGAATCTATGACTCTTTATTAGGGCGTAGAACTCAAGTAGCTTCGGCGTAAGAAGAATTCAAAACGGGTGTGCAGTGTGTCCAAGCGGGCCTATTACTCCATGACATCTCTCAGACTCCCTGGCTCTTCCTGTCTCCTGATTGAATGTTTTCTTACTCCTTTCTCAATCGTTCTGTCACTTTTCTCAGACCATGAGTGTGTGAGTTTGGCACTATATATTTGTGCCGGAAACAGTGTGCGTGGCCTATTATTATCCAATGATGTTATTTGGGTGGAGTCTATTCCACTCCCTGTTAATTAGTGTCCATGAAGACAGAGATTTATTTTTGCCCCAAATACCCAAGATGCAACTTTGCGTTTCGCAGTTTTCCGTCAGTAAATAATGGCTGCTACTATCGTGTTTTCTGTTCTGCACCTGCTCCTAAGCTTGTTTGAACTGCTGACCTTCTAACGCGACTATGGGAACCACATTTGCTCCGCTTTACTGTGTACGTGTGTGTATATGTGCATATGTCTGCTGCCGTATGAACGTCTTGAATTCATTCTTCGCGACTCGAGCAATATACATATATTATTATTTACACTCGTTTTCTTAATACATATACACTTGCACTATAAGTGGTTCGCTCTATTCTACATTGGTTAATTGCTACTACATAGCATGTTATTTCAGCAGTTAATATGTGAGCCCAATTTCAAGATTTCACCTTGCAATTAGGGCGTCGCTATAGGCCCAACCAGCAACCGATCGCAACTTCATGTTTTTGACACTTGCCAACCTCACCTTACTCGATGCCTACTTAATTTGGACGTATGAGAAAGGCAGAGAATTATTATTCATACAACTCTAATCAGTCCACACCAAGTGCCAGCTTTCACTGAACCTCCACCTACGCGAGCTACGAGCTCCCTGACTTACGGCAACCAAGAACAATTCCAATCCAGTTGACCTTGTCAATAAATAATATTAATTGTGCGTGAACGTCAATGAATAGCCAACCGCCCCAATGGTGACCCCATGAGCAAACTACACTTTAAAGCTTGCATCAAGCAAACCTCATCGCGGAACATAATTCTCCACACACTCGTCATGGCTATTCAAAAACAAAACAGCCAGCAGTCAACTGCCATGACACGTCAAATTGTTTCGAAGATTCAAATGCCTCAATATCTGCCAGCTAGGCCCTAAGACTGGCTCTGTATATGCGAGCTGGCCTTTGAAGCACAAAATTCTGACTGTTTTTTTTCCATTTTCTGGCAGACGTTATGGAAGCAGATGACTCGTTATTCGAGTTGCCAGCAGAAGAGAGGACCCTTGAGGCTCTTAAGGCCATTGGTCTGCAGCATCACGAGCCCTCTAATCGTCAACGATGCTAGAACCTCACAAGAAACATCACCCTGGTAAAGTTTCAAGGGCAAACGCGGACTTCAGTTAACACGGCACTATAATACTTTCACAAAATAACAAGGTCACCAGAATATTTATTCAGGAAGAAACCAAGTTCACTTCGAGGCAGCCAAAAGGTCGCGTCACTAGGCTACACTTAAGTAGGTTACTGTTGGTTAACAGGTGGGTCCTAGAGTATCAGCGAGGGAAAAATGAAACAAGAAAATTATAACCTTATAATTTAAAGAGAGGAATTTCTTGATTACAAATACTAAATATATCTATTAAATAACAAAAATAAGATTTATAATAAATCAATGTTACATCGGCCACAAACGACCCAAGTTGTTATATAAAAGGGGAGGACGCTTACAAAGAATTAACGTCGTATAAAGAAATCGGGAAATAATAGGCTTCACTCCTCGGGTACGAGCTACACACGGAATAACCTCCCCGTCTTACACCCTTTCTTACGATGCGTAGGGAGACTCGAGACTTACTTGAGGCTTACTCGAGGCCTAGTAAGGGCGCAAGTTGAAAGAACTATTCCAAAGTACCTGATACTGAAGCAGTGGGGGAGACACCTCGGATGATGGTAATCCAACGGGGGATGAATCCACGGATGGGGACGGCGGAGTTGATGGAACCAATGGAATTGAAGATGATCCCGGTAACGAGGGATTCCAAAAGTGGTACGGCAGAGG
The DNA here is from genome assembly GCA_963969495.1 of Ceratothoa steindachneri. NCBI lineage: Eukaryota > Metazoa > Arthropoda > Malacostraca > Isopoda > Cymothoidae > Ceratothoa > Ceratothoa steindachneri. The sequence continues at coordinate 129,257,614 of OZ018318.1, read as the reverse complement.
AACCGGCGTACCCCACGGGGATAATCTTAAGTGACTTAACTCCAAAAGCAGAAGGTGATGGAGTGACAAAAAGGGCAAGGGGGGTGGGGAGAGTCAAAACGAGCCCACGGTTTTCAGACTTCCCAATGGAGAACTGTAAAACGTCCAAGATTAGCAGCACAAGTACAGCAGGTTGGAAGATCAGCATCAAAACTGGCACGAGATAAGGCAAGGGTCCTCGCAGTACGGACTTGAACGGGTTTTTTCTTTTCGAGAGAAGGAAGCGTCCTTTTATATGGTTGGACGTGACCAGCGTGACATAATAGCCTCATGAGTGCTCCACTTTTTGGGGATGATTATCGAACGCACGCGCGGGGCATCGACCAACGGTGCAGGGCTCAGAGGCGAGAAAATGACTTCATATGGGGGCGCCGAACTTTGTCGCCCTTACATAAGGCCGAAGCCCACAACTCTCCTTCGGTAGTTCCAAGATGCCCCGGGCGCAGACTTCCTGCCGGCACAACATAAACAAGCCTTCCCCATTCGTCTCTCTATTCATGTAACACAAATTCTGACGGCGCTAGGGAAAGTTCAACCCCTCGACAGCTTGGCAGAGACTGCCGATCGCATCTTAGCTTGAGATGCATTGGAAGTTAGTCGCCGCTGCCTATTATAATGGTCCGACTTATCGAGGTTTGCGCAGCTCTCTCACCACCCAGGACCGCTAATCGTAAAAAGACATGGTCAATCTCATTGAGGTGGTCTAGAATCTAGTCAAAGAGTTGCGTGGAAAAAGCTCGTTCCGAGGCAAGATTCCAGGCTTCCACTCACCGTTTAAAGCGATCATTAACAAAGAGACTCGAATCAATATAACTTTTCGTTCACTTAAAAGCTAGAAGTTGATTTTCGAAAAAAACTACCACTCCCTTTTTCTTCCGGTTCTTTTTGTGTTCTTTATATGGCTTACCAAAAGCACATAGAGATGGTATTTCCTTGAGACCCTCTGGCCGTTTATAATTCACTTAATTATGACCTAGGTAAAATTTTAGTTCCCCTACTTTATGATTTAACCCAATATACTATGGATAATTCTCAATACTTTGTAGGTGCACTCAAACCACCCCGTTCCCACTGTCACATGGTCACTTATTTCCTTCGTCTCTCTCGTAACCAACATTGCATTAACTGAAACCATAGACTGGTTTCTTCCCCTAATAGCTTACATCATGGATTCTCTCGATCTGCATTTAAAACACTTCTAGAATTAGCTGTTCACGATTCCTTTTTTAATTTTATTAAAGAAATATACAAACGGGTTAATGGCATGGCTATTGGGTTCGCCACTAGGACCAACCTTCGCCAACATTTTCATGTGCCATTTGGAAACACAATTTCTAAATGATTGTCTAATATAATTTAAACCTAAGTTTTATAAACGATTCATCGATGACACTTTCACACTATTCCATAACTCTGCTTAATGTGAGCTTTCCCAAAATTTCATAAACTCATACCACCTTAACCTTTCGTTTACCGTGGAACCAGAAACAAATAATAGTTTATCTTTTGGGGATTTTAAAATATATAAATAAAATCACGATTACCTTGTATTTTTTCTCTTCCGAAAGCCTACATTTACTATGATTGATCTAAATCTTTAAGGCTTCTGTATGTATCAATTTAAAGTTAATGTTTTTTTAAAACCTTCATCCACCGCGCCTTCAATATCTGCTCTAACTGGCCTCTATTCCATTTGGAAATGGAAACACTTTGAATTATTTTTAAATTAAAAAACCACTTCCCCCATATTTTTTATACCTTGCATTAGGGATTTTTTTATTAACTTTTTAAGCCTATAAAAATATTTTTTAAGTTCCCTGTAAGAAATTATATATCTTCTTTTCCTTTTGGGGTACCAGACTATTTCTTTTAGGAAGGAATTGTAGAATATTTTAAAAAGATTCTATCCACATTTTAATCTAACGCCAATCTTTGTAAACTCTTTAAAAGTTGTCTCCTTATTCACAGAAAAGACCCCACCCCTGACATCCTGCGTTCCGGAGTAGTATATAAATTTACTTGTGCCAAATCTTCCTTGGGAACGTACATTGGATGTAATGAACGCCTTCTCAAGTTTCGCATTGATGCTCACCGGGAGGTCGGCTACAGAACAGGAATGAATCTATCTGTAAAGGCAAACTCTTTTATCCGATTTCATTCCCATTCATGTAAAATTCCTAAAGATTATAATCAATTTAAAATATTATCCCCCCAAAAATCTAAATATAGCCTTCTTATAATTGAGTTCCTATTAATTTTACCCAATTAGCTTCAGATAAATAAGACTACTTCCACACTTTTCTACATTGCTTAATTGAAAATAAAGGCCCTCTTACATATTTAAATAATTACCATTAATTATTTATTTACCTCCAAAACAGCCATTAACTATCACTATATTTTTTTTACCACCCAATTATATATGAAGAATAAAAACAAACTAACAATAAATCAAATCTTTCCTAGGAACAAATTCTTAGATTCCCTTGACTCAGCTCACATCTATCTCCGAATCAGATAATATTTACCATTGAATTTATTGCGTTTATTTCATCTTCCACTTCAACCCCGATTAATGTCACTTGAATTTATTTTTTATTTTTCATTTTTGCTCTCATTTTTCCCTCATATTGAATTTTTTCGTGTTTTGGGGGAATTTTTACATTTTGTACATTATTTCCCACATTATTGTTCTCTTTATGGTAGATAGGTAGATAAAATTTAGTTTAGATATATTTTTATTGTTCTAGCCCAGAAGATAGGCCCAGCAGAACCCGAAACGTTGAGCAATATATGTTATATTCAGTGCTTGCTGTCATATATATATATATATATATATATATATATATATATATATATATATATATATATATATATATATATATATATATATATATATATATATATATATATATATATATATATATATATATAAACCAGGCAATGGCTTCGCTATTAAGATTAAAATTTGAAATCTAAAAAAAAGCAGCCATGGTTAAATTTAAATAAATTTTCTAAACTTCACCATTTTGTTTTTTTTTATATTATAAAAGAATTATTAGAAATAATTTTTATATAAAAATCATAAGTTATAAACAAACTAAGATGAAATTATTATTCAAATACTCAAAAAAATCACATTCTTAAATTATAGAGTTAGCGATGAAGTGATGATGATGATTTTATATATATATATATATATATATATATATATATATATATATATATATATATATATATATATATATATATATATATATATATATATATACATATATAATATATATATATATATATATATATATATATATATATATATATATATATATATATATATATATATCACCTTTATTCCAATATATACTTCTCTATCATAATTTTATTATCACTTCTCTCTTGTGATTTTATTTTTCGTTAATATCTTTCCTTTCTCTCCGTGAGTTCGTGTAAGCGTTGTACAGCCCTGTTCGCTACGTGGAGGGTCTGAGTCATTTCAGGTAAACAGGTCCGAGAAATACTCGAGGTATATTAATGTAATCACGAGCGTCTCCTCATAATGGCACCATTTTTATTATCTGTTTATGTATGTATCTGTGTAAGTGTAATTGTTTGCATGTGATTATCTAAATAGTTAAGTACCTGTATGTGATATTGATCGCATATCCACACATGTTCGTGATGAAGCGGTTATACTTTATGATTCTATCGCAACACAAATCGTAGGAGCAAATTCTTCGAAATACTGATTAACAACGATGGCGATGAGCGTCGTGGTCATATAAGCGATGAGCCCTTGATGACACAGATTTAAATCCAACAAATATAACGGTTAAAATAGTTTGTCCTATCTTTCCGTTCTCTACATCTCCTATTTTTCTTCTTAAGCTTTCATTGGTTCATGTAATTATTCTCCTTAGCGTTTTTCCGGGTTGTGTTACCAATTTCCATTTCTGGGGCCTTTAAATATATATATATATATATATATATATATATATATATATATATATATATATATATATATATATATATATATATATATATATATATAAATACATATATAAATATATATATATATATATATATATATATATATATATATATATATATATATATATATATATATATATATATATATATATGGCAGACACATATATACACACGAATGATCATTTTCACATGATTACATGACAACACATCGTAGGATCTTCTTTGAAATAAGATAACCACGAAAGCATCCTACCATGTTTTGTTGCGATATTTTATTCATCATTAACTGGCAGATACAAGCACGTACATTCTATGGATAGATTATCGAGACAGTGTCCCATTATGTCTCGACATGAAAAGAAAAGCGCCGCTCTCAACGGGACGGGTATGGCTCATTTCAGATAAACAGATCCGAGCAATACCCACAAGGCGTTTTAATGCGATAAAACACGTCTCCTCATAAATAGCCTGGCACGGGGCAAGGTATGCCACTCGTTTCTTGATCTGTCCGTGCATTAGAAAACGTCTGATTCTTTCCTAACTCACGCTTGAAGCCAATAAAGGTAAGTTCTCTTTGTGTTTTTGTCACTATTACGAGGATAATAATAAGTAAGAAATTTAAGTTTCGTATTATTTCATCACAAATCAGGAATATATTATATGGTTAAAAACATATTAAAATCAGGGTGGTATTTGATAGGAAACCCTCTCACAGCTTTATATCTTATCTGGAATGTTGCTTACGAATGCAAAGAATCTTTCATTTTTAATTTTAAACGGCTTAGCATTAATTTTCTCAGTCGTTTATTTGGAGGGCTTCTTATTCGTTGGCGGAAGTCCTCCTTTTTTAACTGATCCTTTATTGCAGTTTTATGATTTTTAGGCGTGCTACAATATCAGGAATGTCGCTTAGCCTTTATTAAAAACGCAATTTTCGTCAAATTTGACTATGATTTTAAAATGGGTCTCACCATTCCCCATAAATGTGCAAACACATTTCAAAACAACAAACCCCTCATATGTCTAACGCCGTGAATTATGTTCATATTTCTAAAACGGTCTTAATTCTTACATAGGTTAGGTCATACTGAATTAGAGTTTGATTGTCAGTAGACCGTCAGTAAAGGAGTAAGGCTGGCCTGATAAGTCCTTAAATCCATAGTTATCGTAGCTCATTGAACGAATTATAATATAATGCGGGTTTTCATTCACGAAGGTCAGCCTTTTTTAATCAGATTCCGGTGAGTGTACAATCCGGATCAGATTTCCACCTACGCCTCCCAATAAACTGATGCCTCACGATATCGGTGTAAACGTGATACTTGGGTAAGGGATTATAAAATAAATACATATTTTAAATCTACACTCAAGCCAAGGTATTCCGTGGAGTACAGGCATACAGCTTATGTAACGCCCTCCCGTCCAAGACCTTTTGAAATCTTCAGCAATCGATGTGTTTTTCAAAGTGCTCTTCTTAGCATGGACAAAATCGGGCAATCTTGCATAATACCTATTCTCAATTATTACCGGTAATTCAATATAATGCCGTCCTTCTTAAGACACAAGAGCCGCATTCGCATGAATCTCGTAGTGAAGGACATTTATTTCAGCTTGTTAAGGTAGAATTGTACCCACGCACATCCTTCTAAATGGAACTCGGTTAACCCTAACTCGTAAGAATCTTGTTCTATTTCAATCGTCTTGAACAAATTGACAGCATAACGAAAAATATTGTTTAGAGGAAATTTCTTAATTGCGCAATTAAATAAATTAGGCAAGTATGATATGTGGTATAATAAGCACCTCATTCCCCCAAAATACATCGATCAGGAACTCTATCTTCTGAGGAGGTAAATACACACACACACGTGACATGCTTATATATATATATATATATATATATATATATATATATATATATATATATATATATATATATATATATATATATATATATATATATATGGATGCAATGTCCCGCAGGAAAAATGAAAAGGTGCTTCCAAGTACTTTCGAACTTATTCAGTCCATTCTCAAGGATAACTACAAGAGAAAATATTATAATAAGGGTATATATAAGCTAGGAAAAGATAAAGCGATAGTCTAAAGAGGAAGATTAGGAGAGATACGAGAAGTAAGCAGATACGTAGGGAAGAGGAGCAAGGAGAGAGGAAGAGAAATAGAATAATGTTAATACAAAATCGATGCAATAATTAAATTGACAAATCGGGTTCTCATAAAAATGAAAATTGAAACAAAAATTAGGGACTAAGTCAAAGCTAATTTCTTTAAGAAAGAGTTTTTTTCATAACAACATCAATTTTAAAAAAGGCCAAGGGAAATTTTAAAGTTATTAAAAAGGCTTAAATATGAACATTTAACAAGGTTTCTTTTAATTGAGTCATTTGAGCGAAAAATACATTTTGCTGAATTCAATTAATTAAGTAGTTATTTTCGGACATATACACAAAAAGCACTATTATTTACAGCTCTCCTAACATTGTATTTATGCCGATTAATACGGACAGATAATTGCTTTCCTGTCTGTCCAAAATATTTACTTGGACAAACAGAACATTCGACGGAATAAACTCCCCCAATATTATTACAATTATTGTGAACTAGAATTTTTTTTATAGTTGGCTCGTATTTGAAACCAACTGAAATGTTAAAGTTTTTTAAAAGACGGGGAAGGTCAATGAAACAAACAGAGAAAGGTAAAACCAAAATGTTTTTAACATTAAAAGGAATAGCAGGAGCTGTATTATAGAACGTCATTTTTGCAGAGGAAAGACAGTTTAGAAGAAAGGGATAAGGGTAACATAGTTTATGGCCAATTTCAAAGATATTGCAGAATTTATAATCCATATATTCAGGACTAACAACTCGTAAAGCCCTTAAAATCATAAAGGAAAAAATAGAGCACCTAAATTTGTGACTATGCGCAGAGTAAAAATGAATATAGGAGTTTGAATTAGTAGCTTTGCGATAGATTGAGTATTTAAAACTAGTATATGTTCTCTGAATAAGAAGATCGAGAAGGGGAAGGGCTCTATTATTTTCAATCCTATGGGTAAATTTAATGGAAGAGACGAGTGAATTAAGTTTAGTAAGAAAGCTATAAACATCTATAGAATTAGGCCACAGGCAAATGACATCATCAATATACCTGTACGAAACAATAGGGAAGTCAAGGATAGTAAGGAGGAGTCTTGTTTCAAAGAACTCCATATATAAGTTAGAGAGAAAAGGTGAAAGACAATTTATTTCCCATTCTCAAGTTACGAGATCCTTGAGAATGAACTGAATAAATTTCGAAAGTACTTGGTAGCACTTTTTCATTTTTCCTGCGGGACATTACATTCATTGCGAACCTCACGTGCTACTTTGTGAGTTATTCATTTCATATATATATATATATATATATATATATATATATATATATATATATATATATATATATATATATATATATATATATATATATATATTTATATATATATATGGCAAGCTCACAAAGTAGCGCGTGAGTGGAGCAATAATAGCAAACAACTCTCATAGGAAAAATGATAAGCTATTTCCGAGTACCTTCGATTTCTTCTAAGGATATACATCGTTTCCTCATTACTTTAATTCTTTGGTTCCTTCGATAAAATTTACTCTCCAACTTGAAAATAATTTAGTTCTTCCATTTCTGGATTTTTTAATTCACAGAACTCCATCCGGCTAAATTTTCCGTCTACCGTACGCCTACCACCTCTGGTTCTTATATTCACTTTTATTCTGGTCATCGTGAGAACAACGTTCTGTATTCACTTCAATGTTTCTTTGAGGGGTGCGGGTCGTCAGTTTGGAATTCCTGGATATTGAGATCTACACGATCTTTGAAATAGGTCACAACCTCTGCCAACCTCATAAATTTCTGTCTACATGCTTAAACTCTGCCGCCCCCCCCCCAAAAAAAAAACTCTATAGAACAGAAACCACCCAGCATTGAATTATAACAATTGTCTGGTTTACTTTTCTCTGATGCCTTTTCCTTTTACCCTCGTCTTCTGAAATGCTTGAATAATTCTGTCGTATTTAAGTATGAAACAACCATATACAAAATGCTGGTTCACAATAATAATAAAAATAACGGGATGTCTATTCTGTTGATTGTTCAGTCTCTCCTAAGCGAAACTTTGAACGTTATACTGCTTTCTTTGTTCATTTATCTGACCATGTTCATCCTATTAATTAAATTCTGCTAAATTTATTTACCATCCAAAATATTATGTCAAGTACAATATTGAAGAAATTCCCTCATTTTTACTTCTCTTAGTGTGAATATTTCTCCCGGTCTCCTTAAAGTTAAGTCAATTATAAAAAAAAACTGATTTAAATGAAATTATGCATTTTAACTAATAGTTTATTCTTTATTTTCATTATTTTGTGTTTATTTGTGAATCTTTGTATTCATATTTTATGTGACGTTTCCATTTCTGGTATTTTGGTGGACATTTTACCTGTGATTTTTCCCTTCCTGTACCTGCTCTTAATCACTCTTTTTGATAACTTTTTGGCTTTTTATTTATTTCGGGGCTCATTCCCCACGCTCTCTTTGTGGGATGAATACTGCCATATAGATGGGGACATCAAGGGTGGTGGCCATCAATATCAATGCTAGGGGAAGGATGGTAACAGAGGTCGCATTCAGTGCGAGCAGAGAATGCTTGAATGTACATTCGGGTTTCACCCAGACAAGTTCTCTTCTGGTCCCCAAACCACTTCATCCCATCTAACTTTCCCAAACCTTTCCTCCTTTACCAAGGCCTCACTCGAAATGACACCTTGGACATTGGACAAAAGGAAGTGATTAAAGATACACATTTATATATAAGTACACATATCCATCCATATACAAGTGTATATAATAGTAGAAGATTGAGAGAGAGGGAGAGAGAGAGAGAGAGAGAGTGTCTGTGGGTTAGGAAAGGGTTAGATGGAATTAAAATATCCCTGGTGAAAGGGTATCGCAGACGTTTTTATTGAGTTTGGTGTTCTTCTCATTTTCTTGTTTATTTTTTTATCAGGCTTTGTGTACTCTGTATTTGTTGTTGTCTTTGCCGTTCTTTGATCTTGTTAGTGGTATGGTTGTTCTTGTGTTGTTTGTTGTTGATTTTTCTTAGCATTCAAGCCTTTGTATGTGTTTCTTGTGTTTCTCGCGTGTTTTGTTTTCATTTGTATTCTCCATGTTCTTCTTATTGTTAGTTTCTTTGTTCTGATGGTTAGCTTTTGTTTTGGTTTTTATTATCTCTTGGGCCTGTAGTTTTAAGTGTATATTGGGTCCTCTTGTCTTTCTGTCTGCTCTTTCCTGCTAGTAAAGTTTCTCCTCTTTCTATATCTGTCTTCTAATGAAATGTCGATGTGTCTTTGTCTGATTTCTTGCGTCATGTATCTTGTGACTTTCTCCCAGATTTTTCGAGCTTTTGTCTGAAACTCGATATTTATTAGGACATTTTGAGCTCTTGGTGTAGGTTTCTCTGCGTCCTTCTTTCTCTCCCTGTTAGGTTGGTTATTAAGAGTATTGTCTTATTCTGTACTCTTTGGAGATATCATATTTGTGTTTTGGGACTAATGTTGATAGGTATAGGTGGGTACAGCAACTTTGATCGGATGAGAGCATTATAGATCTTCGTTTTGTTGGCTGTGTTCAGGTTTCTGAACCTGTAGAGCTTGGAGAGCTCGACCTTCACTCAACCAGGGGTTCAAAACACGTCGAAACCATACCCACTTTTACCTATCTTGAGCCCTAGCACCGTCCCTTCCCTAGTGTAAGTAATGTGGGCGTCATTCAGTTCTATTTAACTCAGTTTCCTGCGAAAAAGCGGGATCACTTTAAATTTATGGGTGTTTGTGGAGATTTTCCATCTCTTTTCGAATCTAGTAACGTGTTTGATTTTCCTAGCTGTGATTTGTGCTAGGAGTTGTGGGTTTCTGAAGGGGGTATTGATAATCTTGGAGATGTCGTCCGCAAACTCTAATACAGCGAGCCCTCCCTGATAAGATTTTCGAGGTCAAGGGTGTAGATACTGTACAGGAGGGGACTTAGGCACCCTCTTTGCGACAAACCTACCGTTAGCTCGCAGGTCCTGTGAAGTATTTTATTTGTATGTAAGCTTTCTTGTCTGTTATATAGTCACAAGGTATTTTTTCTAGTCTTGGGTTTATTCCTAGTCGTAGTATCTTGTATTGTAGTCCGGTCCTACACACTTTGCCGAATGCCTTTTTAACGTCTATGAGCACCAGGTCCGCGTACCTTTTTGGACTAGCAATCTTCGCCAGCTTCTCCGTGGTGGTTGCTAGCGCAGTGTCAGTCCCTCTTCCTCTTCTGAATCCATGTTGGTGTTGATTGTGAAATTTTTTTCCTCCATAAATTCTTGGATTCTGTTCGCAAGCACCTTTTTAAAGAGCTTGCCGGCCACCTCGAGGAGGAAAATAGGTCTGAAATTGGCTGGTGAGTAAGGTGGCTTTCCAGATTTTGGAATTAAGATCATTTCAGCGATCTCCCATTAGTCCGGAGAGTAACCAACATTTATCCACGCATTCATTACGTTGACGAGTCCCTCAATGATGTTTGGGGGAGGGGGGGCATTCCTGAAGCTAAGCTTTGTCAACTCCGTTTTTCATGGTGCTCTCTGCCTGAAAGTACATAGTGGATCTGTGACTTCTTCCTTTGTTATTTTCTTCCTTAGTCCCTCATTTCTCTGTGAGTAGATGCATTATTGAAGAGGTATGTCCTGTCGAGTTCTTGTCTTAGATCGTCGTGAACGTAATCTTTAATTTTATGGTCAGATTGCCCGTTTTCTTCTTAGCTGGTGGGAAATATGTTCCTCCAGAAGTTTCTGAACTCTTCTTCCATTTCTGCCACGTCGTCCAACTTTGTCCCGTCGTCTTTGTTTAGGTATATCTCTATCTGGTGGTTTGCCTTTCAATCTTTTTACGGTGTACAAAATGTTCGGGGATCCATGTCTTCGTCGAGCTTAGTTATGCCATTCCAGAATGATGTCTGCTGTCCTGTTATATATTCTTTCATCTCCATCCTAAGTGTTCTTAGGCGTCTGCTTTTTGTTAAGTCTGTACCCGGTAGTCTCATTTCTTCGTGTAGTCTTTTGCATTCGTCTGTTAGGTCATATAATTCCTGGGTCTATCTTGGTGCTGGTAACGTTTTGTGGGTAATCTGGGCACTATTACGCGGTCCGCCTTCACCATTTTCTCGGTTAAATTTGCCAGTTCTTGGTCAATCTCTTCCAGCGTTTGAGGTCTGTACTCGCCAAGAAAGTTGCGATACTCCTGTCAGTTCGTTCTGGATCTGGAGAAGCATGTTCTCTTCCTAATGGATACCTGAATTGGGCTGGAGGAAATTTTTATTATACTGGTGACGTGGTCGCTTGGTATCAAAGGACCAGGTTTTATATAGTAGTTATATGGAAAATGCGAGCTGGTCAAGGTTACATCTGGTTTGGTTGTGCAGGTCTCAGTGATGTAAGTGGGGAAGTCAGGCCCAGCGCGGACGGACTACAATGTCCCTGTCAATAAGATTCTTCAGATTCTTCCCTTTCTTGTTAGGACGTCCGGTATATCCAGACTCCTAACATCTGTCGTTGAGATCCCCCCCCCCATCCCCAAATAAGACTGTCATACCGTGTGCACAAAGTTGGAGAAAGTTGTGCATCGGGAGGTGATCTCGTCTTGGGGGTTCGTAATCGGTGGACAATAGTAGGGGTCCCAGGGTAGTTTGGACCTCGATAGTCAGATATGATTCGTCTACAGTTGGAATACTTTGAACCGAATTCCGCTTTTGACTGCGATTTCGTTCGATCTCCTCTTTGATCTCGTTGCATGGGTGGTGACCCACCCAAGAGTCCATCCTTCTACCCACAATACTTCTATGCGCTTGGATTGTAGGGGGGGGAGGGGGGATTTTGCAGTTAAGTTAATTTTGTTGAATATCTGGTTTGCCTTTGATTAGGCTAAATACGGAATACTTTCTTGATGCTTATAAAACGGCAAAGATGATCTTTTGCCAAAGCGGGGAAAGGACACAGCGTTGAGAAAGAGATACCGCCCAACTTCACTTCAAGAATTTGGCAGGAAGCTCTTTGAGAAGATCCTCAACCGAAGACTGGTGTCTTGCCTGGAGGAGAACTCCCTCTACAACCCATGTTAATACGGGCTTAGAAAAAAAAACGAAGTACGGAGATGGTGATAAATGTCATCACGTAAAAGCTTACCCAAGCCAATCGGGAAAGAAGTTACGTAGACATTGATTGTCCGAATGTTTCAAAGGCGTTTGATAAGGTGTAGCAACGGTGTATACAGCTTAAGATCCTACGGCTGGGCCTAAGTGAAAACTTAGAAAGGACTATATATGACTATGTCATGGAGAGAGCGGCGTATGTCCGTTTAGGCTGCAAGGACGGACCAATTTTCCAATCAATGCTGGCCTCCCGCAAGGTGGGTGTCTGTCCTCCATTCCCTACTCGATATACACTGCAGATATCCCAGCCCCTGTGAACCCCTCTTGTCTCAACATTCAATACGCCGATGATTTCAACCAGATAACCATTTGTCCATGAAGGAATGCACCTATGCAAGCTAGAGAGGCAGCGGCAGAAATTGAAAGATTGAACAACTACGAGGTACAGTGGAAAACCTGAACGAACCAAGAGAAATTCAAAGTAGTCACCAGATGTCAGGGGAGGGGGGGAAATGACGCTATTTCTACACCACGAAGTGCAATCTACTTGGAATGAAAATTACCTTATCCTGGTACAGGAAGCACGTTTAGAAATCTACGAGAAAGCAACAAGAAAAAGATTTACAACGCTCTTGTCAGATCTACGTTGATATATCCCGCTTCCGTCCTATCTTGTTTCTCAAAAACACAAAAGAAGAAACTACATACAGTGCAAAATAAATGCGTATACCTAATTACGGGTATACGTAGGCGGGCAAGAAGAAGCCAAGAAGAGCTACACAGGGAAGCGGGGATAACACACATTAAAAAGTCATAGAAGAACGGACTCGCAAAAGGCAATAACTGGTTAATCAGGAACTGAATGAGGATATCATTCAAATGATTAACAAGAACAGAAGAACTCTATGTCTCACCAGATTTCCAAGCTCCGCTAACCTAGTGGCTGGTGGAGACAAAGTGCCGTTCTACGTATGAGGAGAATGTGAAAACTATCAAATATGTGACAACAAACCGATCAAAACAAAACAACCTCGATTCAAGAAAAAAAATCACCGATTTTGACCAACGCACAACGAAAAAGACTTGATTAAACCGCACGTGACGCGAAGAAAGAAGACAAGAAGAAACAGAACACACTGAATTGCACATATAATAAAATAATTAAAATACAATAAAAACTAAGCACAATTTGTAAGTAATATATTACAAATCAACAGTAAATGCGCATTATATATTAAAAAACATTAAAAATTGTTAAGAAAAATTGCTTTAACGCCATAAAGTAAAAACTATCTCTTTTCTCCACTTGTTTATTTTCATGTATCAACCCCCCCCACCTTTTTTTTCCTTATGCATATACACACACTTACAACAATTCAAATACCCGTAAAGGGCATGGCGATTTGCTTTCATGGCCACCGTGCTGACGGGACTAAGCGCCCCGTCCGGCCCCAGCTTGCATGCCTCTTTTTCTTCCACTAACCTCTACCTCGTCTTCTGTACCATTTCTCTTTCACCCTGCATCGACCTTCCATCCATTCTTTTTACTCACTCATTTTTTCTACCCTTTCATCGGCCCCTCCTTCGCCTGCCCATGGACCTCCTCGATCACACCCGGCGCTACCCTGAACCACGGAATTGAACAATCTCACGACCAGATGTTAGGCGTGGTCACCCTAACCGCTCTAAAGTCTGTCACCAAGCTGGATCCGCTACTCTGATCAGCCTATCATGTTATGTGTTAGGTTGGTCCGGGGTTCCCAAGGCGTAGCGTTGAAGGTGGATAGCGCCCCGCCCAGTGGTACCTGGCGGGGCCGTGTAAAAGGTGACCTGTAGTGCCAGTCTCTTGTTGGGTTCATTGTGGGCCGCCACGGGCAGGGGGTGTGGAATCTCATTTATTCGCCATGGATACTTATATTATTGACTCACCAACTTTTCAAAATGAACAAACAAAAAACCCACAAAAAAACAACAAACAAAAAACAAACGACCTCAGAAAATTACAACACGCTCAAAACCACAAGAAATGAACCGTTATGTGCAATCGAACTGCGAGAACAACTACAAGTCTATACAAAACAGTCATAGCCAGAATTCTCAATCAATCCCGACCAAACAGAGGCTATAGTTAAAGCCAAGTCAGAAAAAAATATCAAAAAACTACTGGCCCTCATCGCCTTATGTGACAATTTAATAAAACCAACGACCAAAAATAATCACAACATGAAAGTAGGTACGGTTCTGCTCAATAGATTTATGCCTGGACCCAAAAGTACATAGGCCTTCATATGCAAAGGGATACAAAGGCTATTCGAAGATGATTGCCATAAAATAGACTCTGTGTCCATCTTCGAGAAAAAATTGCTCACACGCTCAACTCCGCTGAAAATCGACAAAATAACATTCAAACAGCAAACCATCCCACAAACAATCAAATTCGCAGGAATAACAATCCGAATAGAGGAAGAACTGCCCACTCCAATTCAATGTCGATCGGGCCTGATGTTTGGTCCCCCTACCAAATCTTGTAAAAACGATCCATAATTATGCTTCAAATGCAGCGAAAAAGGAAACAACAGTGAACAATGCAAAGCAAAGGAAAGATGCATTAACTGTGGAGATAACCACCACGCATTTAAGGGAACATGTCGCACTTCAACTTCCATCAAGAGTTATAGATTAGAACTGTCCGTTTTGACATTCGAAGGCACTAAGCCTTAAAAGATATGGCCGATGAAGGAAGAACGTTGAATTCACCAACTTATGCTACCGTTGCCTCCACCACCAAAACTCCAACCTCCGAGTTAGCTTCCAAACCAACATTTGATCCAACAGCCCGCAACAAAACCTCACTATCCAAGGAAAACAGCTTACGACCCCTAGAAAGCACAAATTTTAAACCGCACCATGACCAAACTGGACCATCAACTACTAAGCACCCTGAAACAGAACTACCAAAAGTGCACTCACAAAAAGAAGCAACCAAGAATCCCCCAAATCTGTCACTTCCTCCTTATCGCCAACTAAAAGCCCAAAAGTCAAAGTAACCCAAAGAAACAACTCATCTAGCACAGAAACTATATGCTATGAGAGCAAGCTACTCTCACCCCTCCACAAGAAACCCATAAACGTACAATCCTTGACCCCAGACACCCATTGCCCTGCATCTAAAGCCTAGAAAACAACACAGTCTGGATCAAACACACCAACACAAAAGAGAAGTACAGATCCCCAAAAAGACACTTGCCTTTCCCAAATATCACCATATAGATTACCAACTTCCCCACCAAGGTCCAGACATTTAACTACAAATATAGAAGAATCGCCTATGAACAAGGAACTGGATACAAACAAGAATGCCTCCAGACATACAGCCCCACTGTCACTACAGAGTCCACAACAAACACTCTCGCCCGCTAGTCAGGGAGAAATACTTCTACCAAGCACTTGGTGTAACACAAAACCAAAGATGCAGCACCCACAGGTAACCTACAAAGAACCTTTTGCTAAGAAAACTAACAATGCGAACAAAAATATACCAACCTGATAATACCAGGCACGAAGTTGGCCTGAAGGCCAACTTCGAATCATTACAAAAATTAATCACAGAAAAAGATCCAGTGTGTATTTGTCTCAATGAGACTATGCACTCAAACCCGCAGCAGCATTTGAATAACAAATATGGCTGTCATTTCATTACAACCGACTCAACCAAAGACAACACCATTTACACGCGACGAAATATTCCACATACTTAATACCATTTAAACCAACCCCTAAAAACCATAGCCGTTCAGCTACATTGCCCAGAACTCATAACATTATGTTCTATATACTTGTCCGCTAACATGCCCCTAAACCGTCAGGACCTCGAAACCCTCTTCGAGCAAAAAGCAGTGCCGTTTCTCATCCTCGGTGACTTCAACTCCAGAAGCAACTACTGGAACGATACAAAAAAACAAACACTCGAGGACGCATCCTAACAGACTTAATAGAGCGCCGATACATCAACATCTTAAATACAAACACCTCAACACATTATCACCAACAAACCTCTGTCTAACATAGACTTAAGCCTAACTCTCCTTAATTTCCCCACAGAAATTCATTGGAGCGTTCACTCAGATCTATGTGGTAGCGATCACTACCCAATAATGATCAAATTTCATGTTCAAATAGCCCCAATTCACAGGAAACGATGGAATTATTACCAAGCAAATTGGACCGCCTTCGCATTGACGACAGACAAACTCCAACCCAATCCAGAGGAGGATATCTGCTAGCTCACGGCAGAACTACAGAAAGCAGCTGACGATCACACCCCAAAGACCAACCACAACACCAGTAGGCGCACTACTCCATGGTGGACCAACAGTGCCAAGAGGATAAAAGAAAACGTGATAAAGCTCACAGAATTTTCATAAGAACTAAAACGTTATAGAATTACATGGAATATAAAAGAACATCCCAAATATTTGGCAACAAATAAAAAAGATGCAGGGAAACCGCACCCTATTCACCTCCCTATCATTTGTGTTAATGGCAATACCATCAGCAATCAAACCGAAGTAGCTAACATAATAGGACATTATCTCAGTGCCATCTCTAAAGGATCTCGGAACAAGACCTCTCTAACCCGAGAAACTATAACAGAATCAACAAATTTAGGCTTCTCAACCAACAGAATCCTTCCTTACAACAATCCTTTCTCCATGAACAAATCACAAGAATCCATAGAAGAAAGCCAAAACACAGCTCCTGGAGATGACGAAATCTCAAACCTTATTATACGTAAAATCCATCCAAACACTTTAGTGCTGCTGTTGGACATTTACAACCACATCTGGACTAATGGCTCCTTCCCGGATAATTGGCGTCAGGCGCTAGTCCTCCCCTTCTTAAAACCTGAAAAAGATCCATCAAACCCAATGAGTTATAGACCGATCTCCTTGACACCATGCCTATGGAAAATATTAGAAAGAAGGGCTAATGCTAGATTAAAATGGTATCTAGAAACAAACAACCTTCTGTCCTTAAACCAATATGGTTATAGAAAATATCGCTTCACACTAGATCCTTTAACCTCCTTGACCACGACGTCAATCGAGCATTCACCGAAGGTAAGCTTGGCCCAGCGGTCTTTTTTGACATTGCCAAGGTGTATGAAACGGTCTAGCGACGTCATATACTCAATAACATACACGAGCTGGGAATCAGAGGACCAGTCGCACCCATAGGTGGGCGTTATCGCGATAACGATATCGGGTTATCCGATATTTTTTTCCGTGTTATCGATTAATCGGTATCGCCGATACTTTTGGTTCTAAACTAGCGATAATCGATAATTTCAGTTCAATTTTTGGTTTTAGTTTAGCACAGGGGCGAGCCGCGCGTGCCTTGGAGGCAGAAATATGTAGGTTTGAGCTGTGAGGAGGATCCTCAAAACCTATGAGGAGATGAAGGAGAGCCTCACCAGGTAAGAAACTAAGAAACAATATTAAAATATTTTTACTATTGTATTATAAAATAATGCTATATATAGTCAATAATCAATATTGTATTAAAATTTTGGATTTATCGATTATAGATTTATCGGTTATCGCGCCCACCTATGCTCGCACCCTTCCTCTAAACTTCCTCAACGATAGAAAATTCACAATAGATCTCCATGGAGCCCGGTCTACACAATTCAGCCAACACGAAGGAGTATCACAAGGAAGTGTGCTCAGCAGAACCCTGTTCATAATAGCAATCAACAATTTGACTCTCCAAGTACACTCTATCATTAAATGATCATTATATGTGGACGACTTGGCAATTTGGCTCCCAGGCACCAGGCAACATAAATGTCAAATCGCCTACAAGAAGCAATATACAAAATTTAGAACTACTCGGTACAACACGGCTTCACAATTTCAAGTGAAAAACAATAGTCATAACCTTTACAAGAAAAAGACAAATTCCTCATATCCTATTGCTACTTGAACGACGCCCAATCACTTGTTAGAGGGTTACATGGAAAACCCACATCTTAAACATCAAAAACGGTGCTAGAAAGTCACAAAAAGTTCTGACTAAATTTTCGCATCATCACTGGGTGTCAAACAGAAGCACCCTCCTGTACCTTTACGAAACTCTTATCTTGTCCAGAATAGACTACGGATGCCATATGTATAGAGCAGCATCAAAATTGGTAATCCAAGAATTAGGTCCTGTACAAAACCAAGCCCTCCGTCTAGCCACCGGTACCTTCAAATCAACCCCAACATCCTCACATAACGCCGAGACCGGAATGCTACCTTTGCGTCACTAAAGTAAGTGGCAGAACTAATATACCTTGCGCGTGTTTACAGACATAACAGCAAACTCAAAAGAATACTAAAAAATACGCTATCAGCAGACAATCTAAGGACACGCAGCTACATCGCCTACACGGTAAGGGTTAAAAACCTGCCAGAACCATACATCCTCAGTGACAACTATTATATTAATCCCCCGTGGATTACTCAACCTTCAGTAATATATCAAATAACTCTCCCATCTTCGAACTCGACCATGACGCTCGTAGTGCTATCCAACATTTTCCAGGACCACCAAAGGTCCCATCAACCATGTCAGTCTCTCTTCACAGATGGATCGAAGTCGGCGGAGGGCGTAGCATGTCCACAATTCTTCTGCACCTCATACGAAAAGCCCGACTTCCCGATTGTGCTTCAATCCTTTCAGCAGAAAGCACTGCCATCTACACGGGTCTCAGGTCCCTCAAAACAGGTACCAACAAAACCACAATATTTTCACACTCAAACAGTGCGATGACAATGATAAAATCACGCAACCAAACTCACCCCATAGCCATTGAAATTCAAAGAAAGATAACGACATATCTTTCTGGTAACGTAACCCTATGCTGGTGCCCCTCCCATGTTGGGATAAAAGGCAATAAAGACGCTGATAGAGCCGCAAAATCAGCAGTCGCAGACAACTCACTGTCCACTGAAACAACATACCACAAAGACTATTACAACCTCTTTGTTGAGACAGTTAAAAACCAGTGGAAATCTGAATGGTATGCACACGGTCATCAGCATCTGCAACAAATAAAGGATGACCTCAACAAATGGAAGAACTCTTCCAGAAATTCTCGAAGAGATGAAGTCGTCGTAAAACGATTACGACTAGGACACACAAAGCTTATCCACAGCTACCGCTTCGCAAATGCTTCTCTACCACAATGCACTACCTGCAACGCCCAGTTATCTCTCCCACACATACTACTAATCTACACCAGATTCCACCGACACCGGAAAAGATATTAAAGAAAATCCTCGCCGATGAACCCAAAACAAGTACGGCAGTGATAGATTACTTACAGGAGAGTAAATTATATACTAAAATTTAGAAAAAGAAAAGAAGTAAAACCCGATAAATTATGAAGCTTCAGTTCTTGCCATTTTAAAACCTTTTAATTCAGGCACCATTTCATTACTACCACCCATTCATTCCAATTCACTTTATCTATCAAATCACCATTCACACACTCATGACTATTATTCATGCTTTTAAATTTTTAATAACTATAAAACACCGTGCCCGTTTAGACCCATACAGGGTGAAAGATGCCTTAAAACGCTTGGATCAATTCAAATTCAGATCATTCATCGACGGACTGAATTTGGCTTCATTTTTTGAACGGAGAGCTGTGAGCGCTCTTAAGGAAAAGTTAATTATTCATTAATGTTAACGTTAACTTCACGATAAGAAGAAAGAAGTAATATATGTGCCCTCTGGACTGATTGGAGATTCTTCCTGTTTCCTAAAGGGGTAATTTCTCCTTAATTTCCTTCTTATACCCCTCTTTAACTTCCACCTATTTTACCGACTAAAGCGACATAGCACGACCACTGCTGCGACCAGAGCCACTTAAAATAGGGTATAGTGGACCCCAGAAGGAAGCCCCAAAAGGGGGCGCGAAGAAGGGGAGTCCTTAAGACCACGAGCCCGAAATTCTGTGGAGGCGCCTATTAGCTTAGACCTATTTAGGTAGGGTGGTCGTGAAGCGCTATAATAAGTAGGTAAATAGGAAACCATAGGCTGTTAGGCAATAGATAACGTTTTCAGTGTCCGTTTTTTAAGATTTAGAGAGGAAAAAAACAAACAAACATAGACTTCGGAGAAAGGAACGAAAAAAAGAGCGCTTAGGCGCTCGACTAGCAAAAAGGTTGGGGACCATCCCTCAATGGGGAAAGGAGGCAGCCTGGAATGCCTCTGAGTACCTCTATGGACAATTGACCAGGAGAACAAGCCAGACAAAGGAAAGATCTGAGAGACAGTATTCGGACAGCTAAAAGTAGCCCTCGTTAAAATTATCGGCATCCCAAATGGCTACGTTGTAGTTACAAGCACAGAAAGGGAGGTAGAAAAATTAGTGAACCAAGAAGGACACTCTTAACGAATTATTATTTCCTATACCACCAAATAAGTAGCTGTAAAAATAAATCAAGTCTCAAAATTTATTACGCTAGACTTCTTAGTCGGTATTTTTACTGAATAATCCATTATTTAAGAGAGTTGGCGCAAATTCGTGAACTTCGTTTACTAAACACAAAAGTAAACATGGCGGTGCCCAGTGATAGTGTAAACATTGAAGAGTCATGTGGTGCATGTGAATCCAGCGATGATATGCTGCACTCATTGCGCTGTGACGACTGCAAAGACCGGATCCACTACTATTGCAGCAATTTACCTCTCTACCAACTAATGTGTTTTGCAAATTCGAACAGAAGATACACCTTTGAGAAGTGCTGCAGGGGGAAATACGATAGTGATGAAGACGAGTAGATAAATGAAGCACAAGCAGCCATATTAAAACAAAGAAAAGGCATCCCAGCAGACCAAACAAACAAAAACACAGCAAGGCCTACAAAAACAGTGAGTACCAAGGAAGAAGCAGAGGAAATTAACAAAAAAAAACAACAAAACTGTGATCGTGAGCAGCCAAACCCCAACCCTGAGAACACACTCAATAACGGAGTATTAGGCCTAGGAAACACCCCGGAGGATATAAATTTTTCACAAGCATATGACCACCTCCAACTCAGCACCAGTCAACATCCAGAACCACCCAGTTCAAATGGAGGGACAGAAAATGGTTCAAATATAACAACAGAAAATGCAAACCGCAACCAACGCACAAATAAACCCGGACTGACACAAGTGTCAAAATACTACAGAAAAGGCTTGTGCAAATTTGGCAGATCTGGTGAAAATTGCCACTTTAGCCACCCTCGAAAAGTTCTTAAAAGAGGGAAACAAACAGGCGGATGCATGCTAGAGAAAAAATGTAAATACCTGCATCCTAGCATATGCAAAAGCTCCTGGCGCAACAGAGGATGCTTCAACCCTAACTGCAAATTCCCACACCTAAAAGGGACAAAAAGATCGAAGGCAAAATCCTAAATACACACCTAACCACCCACAAATATTCCCGGAACTAAATACCTCCCAAAACAACAAAACAACCACCAAAAACAGGAAAACCAGATTTATTCTAACGTAGTAAAGGCTAGTGGAAACCAGAACCAGGACACCGCACCCTTGGGATTTCATGAATTAGCAAGACAAATCCAGGACATGCAGAATTCTTTAATATACCTGATGGGTATCATGAAGACACAAGTGAAAAGCCCCGTACTCATGGGAAAGAAAAGTGATACCACTACAAGTACAACAATAACCTATACAAAAACTCGAGGGCCATTAATTAAACTGCTATCATGCAACATCAGAGGCCTATATCCGAGGTGCAACCAAAACAAGGTCCCACTACTGCAAGAAATAGCCGCCACAGATAAAATATCTTTACTTGCACTAACTGAAACCCATCTGCATAATGGCATACTGAACATAGAGATACGGATCCAAGACTACGAATTATACCGCAAAGATAGAAAGAATAGAAGGCATGGAGGTGTGGCCATGTACATCGAGAACAACCTCGCTGAAAGTGTAACTACCTTGGAAAGTTTCTCGAATGGAACATGAGAAATTCTCTCCCTCTTTATAAAGGAGATAAACCTGGTAGTAACAGTAGTATACAGGCCACCAAATACCCCCCAGGAGCAGCTGCAAATAGTCATGGACAAAATTAGAAACACATTGGACAACCTACCAACCCCAGACACAGAGTTTCTATTACTAGGGGATTTCAACTTCCCCCATGTGGACTGGGATACACTAGAAATAGAGGGCGTATCAAAGAAGAAAAATACCAAGCAAAGAAACTGACAGCCCTCATGGAGACAAAATTCTTAACACAATTTATAACAACCCCGACCAGAGGCCCCAACATCCTGGAACCTGCTGATAAGTAATAACCATGGTATATTACACAAATACATACTCATGGAGACCACCATGCCAGACCACAAGATCTGCGAAGCCACGCTCACAATTAATGCGCTGGTAAACAAGCAGGGGCAACAAAAATGCAGAGCCAAGGCAGGTTTGGGAAAACTCAACTTCCATGTCAAAAACATAAACTGGGCTGAACTAAGGAACAACCTAAATGTCGACTGAAAGGCAGTGCTGAGCTAATGCTCTCCACTTTTTCAAGAATTTGCGAGGGAATATGTGAAGCACATGTACCACCAAAAAGAACATCAAGGAAAACCAGGAATATACTAAGAGATAGACGCATTCTAATGAGAAAGAGGAGCCTCGTTAAAGCTAAACTGGCTAGGAACCCCCCCACAACATAAAGCCGCCAAACTACAAGAAATTCCAAGAAATAGATAGAAAACTACTAAAATCTCATAAAAACCAGAGGAAGAAAGAAGAACTCCAGGTAGTTGAAAATATAAAAGTGAATGCAAAGTTCTTCTTTACATACACAAATGAAAAATCAAAAAACATATCAGCGGTTAGGCTACTAGAAAATGAGGAAGGAGATCTGGTAAGCGACCCTCAGGAAATTGCACGAATCCTCAAGTCACAGTACGAGGGCGTCTTTAGTATTAGTATACCAAACTTCGACAAGACAGTAGATAACCCGTCAGCATTCTTTGAAGTACATGAAACCGCAACACATACACCAATCTTGTCGGAGATAGATCTGGAGACAGACGACAGAATTGAAGCCATCAATGCCATTGACTTTGACTCTGCGACAGGCCCAAATTGTTTTAGTGCACAATTACTGAAAAAGTGTAAGAATGAACTGGCGCTACCACTAAAACTAATAGCAACTAAGTGCCTAACTACTGGGATCGTCCCCCCCATCTTTGAAGGAAGGAATAGTGACTCCAATACAACAAGGAGGTAATAAAGGACTGGACGAAAAATTATCGGCCGGTGACCCTAACCTCGCATATAACAAAGATAATTGAGCGGATCGTCAGAAAAAGACTCGCGCGCATATGGAGGACATTGAAGCATTCAACGAGGGCCAACATGGATTTAGAAAGGGTTGATCCTGTCTGTCACAGCTCCTTACCCACTAAGAAACCCTACTGGAGAATATCCGCAAAATGGAGAATGCCGACGTGATCTACTTAGATTTTGCTAAGGCGTTTTATAAAGTGGACCATGGCCTAGTGCTCCATAAACTGAGAGAGCTTGGCATAAGGGAAAACCTCGGTAAATGAATATACAGCTTCCTGACAGACAGGAAACAGAGAATATCTGTCCAAGTACACCTCTCAGACCCAAGTGCTGTAAAGAGCAGAGTTCCCCAGGGGTCGGTGCTGGGATCCCTAGTGTTTCTGATCGTGATCGGGGACATAAACATAGAGCTTCAGCACTCTTAGGCCATATCGCTCGCCGATAACACGAGGGTGAAGAAGAGGATAGATACTGGGGACGATGTGACCCTGCTACAAAATGACCTGAATCGCATCCTAGACTGGGCCCACACTAACAATATGAAAATGAATAGCGAGAAATTGGATCTGATGAGATATGGCCCATTGCAGGACATCAAACTGGGTACTAGCTACCAGGCACGCCAAACTCCCATAGAAGCTAAAGACCATGTGCGGGACTTTGGAATTACCATGAGTGCAAACGGAGCTTTCTCTGAGCATTACATCACCAAAACAGCTAGTAGACTGACCGGATCAATCCTCAGGACTTTTGAAACAAGAGAGAGAACCGGCATGCTGACCCTGTGGAAGGCCCTGGTCCTCCCTAGGTTAGAATACTGTTCCCAGCTCTGGTCTCCACACAAGACAGGGGACGTCACCAAACTGGAAGCCCTACAAAGATCATTCACAAGCAAGATCTGCGGCCCCTAAAACCTGAACTACTGAAAGCGACTAAAAGTACTGAACCTGTACTCTCTACAAAGGAGACGCAAGCGCTACCTGGTGATTTATGTGTGGAAGACCCTAGAGGGGCTGGTACCAAATGTATGGCTGAAAGTTAACAACACATAAGAAAAGGAAGACTGTGCTTTATCCGGAGAACAGAGGACACATCCCAGAGAGCGGCAACAGTCATTCATGACTGTTTCACAAGGAACGGAGCTCGGCTCTTCAATGCAACACCGAAAGCAGTTAGAGAGCTAACAGGGGTCACGACTGACACATTCAAGCGCCACTTAGGCAGATGGCTGGCTACAATTCCCGATGAGCCCCTAACACCAGCATACACCAGCACTGCTAGCAACTCTTTGATAAATTTCCAAAACATTAGAGAATCAGAGCTGCCTGGCTACAGCGGAGGCATACCTTAGATGCACCCACCAAGGGGATATATTCTACAAAGTAAGTAAGTAAAGTAAACGTCCAAAATCCCTCCCCAGATAACCGCAAATAGAAGTGTTATCTGCAGGAAAGCCGACATCTGGGTAGGTTCCCACGACAAAGAAGAAATGATGAGAGAAATAGAGAAAAATCATGAAGGCATTAAAATAAACAAAATAATTAAATTGGGCCACCACACACATGTATGTGCAACAACAGAGATGGCAACAAAGATCTACCAACGAGGACTGCTCATGTTTAACATGAGAATTCAACCCGAGAACATGGAGCGAGAGAAACATATTAATATTCAAATATGCTTCCGCTGCTATAAGATGTAGGACCATTTGACACGTAACTGCACCAAGAAAGAAACAATATGTTTTAAATACGGGCAGAAGAACTCCGAATGGAGACAGTGCAAGGAAAGCACTAAGAAATGCGTAAACTGCCATGGGCCACATAAGATTATGGCAATGGCATGCCTCCCAAAGAAGGAGATAATAGAACGAAAGGAAAGAGAAGCGAGGGCCGAAGAATAAACTAGAAAAATACAACATATGGAAGTGTAGCTAAAGCAACTGTGAAACAAATGCAGGAAGCACAGACCAAACTAACTGTACCACAAGGGGCATCAACAGAAGTGTTCACATGCATAATCTATGCGCATGTAATGAATATTGGGGAACTGGGCACCTTCTCTACGACACTAAATACAATGCTAGAAAAAAATGGAATGAAGAAGATGTGGTTCCCTGAGAACCCCCTTGACCTGAAATCCTTATGATCAACATCGCTTCAACGTCGGCAACAATGGGCAACGAGGAACCCACGACGGAAGAAAACTCGAACTCAAACAAGACACTACAAAGCAATGAAGGAGACAAAGATAAAGAAGTACGCATGGAAGCACAGGAAATAAAACTTGAAGTCTAAATCGATTAATGCTTCTCCTTCCTGATAGGCAAGAAGCAGGGCATTCAAAGGAAAGACAGGAGAGGAATACGAGGAAGAAGTGCAAAAACTCTAAATGGAGGACAAAATACGGATCTATCCGGGCGACTGCGTTACTCTCTGCCATGCGACATTTCAAAGTATAAAAATTGTAGATTTAAAGGTATCGAAGCTTAACACAACAGGAGATCGATTCGCCAGAAATCCAAAGAACTCTAAACGACCAAACCTAATATACAATGGAACCAGAAAAAAAAGGAATCTCAGCATTCTGCAAATTTGCACACAAGAATTGATCGGTAAAAAATTGACATTAGTAAATGTCTTAAGAGAGACCGATCCAGATATTATATTAATATCAGAACACGGAGTAAATCCAGAAACAAAAACAATAAAACTGTTTGATTACACCGTCATAAATGCGAACCCTCCAGGCAAGCATCAAGATTTCGCGGTCATAGCAATAAGAAGAGGGCTGAAATTCAAAGAAATCAACAATTTTGACGAAGCCTTCTCGGCCGTAAAAATGGAAACGGAATTGTCTCCAATAATAGTAGCCACGAGATACCAAGTACAAAGAAAAACTACCTCCCTGTGAGGGAACAAGCACGTGAGGGAAGAAATAACGTCGCTTTTAAGCATTGCCTCCACGTGATGGGCCTCGTGTAGCTTACAAACAATTTTTGAAGCTGAAAGCGTGAGAAAGTATAGGAGCGTGTTCATGGAATGTAACCCTTATCAAGGCAAGTATTTAAACAAGACGAATAGTCTCCTCCCCCCCCCTCTCCTTTCAGCCACGCTGGAAGCGGTTGAGACAATCGCCACCCGGGCCGCGTTCGCCATGACTCAAACGATGTGCGATAGCCCCCCCCCTTCCTCTTCTATGGGGTAAGCTCCCTTACCACTGGTGTCTATATATACCCGCGTAACGAGGAATTATCAGATTGGTGCGAGAGACGCTCACGAGTGCAGACCATCTTACTCCTCCTCGATTCGGGTTGTCATACGCCGAAGGCAAGGATTTATTGTGGGACAAAACCAAGCATCCCTTCTTGGATAAAACAAATATCCACCCCCTAGAATTAGTTAAGAACTCTTCTCACCCTAAGAATAGCCCTCCGACTCCGCTCATCAACGCCATCTCCAAACAAGAACCAAGTCTTAATCCAAAAGGCTTCAGTGAATATTCATCTTAGCGTAATATCCCCTTGATTACGCATATCCGACCAAACCAACCGTTGACGTCTCGGAGAAACTCACCCTCCGTTTTCTTCAAAAGAATTTACACCGGAAGAATTCCCAACCTCCCTTCTCAAAGATTCTGCCCCCCCCCCCCCCCCGTCATCTCCAAAGAATATTTCACTACAAGCAAGTTGACCTTGGACCCCGCCAAAGTGACCCAACTATCATCTCACCACTTCGCCGGAAACGACCATCGTCTTCCCCAACCCCTCCATTTGTGTACAAGGTATCGTAACGAATATTTTAGCTTCCCCAAATTCATAATTACCGTCTACCGTTCCCAATTATCATTTTGTGCAACTATGTGTCTTAATTAACTGTGTATTATTGTATCATATTAACTTTAATTATTAATATTTATTAAAGTCTATTTTTGCTGACTCCTTTTACTTTCCGACCCTTGAGCTCATCATAGCCTAATAACCAAAGCCTATAACTAAGTAAGATTTGAAACTCTCAGCTAATACCAAGTTTAAAGTAGCATCGATTGGACTAGCCCTCCCTTACGAGGATCTGACCTTGTAACCAGACCTCGGCCTACCCAAACCTATTATAAGGAAACCCCTGTGCACTCTAAAATCAAATATAATAGATGTATGTATGATATATAGAGCTATACCACGACACTCCCCCTGAACAACCTATTTACAATCCTTGGCACAGGTTTCTCAACCATCTTTATGGGAGATCTCAATGCCAGATGCAGGGCAAATGGATACCGCTCCATGACTAACAGAGTAGATAATTTAGAAATGATGTTGGAGAGGAACATTTTCAAGAGACTAGGACCAGACTTCCCAACATATGCCACAGGCAATGCAGCTACAAAGCAAGACGTCGTACTAAGTAGCTTCAATATGCCATTCAAGACCTACATGCAACCACTAACCTTTGCATGTAGTGACCATGTTGGTACACCTTTTCACATGAATCAATACTCGATACAGGTGCGAGTACCGGCGAGGAAGAAAAACAGAAAAGCAAACTGGGAAGGTTACGCACAAGAACTTGGTAACTTCATCCAAAGGATCTCACTGACGACAACCTGTAAGATAATGATGTGGAGAACTCAAGATTAACAAGAAAAATCATTGAGGTGGACGAAAGATATATTCCGAAGACAAGG
Source organism: Ceratothoa steindachneri (assembly GCA_963969495.1). Classification (NCBI taxonomy): domain Eukaryota; kingdom Metazoa; phylum Arthropoda; class Malacostraca; order Isopoda; family Cymothoidae; genus Ceratothoa; species Ceratothoa steindachneri. The sequence continues at coordinate 129,229,284 of OZ018318.1, read as the reverse complement.
TACCGTACTCTTCTACATCTTTAGTGGACTGAAGAAATGAAAAGAAAAAATAGATAACTAAGAGGTCTAATAACCAAATTATGTTTCACGGACCGAAAAGAGAACGATATGGTGAAATTAGAAGAAGGAAAGAAAAACTGAGGCATCTCATATAAGAACGGCAAGGACACATATGAGATAGCCTAGTAAAGAAAATTGACAAAGAAAGAAGATCAAATGAGAACTGGAGGGTAATAAATAGACTAAAAAGCAGACCCTCCGAGAGTAAAGTTAACATTCAAGAATGAGCGGGGATTAAAGATCCAAGAAAAGAGGACCCCACAAGAGAACTTTTTAGCAATCACTCGAAGTAAGTGTTCTCCATAACACCAGAGGAGGACGAAGAATTCAATTCAGAGATAGACGAAATAGTCCACACCTTATTGCGAAAGAACATGGACAAGATTACTCCAGGCCCAAGTGTAGAGCGAGGAAGGGAAGAAATTCTGTGTACAGGGCCTACATAAGAACATAAGAACTCAAAGGCGTAATACGTAAAAAGCGCCAGGACCCTCAGGAATAACCAGAATTTATCTTTCCAAGGCACCGAATATAATTATCGTAACATTAAAAAATATTTATAACGCGTGCCTAAACATCGGTTACTTCCCTGATGGCTATAAACTAGCCAAAATGATTTCCGTTCTAAATCCAGGGAAACTACCAAGTCACCTCAATAGTTACAGACCGATATCGTTATTGAACTTCATGGGCAAAGTCTTCGAGAAAATTCTTATCAGAAGACTAAAAGAATATCCTGAAGAAAATTACCTTTATAATGATTACCAATACGGATTCAGAAGAGGCAGAGACACCACAATGGCACATGGCGTAATAACAGAAAAAATAGCCAAGGCAAAAGCAGAAAATAACTACATCGATCTTGTCCTGAGAGATGTAGAAAAAGCATTCAACCAATTCTGGGTCAGAGAAATGCAATATAAAATCTTAAACCTCTAGATGAACAGCAATCTGTAGAGAATTCACTGCGATTACTTCACAGACAGAAGAGCATATGTGGAGTTCAATGGCTATTCAAGACTAGAATTCGGATTGGAAGCTGGACTCCCGCAGGATGGCTGTCTCAGTCCTACGATGTATTCAATATACACAGCAGACCTGCCTCCACCAACAATACCTGATTGTCTAAACATACACTTCGCGGATGACATAAACCAACTAGTCATCTCATCGTACAGGAACGTACGCTTTAGGGTAAGGTAACAGCTTTAGAGATCAGCAACATCAACAACTACGAAATAGATTGGAAGATAAGGACAAACAGGAGGAAATTTACAATAATCCCAATAAAAAGAACAAAACAGCAGAAATTGTAGTCGAAGATTAGAACTACAGATACCTCAGTGGATGAAAAGTGCTAGGAATCCAAATAACGACAAGAGGCTACAAACAACATATAACGGAAAGAAAGAACAAAGTGACACCTATGCTTAACCTACTTTACAATCTAAGAGCGTTATAAAGCATGAAGAATAGAAGAAAAATTTATTTTGCACTTGGAAGGAAGGTACTACTTTACTCTCCCATCCCTGTCAATCGTGAATCAAGGAACAAAAAACTAGAACTCGAGAGAATACAAAATAAAGCTCTCTACCTAATCACCAACACCCGAAGGAGAGAGAAGAGGAGACTACAGGACTTGCACTAAGAATCAGGATTAGAAACACTCAACATCAACATCAGGAATAGCGCAGAGAAAATATGGAGGAAGATAGACGGAATACCTCCAATATTTGCAGAGCACACGAACACCAGAGCTGGACTCCCCTTTAACACTCGATTCTCCAGTGGCAGACAACAGCTGAGAATAGAGGAGGAACCAATAGTTACTTAAGTTGAAATTTCAAAATGAGAGGAACAAGCAAGCACAAAGACAAGGATATTTACCTGACCATATATAAACCAACCAACTAAGTTAACCAACCAAAACACCGAAGTGATACCCAAATGAGACAACCTAAACTTATCAACAAAAATAAGAAGAAACAACTGACTAAGAAAACAACCACAGAAGATCAAAAGTGTTAACAAAAATAAAACGAACAAAGTGAACTAAAACTGTAATAAGTGAAATATAGTAACAAAAAGTTTAACAAAAATGATAGAGAGGTGAAAGTTAACAGCAAAACAAGTAAACAAAGTAAAATAAGTGAAGTAGAGAGTGAAATTAATTTAATAACAAATTAAAATAATGTGAAAGTTAAGTAAAACAACAAACTAAAGTGAAATAGTAAAATAAGTGATACCAACAAAGTGAATTCAAAGAGAAAGTAACAAACACAAGACAACATGACAGAAGTGAAAAAAAGTAAGGAAAGTAAAAACAACAAACAAGTAACATAACACACAAACAAAGCTTAGAGCTAAGATAACTCGAAACGGCATGAATGCTACAATAAACACAAGAATGAAAGAGTAAGAGAAAAGGGAACAGAGATTAGGCGGTCCTCCCGCTACTGTACGAGGAACCTAGGTGATAAAAGTGTAAGAAAGGAAGTAAGAATGATGTGTGAATGCAGGACGGTGGTTCAGAATCCACGTTAATCAACAGGTCCCCTTTACCCTTCGGACATGGGTATTCCCTTTTCATCTTTGACTACCGAAGTTGCTCAATCTGCCTCCTCACTAATCTGTTCTCTTCTAACCTCTTCTAAAGCTTGTTCCGGACTTCCTACTAAGCAGCAGTAGTAGTAGTATTTAGTTGTCCGTCGATTTCGGTGATGACGTCTCTTTATGCCCTTAAAAAGAATAAGTTGCGAATAAAGAAAAACTTGCACAAAAGATGCTTGGAGTGGGAAGGCGGTGCGCATTCCTTATCTTGGCACTCTGTAGTTGGGCTGGTGGCAAAGTGGTCCAAGGGGACCAGCCATTGTGTAGTGTTGCAGGAGACTGCCGAGTTTTCGGTCTAACAACGCTCGCCTAGTGCGGGTCACGACAGCAGATTTTGCATTAGGGGCTGACTTCCGTAGTCTTTGTCCATTCAATGACATCCACAAGACAGTAAGTCAGGAGCTGGCGAGGGACCAGGGCGTGTCCACACGTTAGAGGGCCAAGGTCCAACACCTCTGGGGCCTCCTGCTGCTCCGAGATCCTCCAGGTTCGTTGTTTTATTCTTGAACTGAGAGTCAGAAGTGTGGGATGTTTCTCCAGGAACAAGTCGACCACGGGCCTCCAGCTCTTCTGCCCCTCTTCCCGATCGTGGTAAGGGAACATAAGTTAGGAGGATCCGTGAGCGCTACTTTTTCTTCCCTAAAAAAAATGAACATTCATCGGATCGGATCGTAATTTTTACGTTTTGAGTCTCAGCTTTCATCATGTCTGGTCGTAGCAAATTAGCAAAAGTAAAGGGAAAGCTTTGAAGACGCCCTCGCCAGACAAATTCTTGCCCGTGTGACGTGAATTTCTTTTCACAAGAAAAAGGAAGAAGTCTACTAACGAAGGAGTGCCGATACACGAAAGGGCCCCATGGGGTCGGCCGCCCTCGAAAACAAACGCGTCCTCCTCCGCCTCATCTTTCCTACAAAAAATTACCGTTATGGAGGTGATCTATGGATTAATTAACATCAGGCTGATAGACACCCCAAACGGTTACTCCACTATTTGTTTTTTAAATTTTGAAATCTTAATAGTATGAATACCAAATAATATGTAAATATAACGAATTCAACCATAAAGTGAATAAATATGAATTTTATGATAGAGTAACGACTAATATTCAAATATCAAATGTAAGAAATAGTAAGAATAATTAATAACATGTACATATAACCATACTAATTATCCCAAAGTGTAAATTGTTTTTGAAAACTGTTAATGTAAAATTGAATCGGCCTGACCTCCGGACCAACTTTTCACCTCCTCCTATATTTAAGTTTCATGTATTTTCCTACCCTCCTTGTTACTTGTACCCTGACCCACGGTAACGTGAGGTGGGTCCCTAACCTTTCAGCTTTCTAATTAATAAGCAATAATTATCAAAAGAACATTCCTCCTTCGGCTCAACCTTATTGCTCCAACATTGGAAGAATTCGTCCCAGATCCGTGCAGAAACCGCGTACAACAGCCAGAGGAAGGACCAACCTTGCCACCAGCTACCACCGGTGAGGAAGCCATTCAAGACTTATCCCACAACCTCACCAAAAATTCAGCCTTCATAACACCTTTTAATGAGATGCAGTCTAACACCTGGTGAACCAAGGTATTAAGGTCCTCGGCACCCTAACATACGTACAACAACTCAAAACACAATGCAATTTACACCCAGACCAATTACTTCAAAGCTGAGCTTGTCTGCTCCAAATGTGGTGTAAAGGGTCACTTCTACACCGTATGTACAAGTAGTATCCTCTGCTGTGTTAACTGCGATAGTAGCCACGACACTGTGAGTATGCAGTGCACGTCCCTCGTGAAGAAGCTCATGGATGCCCGTTTGGAACTAAGGAGGCCCCAATATACCATACCTTCACATGTCTCCATTTCACCCAACCTCACTGCCTCCTCCTTTCCAATAACATAGGCCGTTGCTGTAGGTATTTCCGCGACTGCCCAACCTACCACACTGACACACATACACATAGACACATACGATCATGACCAGACACCAGCCAACATCTCTGGCCCACCGAAGACACAACTGCCCAACGTGCTTTCCGCATCAAATACACTAGGGATAACAAAGAGTAATGTCCACCATTTCTTCCCTCACCAGGGTGCACAATCCCAGTCCTACATACTCCATCCATTTCTCATCCTTCATCATCCACATCTCACCCTGCCTCCTATCCTGCTCTCCCCAAGCCCTTGGCCCCAGCTTCGGCTCTGCTACACACAACCCCTCTGCCCCTACACCTCCTTCCACTGTCCTCACTCGACCTTCAACCGCCTCCTTCCCTCCTTCTACTGTTCCACCCCTTTCTACTGCCACCTCCTTACACTATCCCCACCTACTCTTCCACTGTCCACACCCTTTTTCAACTGTCCGCCCCTCTCCTTTCACTCTTCCCAACCTCCCTCCTACGACTACAAACACCCTCACTCAGGCACCTCCGGCCGCCTCATCTCAACCCACGGAAATACTCACCACATACCCCAAAGCTCACAAAACTTACACTGCATACACACCCCTCGTATTCCTCCGTATCTTCCCCACCAATATACGTAAAGGACACAGCATTCCCACGCTTTCTTGGTGCAATGCCAAGAGATGAAGGAGCGTAAAGTTGCCCAGTTTAAAACCGCCTCACGCGCAATTCCTTCCCGGTTAAAAGCTGGCTAATTGTGACACAGCTACACGTACGCAGATAGCACGGTGTTTGCCACATCATATCCAACTAGGTACTTAACCCTTAAAGGGGTGATGTCTTACTCTGGAACTCCACCAGCCTTCTAACACTAACACTAGACTTCGCATTTCAGGCTACCATACTTATCTTATCCCACAGGCACCGCACCTAGGACCAGTACACACCGGAGTCGGTACACACCGACTCCGGTCTAATTCTAGTAGTCAAACACTACTACCCACCACGAGAACAGCTACAAATAGACTCCCAACTCCGGGCCCTAACTAACCATCATTTTTTACCTCTTTTTGTGAGGAACCTAAAGGCAAACCTCCCACATTTCTTTCAAACACCATAAATGATGCGGGTAGGTTGTAGGGGTGCGAAGATGTATCAGAGAAAAATTCCTTCCAAATCGATAATATAAATAGTCTATTAAATAACCCACTCACTACGGACTCCGCCGTAGCGTTATAGCTAAGAGCATAGGCGTTTAGATCTAAAGGTACCGCGTTCGAAACTAAAAGTCCACAACCTTTTATGAAGAAATCTCCAGAAGAAAACAGAAATCAAGGAAAACGCTTTAAGGACCTACTCAAGAAGACTCAAGAAAAATGGATCGCCTCCAGAAGAAAACGGAACTCAAGGAAAAACGACTTCAAGGGCTAACTCATCAGAATCATCAAGTATCAAGAAGAAATTATCACGACAAATTAAGTGGAAAATGCATCAAGAAAGGAAGGATACGAAGATTAAGAAATAACCCAGCCAAAAAGAATACTAAGTCAAGATAAATAAGAAAAGATTTCATAAATGCCCCCCCCCCCATAACTGGTGACTCTTAAAGGCCGAACAATCTTCTAAACTTCGTTACAACTGCACCTGCTCTCCTACTAGAGATTAAGAATATGTACTGCTGGGAACTTCAGGAGACCCGCAAATGAGATGCTATTACTCATTGATTAAGAGACAAGACTTCGTTCGTTCGCTCTCCTTAATCCCACTGAATTAACTTCACTCATCCCGCATACTCAGAGGCCTGGAGGGAGAACTACTACTCTCCTTGATTAAGAAATCCAAGACTAGTCTCTTCCCAATCCTTAAATTCGCTCCGCATTCTAGAAGGGGACCTGTGTAGGGGTGCGAAGATGTATAAGAGAAAAATTCCTTCCAAATCGAAAATATAAATAGCCCATTAAATTACCAACTCACTACAGACTCCACCGTAGCGTAATGGCTAAGAGCATAGGCGTTTAGATCTAAAGGTACCGCGTTCGAAACTCAAAGTCCACAACCTTTTATGAAGAAATCTCCAGAAAAAAACGGAAATCAAGGAAAACGCTTTAAGGACCTACTCAAGAAGACTCAAGATAAATGTATCGCCTCCAGAAGAACACGGAACTCAAGGAAAAACGACTTCAAGGGCTAACTCATCAAAATCATCAAGCATCAAAAAGAAATCATCACGACAAGTGAATTGGAAGATGCATCAAGAAAGGAAGGATACGAAGATCAAGAACTAACCCAGCCAACAAGAATATGAGGTCAAGATAAATAAGAAAAGTTATAATAAATGCCCCCCCGCCCATAAGGTATCTAGCCGGTGCCTTGCGGAGATTCCGCTGCCAGCACATCGGCCGGACCTTCTCCATTTTCTTCGGCCACCACGTAGAGCTACTTCCACGAATATAGCATTCCGCAATGACCACGCCACACACCTCCATACTCACATAGATGCTGCTCCCCACCTAATATCTGACCAGATCCAATTATGCCTCTTACTATCCTCTTCAACTATTTTACTTCCCACACCACAACTTTACGACTACATTAGCACAAACCGGAAGTTCAAGAGAGACATAACCACTAGCACCCCACACAACTTTAATCTCCAAGATACCGACCCTTTACACCTAGTAACCACTGCAGTACAATCATGAACGCCATAAATATTGCACGTAACATTTACACACCGTGAAAGATACACAGTACACACATACACAAACACTTCAGATTTTCCATTCACACACAAAAACTTATCATAGTGTACAATAACCACTATGAGAAAGGCCCACGACAACTCAATATCACACTCTCGCATTCTTCAATGCACATAGCTGGATCGGAGCCACCAATGGCGCCAGATGACCCGCATCGCGAGTCACTTATTCTCATGACATCCTCGACGCGTTGAGACACGATGCATACGAGGAATTCCCGACAACCAGAAATCTCCCGACTGCTGTTCAATCCACTCCTGGACGGCGAGCTGGACATCTCCATCGTCCCCAAGCCGGCGTCCCCGCAGTGCAGCCTTGGGGTGGCGGAATAAAAAGTAGTCGCTAGGGGCCAGATCTGGACTGTAGAGGGATGGTTGAGCTCCTTGAATCCGCACTCGCGCAGGGCATCTTGTGCATCTCTGGCTTTGTGGACTTTGACGACGTTGAAGTCGATCATGGGGCGTGAGGTTTCTAGGGACCCAACGACAAGAGAGACCTTGTTCATGGCCAAATTGTCGTGGATGATGTTGATAACCCTTCCATGTGATATTCCAAGTTTTCGCTCGATTTGTTCGACCTTGACCCTTCGATTTTCGAGGATCATCCTCTCCACATCATCCTCTCGTTAGTCACGTCTGAGGGGCGTCCTAGATGGGGGTCATCTTCAAGGGACTCACGACCATGGTGGAACTCCCTATTCCAGCGAGCAATGGTTGCATAGGAAGGGGCGGTGTATGTGTACACTGCAACCATGCGTTCATGGATCTCTTTTGCATTCTTGCCTTCCTTGGTCAAAAATTTGTTCAGTGCGCGGTGTTCAACCTTCTCTATTGTTGAAATTTTGTGACTGACGATCTGCGATCAGCTACTGCTTCTTAAATAGACGAGGCAGGAGCGTGCGGCTGCAGGTTCTGACTTGCCATAACTTGCCGTAACACCCCCACAAACAGCCATCCCCCTTCCTGTTTTGCCTTACCGATTCGCAAAACTTATTGACCGCCCCTCGTATATACAACGCACCAAAACGAAACGCGCAAGACCACTTCTAGGAAGTCCGGGAATGGTGTCGGAACAATCGATGAGAAATACTTTCTGAAAATGATAGTAAAGAGAGACCACTAAAGGGCTCTAATGTCGTTGGTGTTTTCAACGTAAAAAAGTTAACTGAGATGAGATAGTCAATGAGCTTAATAAAAAAATATATTCTAATCTTATATTGGGTATGTTTGGAAATTTCGGGTGAAGACCAATGTTGTAGGTCGAAGTAAACAAAAAAACAACGCCCGTAAAAAGATTTAGATATTAAGAATCCTATATTGTTTTAAATAAAGGCATGTTAACCGAGAACGTTTATTCATTCTTCCCTAAGGTGTTGTTATCGGGTGAGTTTGTTGGTATATGGAGAAGATGTGGAGGTCGTTCGATTAGAAACTTCATCAATTGGGTGGTTGAGTGGTGAAGAGTGGTTAATAAGAACGGCATTTTAGTTAGATGGATTCATTACACGAAGTGATGTAAAGCAATTCACGGGCGGCGAAGACCCTTATACTGGACTTAACCTGCAACCTTTGAAAGAAATTCTAGACGATGATGATCTTGCAGCCGCTTATACATCCACCGATCGAGGAACTGAGTTTGTAAATTAAAATGTAGAGCTTTTTTGAATAAATATAACATCGGTATTTACAATGTGGAATCAATAGATAAAGTGGCATTAGCCGAAACGGTGCAGAGAACAATCAAAACCACGTTATCTAGATGGTTCACTCATTTTAACACACAAATATATACACATTTTACAAATGTTAGTTGCAGCCTACAATAAATAAAACATTGATCTCTCGCCACATCATCGAGTAAAATTACATCAGAAAAATAAAAATCTCGGAATCATCACAGGAAAAAACCCACACTTCGAGATTCAAGAAAGGTACCTTTATACGTATTAGGTTGGAGCGAAAGTAATATCAGATATTCTAGAATATGATTTTAGCTATTATTTATTAAAGTGATACCTCTTTTTATCGTTTAGGAATGCAACTTTCTTTTATTTTATAAGAATATAGTGCATAATCTTCTATATTTATCGCTATTTCCTATCATCTAAAGATCCCATTAGATATGTTTTGCTCTATGAGTTTCATAAAGGTATCAATTCAAGTACAGAGGAAAAACCATTTAGAGCACTTTTGGGAATGATGCAGAAAATGAAGAAGTTGCAGGAGGGCTTTTTATTGTTGTTTCCGAAGTAGAATACGGGGTTCATTCTAAGGGCTAGTGTATTTTTCAAACTTCAAATCAACTCTTAGAAAAAAAAATTTAAAGCTTTGAATTTTCAAACAACTAGCCTAGCGCTCTAATTTTTCTATCTATTAACTCTTAGAATGAATTTGGATAAAAACATATAATATAAGAAAAAAAACCATCTTTTGTCTCTTAATAATTTACTCTTAGCCTGTTTTTTTCATATCTATCCTCATTTTCTATGCATAAAGGCAAAAAAGAAAAACACTGGAATTCTTTTCTTCTTTTTCTTCTTCTTCTTTTTCTCGGCTTTTTCCTACTCGGGGTAACTGTTCTAGATGAGACGGTTACCCTCATTCAGTAAAAAAAAACTCATCCATTAAGATTTTGGCAGAGAAAATGCGGCTGGATGCCCTTCCTGACTCCAATCTTATCTATTTATCCAGGCTTGGCTTTGACACTGAGTCGGGCTAGCTTGTCCCCCAGTGGCTAGGTAGTTGAAACATTGGAATTCTTTTGAAATACGAAAAAAAAATCTTCAGAGCTCATTTTTCACATGTAAATTTTTATTGGATATTTTCATTTTGCTTTACTTTTTTTTAGATGGTAGCGATTTCCACCTGATGAAGATTAAAAGGGGAAATCTATTTTAGAAAGAAGTTCGATAAAAGATTCGCAAATTAAAAAAAAAATAAATAAATATACACCCATACCTTAATTTTAATATATTTTCTGAACTTCACCATTTGTACTTCGTTCTTGGCCAATTTGTGAATACAAACTAAGAGATAAAAAAATATTATTCAAACTATCCAAAGAATCCCGTGCTTGAAATATAGAGTTAGGGACAAGAGATGGTTAATCGTATAGTAAATGTTTTTATCCAAGTTAATTCTAAAAGTTTATCTATAGATTGAAAAATTAGAGGACAGGGCTGGGTTTTGTTTTTTGTTTTTTTTTATGGGGGGGCGGAATTCAAAGATTTTATTAAAGTTATTTCTCAGAGTTGATTTAGAGTTTGAAAAAACAACCCTAAGGCCTCGTTTTTCGAGTTATAATTAATGCATGGCGTTTGGGGCGGGAATGGTTATTTTTTTAGTATATAAAAGAAAGTTAGATACAAAAAATAAAGGTGAGGATTGCTTTTATGGTTTATAGAGAGAAGGTTTTTTTCTTGAATTTAGGCCTAGAAAAAGAGTATAGGTATGAAAAAATAGATCAAGAGTAAATTTAGGAGAGCAAGCACTGAATTTAACATATATAGGCCAACGTTTCGCACTCTGGACCCATATTCTGGCCTAGAACAATGACAAGAACTAAGAGGCTAAATATGTCCAGCGAAGATATAATGAAGACGTCCATTCATTTTTCAAAAAAATGATTTATCCATCACAAATAGAACAAAGCTCAACTGGAATTGGACTGCATTTCTTACTGTAAGCTAAATAAGATTAGTCCAAATTTTGTTAAATTTAAACTGTTCAGAAAATCTCTTTATATTTCTGATTTTTATCACTCAGCTCTACTCAGGAACTTCTGCAAACAGAGATTAGGTTTAAGCTAAAAGGTCTTAACAGATACCACTCTTAATTCTTGGTTATCGTGGATAACTTTTGTGCCAGGATCACTTTTCTCGACCAAATCTTTTGTATGTCTATTAGATACAAAAATGTTGAAAATATTCTAAATCTGTACAAGGTATTCATGAACGCAAACTTCTCAAATTAGGTCTCACTTTGCCTTCTTTTTCTTCTCCCTCTGATGTATTTTTGTATATCCCTTTTACTGGTCAAGGAGAAAGTTGACCATCTTAAGGTCTACACATATGATCCAATTGTGTTCATGGTACTTTAGTAAATCCATGACCATTCTTATATCATCCTGATTTTCTCGCAGATGGAAAGACTGACCAAGAGGAACTGCACCAAAGTCATTGCCATTATGCAAAAGGACACACTTTAGGCTAGTCTTGGAGCTATTCAAAAACGGTCTCCACTCAGCAGGGCTATAGGTGCCAAGTCCCAACTCGGTAAATAGACCAGAAACATCGTGTCAGTATACAAATTGTTTGTCCTCAGAAAAATAGTTAAAAAACGTACTCTCCCTTGTTCGGTAATATGATACCCGTACCGACCTGTCAAGCATATGTCTTTCACTCAACCTGGAGGCTAAAAGTTCTGCAGCTTTCTTGGAGAGCGCCAAATCACGTATCAAGTCATTCAAATCCTCTTGATTGAAACAGTGAGGAGCTAATGACTGTTCAGCATCTTATGATGAAGCTGCAGACTCTGAATCCATTCCGTGGACGTCCATATCAGGTACATCATTTACATCCTCGGACGAAGCATATCCACTGAAAATCGGAACTGGTAAAGACTCAGAATGAGGTAAAGACTCAGAATGAGGTACTGGCCGGATCGCCGAAGGAATGTTGAGGTAGTCAATCTTGTGCCGATTTTTCTTGCCAATTCCTTGAGTATTTACCAGACAGAAATAACAAATAACAGTCCGATACATGATTCTTTGGCTCACGCCACACCATGGAGATTCCAAAAGAAAGACCATTTCTCTTTCCTTTCGTCCACTCACGGAGATGTTCCACACAACTAAGGCAAACAGCATGTGGGGCCCACTTCTTATCTTGATCGCCAAGAGGAACATCAAAATATGCCTTTTATAAGTACGGATCACAAAGTTTGATATCTTGCGCCTTTGACGAACTAGCATGTAACAGCCACATATGTAGCAGAAGGTGTCTGGATCATTAACGCAATTTCCTCTTGACGAAGCCATCACTTTTAACATGAGACCTGAAAAAAACAACATAAATATCAATATTTTGCACAATAACACTTATTACTATCTTACTACTATGTACTGTGAAGTATTTGCTTTCTACAAGCACCCTCTCTATCCGTCCAGAGGGCATTTTTCGGGGAAACGAGAAAATAGAAGTTACAGAATAACTATGCATGTAAGTAAAAATGGATTATATATTTGAAATTAGCATGAAAAAAATGAATTAAAATTAGCAGATAAATCTAAGTCACTAAAAAATGGGATTAAAATTGTTTCCCTGTGTAATCTTTATGATACAATAATCCTTCTAACAGAGCTGCTTCGACTATAAATATATATATGCTTATTTTCTAGAGGGCGTGTCCTAGAAGCATTGTTCTCCACCCCAAAGGCGGAGCTACCGAAAGCTGTGTAAGTCGAATTACTTGCATACTCCAAGTTTTTCCAATATAACAGGATACGCTTGTCGCAGCCTTGTGATACAATTCCCTTCGGTCACCGGTGTATTTTTTCCAGGTGCTTCGTAGATTTCTCTCTTTTGATAAATCTATTCTGAGACGCGAAATGTTTGTTTATGTGTTATCTTATTTACACAGGTGTTTCTGACCTTTCCCACGTTCGTACATTGTGTGCCCCACGCGCACTTCCAACCGTCGATTGCCTTCTCTCTCTCTCTCTCTCTCTCTCTCTCTCTCTCTCTCTCTCTCTCTCTCTCTCTCTCTCTCTCTCTCTCTCTCTCTCTTTCTCTCTCTCTATGTATATATATATATATATAAATATATATATATATATATATATATATTGACAAAATCTTTCATTCCTTTTTTTTTGTATTCAAATTCATAGATGCAAATTAATCTATACATTCTCATTTCCTTATTTCAATTTCAGACATATTGTTTTATATGTGTGGAGTATGCTGGGTTTTAATAAGATCACCGCGCGTCCCTTTTGTGGAGGTTTTCGCTGGGCGTATTGAATCCTGCAATTTGGTGCCAGTAGCCTACCAAAACCAAGATCTTATCGTAACTAGACTAGATAAATCCAAAGGCGTCGTCCTCATGAACTGCTCTGACTATGTTTTCAAAATGGAAACAATTATTGCTGATAAATCAAAATTCCAACTCGTTAAAACTACACCGTTTAAACTAATCATTAGCATAGAAGATCGAATAAAGAGAATTCTTAGGTCCCTTAAAAGCCAGAAGTTGAATTATGAAGTGACCGATCAGTCACCTTTTTCTTCTGGTTCTTCTTTGTGTTCCTTATACGGTTTTCCAAAAACTCATAGAGCTGGTGTTCATTTAAGACCCATTCTGGCCGCCTATAATTCATGTAATTACGATCTAGCTAAATTTTTAATTCTCCTGCTTTCTGATTTAACCCGAAATGATTATACTGTGGATAATTCTCAATTTGTAGATGCATTCAAGCCACTACGTTCTCACCGTCAATGTCCACTTACGACGTTTCATCTCTCTTCAGCAACATTCCTTTAACTAAAACCACAGACATAATTTTAAATAAACTGTTTCCATCCCCTAAAGCTTACATAATCGATCCTCTCGATCTGCATTTAAAACTCTCCTAGAATTAGCTGTTCACGATTCCCTTTTTAATTTTAATAAACACCAGGCAATGGTTTCGCCACTCCCCTCTACGGAGGGGGCTTGCGCTTCGCTCCTAAGATTAAAATTTAAAATCTAAAAAAAAGCAGCCATGGTCAAATTTTTATCAATTTTCTGAACTTTAACAATTATAATAATTTTAAAAAGGAACTCTAAACTAAATTTCCCCCCTTTTAAAATATCACGTTGCTAAAATATAATTATAGAAGAAGATAAATAAAAATAAATTTTCTAAACTTCACCATTTGTAATTTTGGGGGTTTTGAAAAATTCACAAAATTTCGATACTTATATTTATTTCTGAATTTCACCATTTTGTTTTTGATATTATAAGAGAATTATTAGAAATAACTTTGATAAAAAAACATAAGTCCTAACCAAACTAAGATGAAATCATTATTCAAATACTCAAAAAATCCCATTCTTAAATTATAGAGTTAGTGAAGTGATGATGATGATATATACAAACAATTTTAAATGATTGTCCAATATAATTTAAACCTAATTTTTATAAAGAATACATCGACGACACTCACTTTATTCCATAACTCTGCTCAATCAGAACCTTTCAAAAACTTCATAAACTCATACGATCCTAACTTTCATTTACCGTGGAACCAGAAACAAATAATACTTTATCGTTTTTCATGTTAAAAAAAAAACCACGGTTACTTTGTATTTTCTGCCTTCCGAAAGCCAACGTTTACTAACCTTGGTCTTAAAGTTTTATAGCATCTGTACATTTCAATTTAAAGTTAATATTTTTAAAACTTTGTTCCACCGTGCCTTTAATATCTGCTCTAACTGGATCGTATTCCATTTGAAAATGGAAAAACTTTGAACATTTTTTAAATTAAATAACCCCCCGCCCCATATTTTCATATGTTGCATTGATGATTTTTTAAATAATATTTTTAATCCTAGAAAAAATTTTAATGTTCCCTCGAAGAAATTTATATCTCCGATACTTTTTTGGAATAGCAGACTAGTTAGTGCTTTTAGGAAAGAATTGTTGAATATTTTGTAAAGATTCTATCAACATTTTAATCTAACCCAAATCTTTGCAACCCCTTTAAAAATTGTCTCCTTATTCACAGTAAAAGACTCCACCTCTGACATCCTGCGTTCCGGAGTAGTATATAAATTTACTTGTGCTAAATCTTCATTGGGAACGTACATTGGATGTACGTTCCCAAGGATGTGAGCCTTATCAAGGCTCACATCGATGCTCACCGGGGGTCAGCTACAGAACAGGAATTGATTATTGTAAAAGAATATTTTGTGATCCGATCTCATTCCAATTCATGTAAAATCTCTATATATTATAATCAATTTTAAGTACTTTCTTCATCGAAATCCAAATCTACCTTCTCATAATTGAGACCTATTAATTAAATACATACAACCACCTCAGTTAAATAACAATTCTAATTCCACATCGTTTTACATTGCCTAATTTAAAATAAAGACACTCTCTTATTTAACTAGTTGCCAGTAATTAATTACCTCTAAAACTAACAACTAGCTAACACTATTTTTTCTACCAACCAATTACATAGAATAAAAAAACAACTAACACTAAATCAAAGCTTTCCTAGTAACAAATTTTTAAATTTCATTCAATTTTAATTTTCCGGACGTTTCGGTCATTAACGATGACCATCATCAGCGAATTCTAAATACAAAGAATTATTTTTATAAGAATAACTAAACACAGCAATAAAAACAAAAAAAAAAACAGGACAGGAGTCAAAAATGATAACCGAAAGCAAAAAGTTAAAATAAAATATATAATCCTAAGCCGTTGAAAGTAAATGGGTGAAAATCTATTAATAAGAATTTGATTAATATCGAAAAATAACTAAATTAAATAATAATCCAATAAATATAAAATATGTATAATAAACATGAATTAAATTCTTATTAAAATACAAAAATTATAAAATACAGCAATAAAGTCGAAAGCAAGGGATGAAGAAATCGATTAATAGGAGTGACAAATTTTTTTTAAATAATCCCATGAGCAGCAAATTTGAATAATAAACATGAATTAAGTTTTAAGCGGAATACAAAGAAAGAATTATAAGGGCAGGGCGAACAATCGAAAATAAGTTAGATAAAGGGGATATGTAATCAAAGCGGATATTAATAGATGGAGCGAAGCAAGTAATTCAATAAAGTTAAGATTACAAATTACAAATTAGGTTAAAGTGATGAAATTGTGTGGTAGGTATATAAATGTGTGAAAATGTTTTCTAGTTTGTCCTGGTGTTAGGGCATCACTAGCATTCTTCTTATTTGTATTTTTTATTATTAAAAATTTCCACCGTCATTAAAGTAGCTGACTGTCGTTGACAGCCAGTTTCCTCCGTTATAATATATATATATATATATATATATATATATATATATATATATATATATATATATATATATATATATATATATATATATATATATATATATATATATATATATATATATATATATATACATATATATATATATACATATATATATATATATATATATATATATATATATATATATATATATATATATATATATATATATATATATATATATATATATATACGTATTTGATTAGTATTATCTTTCCGTCGAAGCATTCAAGCCTTTCAAAGGTTTCTCTTATGCTGAATCTCATAAGTTTTGAGTCTTAGTTTATCTCTTTTATTTGGGCACTTCGCCTCTTTTTTATTTAAAGTTAGTTAAATTTTTAATTTATACTATATTTATATTTGAGGGGGGGGGTTCTTTAATGTTGGCACTTCGCCTCTTTTTTATTTGTTGTTTATAAATGTTGAATTTTGCTGTCACAATACATCGGAGTAGTGGACTACTACTATGTGTACATAGGTAGTACCACTTCTCTCGCGCAGGTTCTACTACTAGGGAACAGAGCACTTCTACCTATTGCGCGTCTACGGTTCGCACGTATATTTAGGTTAAGGTTGATATTCGGGAGTATTCCTAGCCTTTGGATCTCCGTATTGATCGGCTTTAGGCCGATTCTTTGGTGTAGAACCGATTGCCGAATACGGTCGATCCTTTGCGTGCCAGTGATCAGCCGAGTGGCATTATTCTGCACCCTCTGCATCATTCTGAGAGATGTGCAGCTTGCCATCTACGTGATCACGGCCGGGTACACTAGGACTGAGCGTACCAAGGCCATATACAGCTTTTTTATGTTTGGCACGCTGAGGCCTCGGAAACGGTAAAGTTTCCTCAGCTCTCTTTTGGCTAGGGAGCCTCTGGTTTTGATATGCGTCTTGTATCCCGTTTTTAAAAAGTTGTAAGCCCAGGACTTCACCCTCGTTGGAGTACGGATATATTTTGTTATTGACGACGACGTCGTCTACTTTCCGGCGGTTCATTGGAATGATAGTTAACTTCTGGCTGTTGGTTTTAATTTTCCACTTCTTCTCATATCTGTTGATATTTTCAATTTCGACAGCTGTCGCCCTCGCCTGACTTCCAGAGTTCCTGAATAACTCAGGACGATTTGAGGGGATGTCATCTGCGTATTGAAGATACATCGAATCGTACCTCACTGGAGCGGGCAGGTCAATCGTGTACACTAGGTACAGCAGAGGGCTGAGACAGCTGCCTTGTGGAACTCCCGCCTCGAGTTCGAATTCGGGTCCTTTGCAGCCCTCGATTTCAATTCGGGCTCTCCTATCGGAGACATAGTTGCAAAGGACCCATTCCAGGAGTGGGTTAAGCTGGAGGTTGAGGATCTTGAACTGTAATCCTCTCAGCCAAACCTTATCGAAGGCCTTCTTTACATCTCGCAGCACCACGTCTACGTACCTCCTCTCAGCTTTACTGCAAGCAAGTTTTTCCGCAAGGAGGACGAGGGCTGTTTCCGTTCCTCGTCCCTTGCGGAACCCGTGCTGCTGAGGGTTGTGGGCTCCCAGCTCGGCTAGTTGTTCTTGAAGCCTGTCAGCTAGGAGTCTCTCGTAGACTTTCGCAACGATCTCCAGCAGGGCGATTGGCCTGTAGTTTACTAGTTGATGAGGGGGTTTACCCCCCTTGGGTATGAAGATCACCTTAGCAATCTTGAAACCTTCTGGGAAGTAGCCCGTGTTCAGGGAAGCGTTTTAGATGTTAACGATTCCCTGAATGATCTGCTGTGGGGCGTTAACCAAGTTGTTTCTGGTGATAACCGTCTAGCCTGGTGCCTTTTGTCGAAAGGCTTTTACAGTGGCCATGACGTCCTCTGATGTTATGGGACGTCTGTGGCCCGCCATCTCCCTGCCTTCGTTCACTTGATATAGTGGGTGCGTGCGATGCATTTCCTGATTTAGTTCTTCGATCAGTTGACATTCGAATTCCTGGTCGAACTCAACGTTTTCCTTAGGGGTAATCCTGAAAAACGTTTTTCCAGAAGTTCCTTAACATGTCCTCGTGAACCACCGGGTTCTCTATGTAGATTCCGTTCTCCTTTATCCGAGCCTTAGGTCTAAGTGCAAGTCCCTTTAAGTTCTTGACTTGGCGCCAGAACTTAGCCGAGCTGACTTCGCTGTCGACTTTGGCTATCAAGCTGTTCCATATTTCCTCCTGTTGGAGGTTGATGGCCTCTCTAAGCTCTGAGCTTAGGCGTCGAAGGAGCGAGCTCCTTTCTCGGTTGGGACCCTCCCGTCTTACTTCTTCGTACACTTCCCTGTGAACGCGAGCGATATCTCTCATCTCCTCTGTCCATCTGGGCTGAGGAGGTGTTTTATACCCTGTTATGGGTATGCTCTCGTGGTCCGCATTTAGTATGGACGTTGTAATCCTTTCCAGTTCCCTGTCTATCTCCTCTAACGACGCCGTGTTGAGGTCAGCTGGCGCATATTCACTGAGTCGTTGCTTGTAACGATCCCAGTTGGCCAGGGCGTAGTTTTTCCGGAGAAGGGCTGGGAGCTGGATTGGTGCGAGAGATGCCGTGGTGAGAATCGCTACGTGATTACTAGGGACTGTTGGGCCTGGCTCACTATGGTAGTTGAATGGGAAGCCTTCACTTGTTAGGATTATGTCAGGCTTGGTTGCTGATCTGGAAGTGATATAGGTCGGAAAATCTGGCCCTATCCTTTGGATGTTTTTTTCTTCCCATAATCAGTTCCAAGTTTCGGCCTCTATCGTTGGTGCTACCATAGCCCACCGCACGGCATTTGACATTGAGGTCTCCCCCTAAGAATGCCATTCTGCGGTGCCCGAACAGTGTGTAGAAGTTGCTTAACGGGAGATATGCTTGTCGAGGGGGTTGATATGCTGCAGCTATGACAAGGTCTTCTACCAGTGTGTGTACCTCGATTGCCACAAAGGACTCATCGAGTTCTGGTAGTTGTTTAAAAGGAGATGTTCCTCTTGACAGCTATTGCAGCACCATCGAACCTTTCCTGGGAATGATTCTTCATGACTACTCTGTAGCCCGGTATTTTAATACGCCAGCTGTAGTGTTGATACCGTACTCTGTAATGAGAATGATGGCGGGGTCAGGCACTCGGAATATGTTACCATATGCCGTAGCCTTTTCCTCCCATCCATTCACGTTGAGTGTCAAAATCCTCATTCTGTTGCTTACTCTCTCCATCTTCTATCACTTAGTGTTTCTGGGTGACGTTCTTTTTCCTCTCATTTTTCGTTTTCCTGAACTCAGCGTTCGAGATTTGCTCGCAGGTACTGTGATGTAGAGTCACATTCTGTGCGAGCAGGGCCTCTTCCACTGTTCCAGGATCCACCTCGCAGTCGTACTCCCATTTGTATATTTTGGATTTTATTCCTTGGAATATACTCCTGGTTTCCATTTCCTCTGGGAAGGGGAATTGATCGCAGGCGTATATTTTCACGTTAATATAGTTCGCCCGCAATCTCTTCACTCTCTTTTTCTGTCCCTTCTTTTCCTGGGATTTTGTTTTTTCTGTGTCTGAGGAATCTGATGATTCTGAAGAACTGTTTGTGTCCGAGTTATTATGTACCGCCGTGTTTACTTTGCTTTGGGTGGGCGCAGGAAATGTCACCTCGACTGCTTCCTTTCTTACCTTCTTGTTCGTCTGTTTGCAAGTTTTTACTTGCTCTGCTGTCTGTTGTTCTTTCGGAGCTATCTGTAGATGCAGTACATACCCAGAAGGGGTGTTGTCCGGGAACCACATCTGCTCCATCCCGTTCTTTGCCAGCATCTGGTTCAGAACTGTCGCCAATGTGCCCGGGTGAGCCAGGTTCATGACGTGCGCATAAAGGATGCACGTCATGATTTTAGTGGAGCCCTCGTTCTCAATTTTGAGGTATGTCTTTTTGGCGTCCACCTCTGAGATGGCTGCCTTTGCTGCTTGGGCGTAGGACGTATTCGCTCTACGCGTCTTCTCGTTTCTTTTGGCTTCTTTTTTTTTCATAACTTCCTTCTTAGCCGGGCATGACATGGCCATAGTCCTATGTCCTTGCCCACAGCTCACGCACTTCTCCGTATTGCTGTTGCAATTGCACCAATTGTGGCCCTTCTGGCTGCATTTAGAGCACGTCTCTTGTGGTTCTTTGCAGTCCTTGGTGGCGTGGGATTCCATCCTGTAGCATTTGAAGCAGAATTGGACCGGAGTATATTCTCCTTTTTCCACCTGCTCCCCGCTAATTTTTGCGTTGAACATTAGAAGGCCCTGTTCAGTTGCCTTTTGTGCCATGGTAGTCTCCGAGAAGACCACTTTGAACACATGGGTGTACTCACCACCGTCCCTCCTATTCTTGAACTTAATAACTTCGGCTACCTTGGCCCAGGCTTGCCGAAGTTCTATCTCCTCTCTAATTTCCTCTGCGGTATGTTGCCCTATCCATGGGTAGATCCGACGGCATACCACGCTCCTGTGGGCCAGGATCTTGGGGGGTACTGCTGACTGCAGCCCAATGCCTCGTAGGACCCAAACTGCCTTCTCTTTGGTTATCTCTTCTATGTCTTTCTCTTTCTCGCATATCGTGATATAACCAGACGGTATATCCAGCAGCCTCACTATGACAATGCCTAATTTGCCGTACACAACCTCGAAAACGGATTCTCTGCTAGGCTTGGGCTGCCCGTCGACAACCCCCAGAAGTATCCTGGTCGTGTGGTCCTGGGCCATCTCTTCTCGACAGTGGCCCTTCAGCCCTGCTTTTGTTTGTCACGCACTGCTCTCGTTGTGGGTGACTTATGTTTGCTCAATATGATGCACCTTTACTTCTTGGTCTTCTTTGTTAGGGTTATTTGGTGACTCCCTCTACTTCGTCGCTAAGCTTACGTGAACGTGAACTGCCAAATGGGGGGGATGAATGATGGTGGGTGGACCTAGGGAGGCCCCTCAGATGGGTGAAGTGTGGCGGACTTGATGATGGGTGGTGATAGAATCAACTACCACCATCCAGGGTGCCACCCCATCTGGGGTTTGGATATCGATGTTGTTTCCAACTTACACAGGGACGGTTGTATGTCCCCCTGTGGTCTTGGCCGGAAGCTACCCTTAGAGATTAGAGCGAACTCTTCCCCATAGCGTTCAGCATCGCCTCGTAACAAGGGGGTCTCTTCCGTAGAGTTCGACAGTGGGCTAATCCTCAAACCTGCTTTCCTTTACGTCCCCAATTATGTCTATCAAAGTGGACCGACATAGTTAAAGCGAGACTAGATGAGTGGCAGATCAGTTCATTTCAGCTTCGTTACTCCGTCGAGGGAAGGAAGGGGGGGTTAGCACGACATTAAGTCGTCTTGGAGCCGGTATAAAATTCTATGGCGAATAGTCCCCGTAGGGTTAAGGAGGCAAAACTTTGCGTTTTGAGCCTTCCTTGCCTCCTTTATCGAAAATGGGATGTCTTCAGCGTCAACTTTTCAAGTGAAGTTCTGCTCCCTTCATAAAGTTAAGTACAATTTACAATTTAGGTTGAAGTGGTGAAATTGTTTGGTAGGTATATAAAGGTGTGAATATGTTTTCTAGTTTGCCCTGGTGTTAGGGCATCACTAGCATTCTTCTTGATTATTTTTAAAAATATGAAGTTCCCCTGTCAAAAAGTTGCTGACTGTCTTTGACAGCCAGTTTCCTCCGTTATAATATATATATATATATATATATATATATATATATATATATATATATATATATATATATATATTTATGGATTAAGTTGTTCCTTCGGAGCATTCAAGCCTTTCAAGGATGCTTAAATGCTGAAAGGATCTCTCAAGTTGTTGAGTTTTCGGTGACTAATCTATTTGGGCACTTCGCCTCTTTTTATCTTTTGATTTTGATTGACATTATCGTCTTGATTTTAAGGGGATTGGGAGTTGGGCACTTAGCCTCTTTTAATCCAGAATTTTTTGCTTCTGATGATTTTTGATTGGGCACTTCGCCTCTTTTATATTTAAAGTTTGTTTTAATTATGTACTTTCTACTTTGTTTATACTAGGGGGCAGGGGGGCGGGGGGGCGGGGGACTTTAATGTGGGCACTTCGCCTCTTTTTTCAACTCTTGTTTATACTCGTCTATTTGGTTGAGTTTGTTGTCAAGTATTAGGTTTTACGGTCAATGTGCTTTCGAGAAGTGGACTATTACTACGTAAACATAGGTTGTACCACTTCTCTCGCGCAGGTTCTACTGCTAAGGAACAGCAGTTCTACTTATAGCGCGCCTACAGTTTGCACGAATGTTCATTTTCAGATTCAAGTTTAGGAGAATATCTCGGTCGACCTTGTCCCAAGTCTTTCTCCCTAGCCTTTGGATCTCCGTGTTGATCGGCTTTAGGCCGATTCTTTGGTGAAGAACCGATTGCCGAGTACGGTCGATCCTTCGCGTGCCAGTGATCAGCAGCGTAGCTTTGTTCTGTACTCTCTGCATCGTTCTGAGAGAGGTACAGCTCACCATCTGCGTGATCACGGCCGAGTACACCAGGACTGAGCCTACCAAGGCCATATACAGCTTTTTGATGTTAGGCACGCTGAGGCCTCGGAAACGGGAAAGTTTCCTCGGCTCTCTTTTGGCTAGGGAGACTCTGGTATTGATGTGCGTTTTGTAACCAGTTTTGAAGAGTCGTAAGCCCAGGACTTTACCCTCGTTGGAGTACATATACATCTGGTTATTGACGACGACGTCGTCTACTTTCCGGCAGTTCATAGGAATGATAGTGAACTTCTGGCGGTTGGTTTTAATTTTCCACTTCTTCTCATATCTGTTGATATTTTCTATTTCGACAGCTGTCGCCCTCGTCTGACTTCCAGAGTTCCTGAATGGACTCAGGACGATTTGGGTGATGTCGTCTGCGTATTGCAGATACATCGAATCGTGCCTCACTGGAGCAGGCAGGTCAATAGTGTACACTAGGTACAGCAGAGGGCTAAGACAGCTGCCTTGTGGAACTCCTGCCTCGAATTCGAATTCGGGTCCTTTGCAGCCCTCGATTTCAATTCGGGCTCTCCTATTGGAGATATAGTTGCAAAGGATCCTTTCAAGGAGTGGGTTAAGCTGGAGGTTGAGGATCTTGTACTGTAATCCTCTCAGCCAAACCTTATCGAAGGCCTTCTTTACATCACGCAGCACCACGTCTACGTACCGCCTCTCAGCTTTACTGTAAGCGAGTTTCTCCGCAAGAAGGGCGAGGGCTGTTTCCGTTCCTCGTCCCTTGCGGAACCCGTGCTGCTGAGGGTTGTGGGCTCTTAGCTCGGCAAGTTGTTCTTGAAGCCTGTCAGCTAGGAGTCTCTCGTAGACTTTTGCAATAAACTCCAGCAGGGTGATTAGGCCTGTAGTTTACCAGTTGATCAGGGGGTTTACCTCCCTTGGGTATGAAGATCACCTTTGCAATCTTGAAACCTTCTGGGAAGTAGCCCGTGTTCATGGAAGCGTTGTAGATGTTAACGATTCCCTGAATGATCTGCTGTGGGGCGTTAACCAAGTTGTTTCTGGTGATACCCGTCCAGCCTGGTGCCTTTTGTCGAAAGGCTTTTACAGTGGCCATGACGTCCTCTGATGTTATTGGACGTCCATGGC
This sequence comes from Ceratothoa steindachneri, assembly GCA_963969495.1. Classification (NCBI taxonomy): domain Eukaryota; kingdom Metazoa; phylum Arthropoda; class Malacostraca; order Isopoda; family Cymothoidae; genus Ceratothoa; species Ceratothoa steindachneri. Next base: position 129,205,270 of record OZ018318.1, on the reverse strand, counting down.
CCGCCATCTCCCTGCCTTCGTTGACTTGCTGTAGTTGGTGCGTGCGATGCATTCCCTGATTTAGTTGTTCAATCAGTTGGCCTTCGAACTCCTGGTCGAACTCAACGTTTCCCTCGGGTGTAATCCTGAAAACGTTTTTCCAGAAGCTCCTGAACATATCCTCGAGAACCACCGGGTTCTCAATGTAGTCTCCGTTCTCCTTTTCCGAGCCTTGGGTCTTGGTGTAAGTCCCTTTAAGTTCCTGACTTGCCGCCAGAACTTGGCCGGGCTGACTTCGCTGTCGACTTTGGCTATCAAGTTGTTCCATATTTCCACCTGTTGGAGGTTGATGGCCTCTCTAAGCTCTGAGCTTAGGCGTCGAAGCAGCAAGCTCCTTTCCCGGCTGGGACCCTCCCGTCGTACTTCTTCGTACACTTTCCTGTGAACGCGAGCGATATCTCTCATCTCCTCTGTCCATCTGGGCTGAGGAGGTGTTTTATACCCTGTTACGGGTATGTTCTTGCGGTCCGCGTTTAGTATGAAATATGAGTAAACTAAGGCACGAAAGTTTAAATATTAAATAATCAATAATGGAGGGGCCAAAGAGGACAACTAAAACAGTAATTTAAAAAAAGTCATTTGTAAACTAAATCATTTGGATATAAACGGGACAAACTTAAATAAAAATAAAAATTTCTCTGCACAAGCACTAACCTTATTTCGTTGTAGCTGGGATTATCAACTGATATTACGGACAAAACTAGGCAGAAGGAAAACTATTAAGGGAGATGCGGTTGGCTGTACGTTTGTCTATATAGTGAATAATTTGAGGGATTATGAATAATCATTGAGTTTCGGGTTGATTTGTTTAATGTAAAGTGGTTCAAGAATTTTTAAATCCATAAAAAAGGAATCAGGGTCAAGCGGGTGGTTATGTTTTAGTGAATGTTCTCGTATAGAGGAGTGTTCGGGTTTGGAGATAGGAATGTTTGTTATATATAATACTCCGTTATGCTTAACGATCCTACATCTTAATTGTAGACTTGCTTGGCCTACATAGCGACTTTGGCAGGTTGCACAAGTGAATTCATAAATAATGGAGGAACGCAGGCATAATGGGAGCGATTCTTTGTGTCGAAGGAAAGTATAAACACCAAGAGGATTAGAATTAATTAGGAGAAACTTGCATTGGGGAAAGTATCTATTAAGAGCGAGAGTAAAGCTTTGTTGAATTTGGTGTTATCAAGTGGGATATATATATATATATATATATATATATATATATATATATATATATATATATATATATATATATATATATACAGGGTGTTTGGAAAGTCACTGTGCACTTACATATTTATTAACATAAATGTTTCAATATAGAATACAGGAGGTAAATATGAATGACAATTATAAATTATGTTTCAAGTGACCCCCCTTGGCATCAATACAGGCTTGGACCCTTCTTATTTTGTTTCTAAACACCGCTATCAGTTGCACTTACATATTTATTAACATAAATGGTTTGGGGTCGAAATCGGAAATATAAAAAAAATTATTAGAAAAGTGCACAGTGACTTTCCGAACATCCCGTATATATCTATATATATATATATATATATATATATATATATATATATATATATATATATATATATATATATATATATATATATATATAGGCGAAGCAGAGCTTGCTATTAAATACAAGTAATAAAAAAATAAAATAGAGTTAAATTAGGTAATTACAAAAAATAATGAACTATTCAAAAGTATCCATACTAAAAGCATACTTCTAACAATAACGCGAATCCTGGTGTATGTCTTATTCTATTTAAAAAAACTGTTTATAACTCATATTTTTAAAGAGGATTAACTTATGATGTTCTTATATTTAAGTTCTTTCATACATAAAGGTATACATGTATAACTAAAAGTTTGTATTGTCAGATCTATATTTAGATAATATATGGGAAAATGGATGCAATTTGCCTATGCCGTCACCCACAGAATAAGCGAATTTGAGTGTTATGATGTCTTTAGATTTGAGCTCTTTCATATTTCATATCTCCGCATTGGGCTCGTCTTTTATATGAAATTCTGTTATTTATTGGCGAATAATTTATTGTGTAGTTCTCCAGTCGGATGGGCCCCGTCTTCCCTCTTCCAATCTCGACTGCAGTGTATTTTTTCTGGTTCATCTGGATCTTCCACTAGTCTTCGTACCGGGAGATTATCTGAGCTTCGGCTGTATTCGCCCTTGACATCACTCTTCCAGATCTGGTAGGGCGAGTCGCAATCTGCGTGATGACGTCCGCGTACTGTACGTTGAGGATTCGGGGACGTAGAGGTTTTGGAATGGCCTTATTGTAGATTGTAAAGAGGGTGGGACTCAGACACCCTCCTAGGGGGACTCTAGATTGCAGGTTAAATTTGGCTCCAATGTGGTCCCTGAATGCTATCACCGCTCTCCTACTATTTAGGTAACTGTATAGGATTTTCTCGAGATCTTATATTTGACACCATCGATACATACCTTGTCAAAGGCTTACTTCACGTCCCGGCAGACCACATCCACCATACAGCCAGAGGCAAGCCCCTTAGCCGCATGTTTATATACTAAAGCAATTGCAGTCTCCATGCTCCTTTTTTGCGGAAGTCATGTTGTTCGTCGTTCTGCAGTGAGTGTGATGACAGATGGGTGGCCAGCCTGTTGTTCAGGATCTTTACGAATACTTTTCCAATTATTTCGAGAAGTGAGATCGGCTTGAAGTTCATTAGTTGATCTTTAGGCTTCCCTTGTTTAGGAATAAAGATTATTTTTGCTGTCTCCAAGCCGTCTGAGAAGTATCCCGCCGCTAATGCTACGTTGAAAAGATTCAGTAGCCTAGTTTTTGTCCCCACTGGAGCTTCTTTTAGGTGCCTTGATGTTATTCGGCTTAGGCCTGGAGTTTTTTGCTTAAGGCCAGAGATTGCAGAGTCCAACACTTCTTGGGTGATTGCCATGCCTTCCGGGGCGTACTCCCGCAGCCTGTTGAGATTTGCGGTTCTATGCGGAGACAATCTCCTGTAGTGCCTTTCCATCTGCTCAAGAACTCTCTCCTCGAAGCCCAGATCAAAATTTCCCTCTTCTTCTTCGGAGATGCAGAAAACGTCGCTGCAGACTTCTCTAAAGAGCTCGGCTTTTACTTTTAGAGTCCTAGCGCACTTCTCCAGGTGCACTATTGGCGAGTCAGTCTTCGAATTTGGTCTTCCTCTTAACTTGCTGATGGTGTTCCAAAACTTTAGTGGGTTGTCCTCGATGTCTAGGTTATTGATCATGTGGTCTCATTTCTCCCTAATCTCATACAGTAGCGCATCCCTTACTTGTTTTCTGACCTGTTGGACAAGCGAAAAGTCCATTGGGCCTGGATATCCAGCTGCCTGGACGCCGTTGTAAAACAACTGGAATCACTGCTCCAAGATCATCCTCTCCTGTGTTGGGCGAGTCGGTATTAGGATATTGGGCCTTTTATTCGGGATTACGTTGTCCGCGGTGGCAAAGTCATTAAGGATGCTAGATAACTCCTCGTCAATTTGTTCTTGTATGGCACCATCCACCTCGGGAATTACCTCCGAGAATGACCTTCTGTAGCTGAAGAGTTTTTCCTTAGTGGCGAGGGTATGGGTATGGGAGCACTAGCCACCGTGATTACCATAGGGATATGGTCGCTGGGTGTAAGTGGCCTAGGCTGCACATGGTGATGGAAAAGGAAGTTGAGGTTTGCAAGCATGATGTCCGGCTTAGTCGCTGAACCTGGATACATAAACATCAGGAAGTCCGGCCCAATCCTCTCAGCAAACGACTCTGCGTAGGAGTAAATCGAGGTTCCTACCTCGAACGTCCGCTCGAGTGTAGCCAGCAATACTTGATCTGACGTTAAGGGAGCCAGCGAGGATAACGAGTTAGGCCTTCCCGAACAAGAAGAACATATCGTGGATCGGAAGGTAGCCTCTTCTTGGAGGTTGGTATCCTGATCCTACTTCAATCTTCCCCAATTATGTATTTAGAGTGTCGGACATAAACGACTCGTCCATTTCTCTTCCCTTGACAAACTGCGGTCCAGATCGCCCTGTTATTGCTGCACCATCAAATCTTTCGCCAGTCAGTTTTTTTATGACGTCGTAACCGAAGATCTTAATTGGGTCTTTGTCTTTTATTCCAATCTCGGAGAAAAGTAGGAGATCTGAGTCAATTTCTTTATATATGTTGTACAGCTGCTGTTTTTGGCTGGCCCATCATTGCACATTGTGTGCAAGAATCCCCAGTCTGTTTATTGTGGCTATGGTTATTTCCTGGGTTTGGTTGGGGACTTCTAGTACTTCGGAGGGCTATACAGTTCCCCGGATCTGATTTTTTTTGTACATACTCAGCTCGTAGAATTTAATCGTCGAGCCGTACAGTTTTACACGTTTTTAGAGCAGGTTGGTCTTAACCTCTTCTTCCTCATTGGAGGAGTCGTAAAACCACTTGAAGTATTTTCTACGTATACCCGTGGTGATTTCCTCAGTGGTGAAGTTTTCTGATTACGTTTTAATTTTGTTCACCGCGATGGCCAGGTTGATCTGCTTGGCATCAAGCGACTTGGATTTTGAGAATTCTCTGGAGTCGCATTTTGGTGCAGGTTTACCCTCTTCTGTTGTCAACGGGATAGTTTTTTGGTGGATCGGCTCTGAGGAGGAAGCGATGGTGGCCATCTCTTCCTCCGCTGGCGCAGTTTCCATGCACTTCTGGTCAGCTACTACAGCTTGATTTGGTGTAGTGGCCTATTGGGTGAAAAATTACGCTCCGGAAGGTGAGAACTTTGTCGGAGGGATGGTTGGTGGGGGAGATTTAGGGGCTCCATGCCGTTTGCCTCCAGCATTTTGTTGAACTCCATGTTGAATTAACCAGGGGCTGCGTAATTTAAAACGTGCGCATGTAAAATAAACGCCAACAGTTTGGTGGGTGTTGAATCTAACAGCTGTAGGATTATTTGAGGCTGGGGTTGGTTGTCTGGTGGGATATGTGTATTATTTGCTGCACTGGCGTATGTCATGTTCGAAGAGACATTGTAGGCTGTCTTTTTGCGGTTAAGATGTTCCCTACTCACAGCGCACTGCATGCTTAAGGTTCTGTGGAGCTCTGAGCAGTTTAGTCACATCTTAGTCTGCGAGATACAGCGCATCCTGGAGTGCCCTTCTTATCAGCATTCGGAGCAGAGTATCTTTTCTTTATTGGGGCAGTTGCGAGTGGTAAGTCCTTTACTTTATATTAAGAGAAGCACGTCAACAGGTGGAAGTGATTATCACGAGAGATTTGCGTAAGCCTGATGACCATACTGAAGAGCCTCAGCCCAGTCATTTGAGCCTTTTCTGACATCTTTGTTTCTTCGAAGACCATTTTGAAGATGTGCGTTAGGTCACGGAACTTTATGATTTCTGTGACCTTATTCCACGCATGAGTTCTCTCGATTTCATTCCTGATTTCTTGCATGTTTATAGCCCCTACCCAGCAGTCTATCTGCCTATATATCAACGCATTTCCTGCGGTGACTGAAGGGGATGGTTTCGGCTCGAGTCCTATTTGGGCCAGCAACTCTGATGCCTTCTTGGAGGCAAGTTTTTCTAAATCTGCTTGATTATGTCATATGTCTGCGTAGCCGTTCCCGATTTCAATGAGATTTTTTATGCCAATATCCATTTCGAAGATAACCTCAAAAACTTGGGACCTAGAAGGACGCACTGCATTAGTTTAGCGAAGCGAGACCCGAAGGTCCGGTGGCTCATCTGGGATGTTCATTGATCCGTTGTTCCCCTTGTACAATCAGCAGGCACACATCCTTACCCACGTTCGAGAGAGAAACAGGAGTAATCTCTAATCAGTCCCCCTGTAAACGTTTTTGACTCAGTGAGGTCGACAGAAACAGGAGATATCTCCAATCAGCCTACCGCTTTCCCACTGAGTCCAGGGAGGGGAGACAAGACATGGGAGGCACTGATATCCTCCTTTCAATCAAGGTAGGCACAGGAGGAATCTCTAATCAGCCCCTCCGCACTTGCTACTGCCTCTTTTGAGAGCCAGCGAAACAGGAAGAATCTCCAATCAGTGGGTGGCTGCCCTACAGAGACAAACAGTTAGGTATCAGGTGTAGTGCAGTGTTTAAATCCTTCAACTAGGGTCCGCTGTGAGGAATCCTGTAGTTTTGTAGGATGTTGTGTCTCACTCATAAGTGCTCCCTGTGGTGATGGGCTTAAGGGTAACAGCCGAGAGACAGCGGCAGCTTTCCAGCTCTGACCCGCTAAGAAATAACAGTCACAGAATAGGAAGCCTCTTTTTATCCTTGGTCTTGCCTCCTTTATCGATTTGAAGATTCCGAAGCGCTGATCTCTGATATTTCTATTCAGTTCTAATAAATGTAAAGAAAACGAATTGAATCGAATCTTTATATAGAAAGCAAAAGATGAGGGACTCCTGTGCGGCAGGAAATCTTTTGGTTGAAGAGGAGGGTTCTGAAATTAGCTCATGAGGGGATAGGAGGAGGTAACAAGCAAGATGGATATGAAGCGTTTCGGGGTGTCGTGTATGAATGTGGCTCAATGGGTACGTGACTAGGGCGGAAGGAGGGCAGGCTGGCGGCTATTATTTGGCGTGAATGTACTTTGGAGTCCTACCACGTGATGCTAGTGTGTCCGTTTGCGTATGGGTGTGTTCCCGGATTGATATGTCGATCGTGAAGATAACCGTAGGGTATGAGTGACTTCATTCTACTGCCATTTGTTTATGTCATGTCGTGTTGTTTGATTATGTGTATATTGCTATGGGTGCGTGGTAGTCTCTTGCTGCGGGGTATCTCGGTGCCCTCGCAACATTGTGGCTGTGTATGGGTTCCCTTTCGAGTTTCCCCAGCTGCCTGGTCAGTCGAGTATTGTTTCGTCGTCAGCGTAGGACAGTGTGTATGTGTTTCTGTAGTCGTGTGGTGGTCGTAGAGTGTCGTTCGTGTACATGTCTTGTTTAGCGTACTCTTTAGATGATATCGTGAACGACGGTCACAACCGCCTGAGTGAACCGACCCCTCCTGAAGCCATATTATCAGGGGGAGAACCAGTCAGTATCTTCGTGGAAGCTACGTAGGCGGCTGTTTACCATACGCTCGAGTGTTTTTCCAAAGTGCTCTAATAGAGCAATAAGTCTGTAGTTGTTTGGATGTGAGGAGTCTTTGTTCTTTTTGTGGAGTGGAATGTTATGTGAGGTTTTAAATGCATGTGGGAAGTGACCAGAGGCTAGTGAGGCATTGAAGAGGTGCGTCAGTGTGAGGTAGATTGTTTTGGGAGGTGGTGTATTAGGGTGGCTGGAAGGCCGGAGGGGCCGGGGGCACGTTTCGGTGTTGATTTAATGTAGTGTTTGGTTTTCTTGACCGTGATGAGAGTCGTGAGTATGGTTGTGTTGTGGAGCGCCTCCACTTGCACAAGAGTGGTCGGTGCCAGCTCCTCGGCGTGGAGTCTGTACCACTCCCGTACTTCTTGGAAATGCTCTTGTGCGTGTGGCTTTGGAAGGTTGTGTTTATGGACTGTGTTTCAATGAGATCCGAAGGCGCCGAGCATACTCCGTATGCGCCACCGGAAGAAGGAAGGGTCAGCATTACGGGCGTCGTCCGCGATTCAGACTATCTCATGCCACTGGCGATTCCTCTCCTCATGCACGCAGTGAAGGATACGAGCTCGAAGGAGAGTAATGTTTTTTGTGGTGTGTGTGTCTCCCGTGCAATTTTTATTTTGTCCATTAGTGTAGCCCAGTGTAAGTCTATGCTGCTAGAGTTAGTGTTGTTTAGGTTAAGGTTGTGAGTTGTGTTGTCTTCTATGTGTTTTTGGTACTCCGCCTGGTTCGTGTTTTTGTAGTCGAAATAAAGACGGGAGTATGAGTAATGGATGATGACGATATCATCACACATAATGGGATGTGATCGGATAGAACGTGGGGGCCTGGTGCAGTGTGAGTGTAGAAGCGTGTGGTATGGTTATTTCGTTGGACCACATCAGGAGACGTGGTGCCCCCGCGGGGACCAAAGAATGTGAAAAAAGGCGGGCCAATGTGCTCGCATCGATATCGCTGCCAGGTACCGACCAGGTACCTCCCTGCTTCGTTCGTGGTGTTGGATAGTAGTGTGGGATGAGGTGAGTTCAGGTCCCCCGCAAAGAATAGTTGTAGTTAGAAAGTGCCTGGAGAGGGACGTATATGTTTAGTTGTAATCGTGGAGGTCTGTAATGAGTGGCCACAATAATGGGGCCAGAACTCGTTTGTATTTTTCAGGCCAGGAAAGAGACATCTCGTGTGTTTATGCGGGAGTGAGGTATAGACCGCTTGACCAGGATGGCTGAGCCAAACTGTGGTGCTTGAGGTGTCAGGTGTGTGTGTGATAGCCTGCGTTTCGGAGTCTGTTGTTTGGTGCATGTAAACTGGTGGAGTTTAGCAGTATTATGTCTGGTCTTTGTGTATTTAGTACCCAGTTGGCTACCGCGTAACGAATGCCCTGCCAACTGCGTACGTTTATCTGCACCACACTTAGACTTATGGTCTAGGGCGCTGCAGGCGGTGTGCGTCTGCCCCTTTCTCGGCTTGCTCTTATGGAGAGAGGACCGTAGTAGGGGCAGGGTGTTTCAATGGTACTCGTGGGATGGGTACAAACTGAGCACCGTAAAGGAGGCAGCGGAATAAGTGGGGGTAGATGTCGTGGTGGTGAATGTGTTGGAGCAGAACAGGACAGTTGTAGGTGCGGCGATGGGAATAGTTGTAGATTTGGAATATGTTTTTACATAGGTTGAGCAGTGGTGAAGGGGGGTTTGACCGAAGAGGTAGAGGGAGTAGGTTTGGAGTAGAGATTTTTTTGAGCAGGCTGTTTGTGAGAGGAAGGTGTTTCAGTAGGAGTCGAAGGAGGAGTAGAGTTTGATACGGTTTTTTTTTTGCATGAGAGGAGGGCTTAGAAATGGTAGGAGTGTAGGTGGGCGGAAGGAGGTCGACGGTGGAGAAGGCAGAGTGTATGAGGATAGTAAAGGATGCCGAGGAGGAAGGGGCAGAAGCAGTGGGGAGGATCTCGTAAGTGGAACATGCCGAAGTGGTAGGGGCAATTGGAGGTTGAACGGAGATGGGATCGGCTGAGGTAGATAGTGGGGGACAGAATGGGGCAGAGGTGGGATGAGCAGAGGTAGTTAGGATTGAAGGCGGAGTGAGGACAGGCGTGAGAGGAGAAAGGTTGGGTAAGAGAGGAGGTCGAGTGGTAGCGGCGGGTAAGTAAGTTGTGGTGAGATCTGTGAGTAATGGTGAGATGTGAATATGGCTGTTGGTGTGGGTGGGGGTGGGGGTTTTATTGTATTTTATTTTTGGAGCATGGCGATTAGTGGTTCAGAGAAAACTACCCCCAGCCCGTTTGAGGCAAACCGCTCCTTGAGGTATTTAGCGTATATCGAGGGTCCCCCCATCTTTGATAAGTCTTTTGCCAGTTTGGAAAACACAGTTGCCAGGTGTGACCAGTGGCTGGTGTTGTGAAGTGTCGTTGTCTCGTGTGTGTTAGTTGTGTTGTTGCATGATGGTGTAGCGGCGTAGTGATGAGGGTTGCGTTAGTTGTGGAGTTGGGGGGAGTACCTGGGTAGATATGGGTGCTGAGGATGTCACCGTTGCTGCGGCGAAGGATATTGTGAGTAGAGGGGGGGGGAAGGAATGAGTGGTGTTATTGTTTGGACGCCGTAACGATGAGACAGCATCTGTCCGTAACTTCACGAGATAGGGGCACTTTAGGTTGAAAGCGACATGGTTGCAGCTACAATTTAGGAATTTTATGTTTTGCGAGGTGCAGCTAGAGTAATGGTGAGCCATTAGGCTGCATTTGATGCAGACCTGGTTCACTCGGCAGGTGTTTGTCTCATGACCGGTCTTGTAGCAGCGCCGGCACTGCTGGACTTTTATGTTTAGTTGTGGTTGAATGTTATTTGGGTGTGTGAGGGTACCACAGACCTTGATTACTTTGTCTAATAGTGTGGCTTTTGTCTGTTCGTCGTCTGGAGTAATGACCATCCACTGCTTAGTGCGGTTGAAGTAGAAGTATTTTATTGCTTCTACGCCGTATTCAAGTTCAAGGTTGGTTAGGATGTCTTCAGTGAAGAAAGCCAGCCACGGGGGGTTGGGTTTTAGGTGCGAACTTGGTGGGGGTTTTTTACCTCTTCCGATGCGTGCCGATATGATGTTTGTGATGGATGCGTCATGAGTGTTTGCTAGTTGCAGTATGCTTTGTGGTTTGTGTGCATGTGTTCTTAGTGTTATTAAGCAACTTTACTCTGGAGTCTATGCCTAGAGTTGTGTGTATGTAAGATTTACTTGCTTACTTTGAGTAAGTTTACCCCGCCCCACAGATAACAACCCCATGAAACATGACTCAGGATGTGGTGATTAATGAAATTACGAGTGTGGACCTGGATGGGATCCTCAGAGAGGCAAGAACATGGCGGACTTAATGATGACTGGAGCCTGAATCAACTGACTCCAGTCGGGGTGCCCCCGCCTCTATTGGGTTTTAGGTATTCACGGTTGCATCCGACATACCACAAAGACAGTGGTATCTCCCTATGTGGCCTTGGAAGGTAACAAGAAGTAACAAGGAAAAAAAGTACCCAAGGAGACCTTACGGTCAATTCGAAGAGGGTACATTTGGACTAGCAATCGATGCACTGTTTCGAGAACTTGAGGTCGGTAGTAATAGTTACACCCAAGTCCTTCTTAGCGTCACTCGATTTAAGAGCAGTGCCCTCAAGGATATACTGAGATTGGGGGTTTCTGTGGCCGATATGCATTACTTTGCATTTGTTCACGTTAAAATGCATTTGCCACGTGTCCGACCACTCCCCAATCTTCCCAAGATCTTCCTGCAGGTGGGAAGTATTTCCATCCTTTGCAACGTTCTTACCAAGCTTGGTATCGTCGGCAAATTTGGAAATCTTGGCAACCATGTAACCGTCCATGTCGTTGACGTAGATGATGAATAGTAGTGGTCCCAGGACAGAACCTTAAGGCACCCCGCTTTTAACAGGCACCCACTCAGAAGCCTGTCCATTTACCACCACCCGTTGCCGTCTGCCACTTAGCCAGTTCTCGATCCAGCCGGTTACTTTTCCGTCTATGCCCAGCTCTTGCACTTTCCGGAGAAGGTGGCGGTGTGGTACCTTATCAAAGGCTTTCTGAAAGTCTAAGTAGACCACATCCAACGCCTTGTGCCGATCGTGCTCACTGAAAACAAAGTGGAAGAATTCCACAAGGTTTGTCACGCATGACCGTTGCCTTCAGAACCCGTGCTGGAAACTCCTAAGTAGCAGCTTTGACTCTAAATGCGACGTCATTTTGTCCACCATCATGCTTTCCATGAGTTTACCGGCTATCGAAGTTAGACTGATAGGTCGCTAGTTTGACGGTTGGCTACGCTCTCATTTCTTGAAGATAGGAGTCACCTCCGCTTCACGCCAGTCTCTAGGAACGCATTCGGTCCGGATTGACATGTTGAAGATTGCGCTCAGGTGTTGTGACATTTGATCGCGCACTTCTTTCAACACTTTAGGTAGAAACCCATCCGGGCCAGGTGTCTTGTTCGTCATTAGGTCACTGATGTTCTTTTTTATTTCCCCTTCGGTGAAGTCCATATCCTCCAGCTTTTCCCCCGAGTAGGAATGCATTGGCTGGGGGATGGGACCACACTTTTCAGTAAACACTGAAGAGAAGTAGTCGTTGAGGAGGTTAGCATTTTCTGCATCTGAATGCTTTAATGTCCCATCCTTATTTCTCAAAGGGCCAATCGTTCGACGGGTTGGTTTACGGTTGTTCACATATCCAAAAAACTCCTTGGGATTCTCTTTACAGAGTCTCGCCACTCGGAGTTCCTCAGACCGCTTAGCCGCCCTTATTCTGGACTTCACTCTCAAGGCTAGCCTCCGGTATTCATCAAAGTCGCCCGAGATCTTGGATTGCCGGTACACAGTTCTCTTTTCCCTAAGCAGTTGGCCGATTTCTCGATTAAACCACTTTGGTTGAACAGAAGACCGACGGGGACATTTCAGAGGGATGAAACGTGATTGAAGACTCATGAACTTTTTTTTAAACTGTTCCACGAGTCTTCAACAACATCGCACACTTCTAGCCTCGCGTAAGTCAGTCCAGCACAAAGACATGCAAAGTCTGCTCTTTTCAAATCGAGTTTCCTCGATTTACTAGTTGCAGGCCCTGCCTTCGGGACTTTGACTACAAATCTAATTAGTCGGTGGTCACTGCCACCGAGCTCTTCGCCAACAGAGGGGTCCTCAACGATTTCATCCTCAGAGGTGAAAACCAAGTCGAGGATATTGTCTCCTCTCATTGACTTTCTCATCCATTGAGTGAGGAACTCGTTGTTCAAGAACTCCAGGAGTAGTGCGTTGTCGCCACAGAGTTCTCTGGTTTCCCAGTCAACTAGTCAACTTGTGTTTTGAAATCAACCATGACGATACACAGTCTGTCTTCGACAAGTTCTCCTAGTAGCTAGGACAGATCTCTGTCCTTTTCAACGAGTTGGGAAGGAGGTCTATATAGCACCAGGACATATCTCTAGGTCAACACCTAGTAGTTCATGGTCGGACAAAATGTTGCAATCCGTCGAGTTGAGAGTATCCTTGACATACAACATCACACCGCCACCCTCTCTGTCTGGCCTATCTTTCAGGAAGAGCTGGTAACCGGGAATCGTGAATTCACCTTCAAAATCTCGGCTTGAGGTTTTTATCCACGACTCCGTTATGGCCACCATCTCAGGTTCCTCTGTTACTACGAGCCCACGGAGCTCAAGAAACTTATTCCTGATTGACCTCACATTGAACAGAAGAACTTTGAGGGAGTCCCCTAGTGTATGACTCCCTACGCTCTTCCGTTTCCCGGCTTCTCTGATATAGTGGTTACACCCTTTTTGACGACCTCCGAGAAGGTCGTTCCAGGAGTAACACGGGCGTGCTGGCGCACGTGCGCTTTCGCTCTGTTTCGAACGCTCCTTTGGGTGCGTTCCACGACATCTTGAATTAGGTTGGCGAGAAAGGCCTTCCCTTTAAAGGAGAGATGTACCCAGTCCCTTTGGGAGAGGTCGTCTCTGCCGATAAAGGTACGATAGGGGGCCACGAAGAAGACTCCTTCTGCCATGCAGAGATCCGCCAACTTCTGTTTACTGCGACGTTTCTTTCGTGAGCGGTTTGGGATGGACCTCTTCTCGGAAGCATCCCAACCACCACACGTTTGCGGGTTTTAAGCCCAATGTCATCCACGGCTCCCATCACCGTTTGGATGGTCTTACCACTGAGGCCAACCTTACCCCCTCTGAAGGAGAGGTCGTTGCCGCTCACCATCAGAGCAACAACTGAATTCTTAGAAATCTGAGCTTTCTCTGCCTCTACTCTGATGTGTGGTTACCCCGTCCTGACAGGCAGCTTACCTTCACGCTAGTGCGAAGTTGGGCCGCTAGCAGCGGCTACAGATCCCGTGTTTGCGAGTCACCAATGAGGGTGACCTTCGGACACTTGATCTGTGAAGACGATGTCTTCCCTTGTGGAAGAGGCCTTCCCTTTTCCTCTTTACTCTCCACATTCTTATCTTTCTTTTTCTTCTTGTTTATCTGTTTTTCTTCTTTCTTTGGTTCTACTTTTGTTTCAACTTTATACTTTTTCTTTTTTTCTTCGTTTTTCCTTTCTTCTTTTTCTCTTTTTCTCTCGCCTTAGCTAGCTTAGCCTCAGATGATGCCGGAATCTCCGCTTGGGGACCAGGGGATTCCGACACGTCAGTGGGCGGCGCCTCTTCTAGGCATCGAATCTGAGCTGCGTTAAGGGCTTCGACTTTCTCCAACTTTCTTTCAAGGATTTTAGCACTCTTCTCTGAGGCCTTATATAGGTCTTTTAATTTCTCCACCTCTCGCGTCAATATGCAAGTAGTGCAGATACTTTTAGGGCTGCATTTTGAGTAGCAGCCCTCTGGAAAGTCAACGCACCACTTTTCTAACTGGCATGTTGCACAGTTGTGTTTTAGACGAACGGGTCCTATTTTGCCTGTCATTTTGAGCGCTTTCTATCTCTCTCTGAAAACTCGTGACCAATCAATGATAAAAAAGGTGGGTTGGTGAGTTCTTCCCGGGTGAGTCGCTCCCGCCTATCAATCGGCGACTTTTCGGATCTTTTAGAAGGCACGCTCCATGCGCTGCTGTTCGTCCGACCGAGTCGTCAAACCTCGGCGTGCCGTGGCTCCCAACCAAGCAGCACTGATGGTACCTGAAGGGGCCATCGATTTCTCACCAGGTAAACAACAACGAAGCACGCCCCTTACTAAACTCCTACTAGTTCTCTTCACAACGGCCAGGATCTCGGAGCAGCGTTCAATGGATATCCCGCCACACCACGGAACTCGATCCAAGGCTTTTTATTGGCCTGGCAACCAACATGGGAACAAAGGGCCGTCACCTCGGACCAATGCTACCATAAGCACCCTTCAACGGGCACTGGGAACGGTTAATAATTACGCGCCAGGGAAGGGGTTAACGGGGCACTACTCTCATCCCATTCATCGTACCCCAACGCCTAGGACACCTCTAGTCCTAGTCTCTCGCAACCAGTGAGCGTCGATTGGCGTTGTTTATAGAGGTTCCAAAGCCTCTCTTCTGACGCATGAGGTAGCTGCAAGGTCCTTATATGTAGATAGAGGGGAAAAAGGGAAGGAGTGAAATGATATGAGTAGGCTTCTTTTTTTGTTGTTTTTTCTTTTTGTATAGGTGGGAGAGATAGGATAAAAGTAGAAAGGAGAAGGAGAGTGTAGAAAAAAGGAAGGAATGACGCACTTAGTCTGGATTCTCGTTTCCGACCAAATCGACAAGGGAAGCTCTACCAGGGGTACCTAGCTCGAAAAGTCAAAGGTACACAAAAGCTCTCTTCCCGCGACACGGGGGCGTCACCTCTCCCTCTACTTTCTTAGAGGTACCGCAGGGTAGGGTGTTAATCCTCCCCGCGTTCGTAACCGAGTCCTATTCCAGGTTGTTCCTTCCTTTGGGTTCCGCAGTGGGATATGCCTCAATATCAATACGATATTGCTAGGGAAGTAAAGGTATATTTATTGAAGGGAGGGAAGCTTCTGTGGGATAGCTGCCAGGTGGTTTGCGAGTCTGCCTCAAAGGTCAGAGTGATACTTCAAATTGATATCGACTGTAGACGTTTTACTGCCTTCTGTTTTCTTTGCCTCTTGATTTAAGATAGTGAGATGAATATGACGAGAGCTAGTCCAATCGAAAGAAAGCTGTTTTTAGGGGATATTTATTCCTGCTCGCTTGAGCGTAATGTCAAGTGAAACGAGCCAATCCGGTGAGTTGAATTTTTAAAACAACTTTAATGTTTGATTCCAGCTCGTACGTAGCCTAGATGTTGACGGCCGGCATTTCCTGAAAAAATTAACCGAAAAATTAACCCTGAACAGTCGAATTCTCGGACTTCGAGTGGATAAGGTCAGTGCGCAATAAGTATTAATTTTATTCGTGCGAGAAGGAAAAAACTTTTATTTACACGTCCTCTTTCAATAAAGAGTTACAAGAAGAGAGGCCCCAACATGGGGGCAGCCCCCCATTACTGCAAGAGGATCCCCCTCCGTACCATTACGGGGGCATCAAAACCTGAAAAAATGAAAGTGATTCAAACGGTATATAAAAAGATCAACGTGGTGCTAATCCGACTCCTCGACACTCCCAATGGATATGCAACCATTTGCAGCACAATAGGGGATGTCGAGAGGCTGGTCTCCGACGAGGCTCAAGCTCATTTTAAAAAGATTGGGCTTGAAGCCAGTATACCGCAAGAAATCCTGGTCCAACGAACCATTATATGTACTAAGGAGATTGGACCCAATCTTCACAGAAAATTACTGTGAAGAAATCAAAAACGAACTCACGCCGAAACAAGAGTGGGCCTGCATCACAGCAGTCTACAAATTTGGAAAAGGAAGCGGCATGGTGAAGGTAGTCTTCAGTAGCATCGATATGGCAAACCGAGCCAAAAACGATGGGCTGCTCGGCTTTTACCTGAAAGTCAGCCCTGAACAAATTAAACAAGAAGATTATATACAAATCGACTGCTGCTTCAAGTGCTATGCAGTCAACAACACGCTACTAAAGACTGCACAACCACCGACCCTGCCTGCTCCAACTGCGCTAAAACCGGGCATGGTTGGAAAGAGTGCAGGGAAAGGGTGCAAAAGTGCATAAATTGTGGGGGTAACCACATGAGGTGCCCAATTCGGAAAGAGGCGATCCGCAAAAAAACGAGAGAGGATAAAGGAAGAAAAAGAAGAGAGGAAAAAAAACACGTACGCGGATACAGCAGCAAGAACGACCACTCCGACACGAACAAACACTACCAGGTTGGTCATGCCTAAGGAAGGGCAAGAAATCATGGCCATGGTCATGGTTGGCCACCTGGCAAACCTTACAAACCCCGGTTCCTTCTCATCCCACCTCAACCTTCTTCTTGAGAAGAATGGTTGTAATAAAAAGGTTTGGTTTCCCGAAAACCCAGACTCGGCGGGCCTTTTCAATCTCGAGTTCATCAAAGAGCAAAAGAGGGCACCTTCAAGTAATGGGGTAAAGGAAACTGAAAAAGAAGAAGAAGGGAAAATACAAACATTTTCGGAAGGAGAAGAAGAGAAAAAAAGGCGCAAAGAAGAAAAAGAAGAAGAAGACTCCAGAGGAAACGCCGCAGAAACAATAAGACACTTCGGACGAGGAAGAAGAGGAGGATAGAAAACATGAAGGGTTCCCCCTCATCGAGAAAAAGGAAATCCTCGAAATAGGCCTCTTTTTCGACGGGAAAGACGTCGGTCTACGTGTTTTCGGCTCCCCCTGTCCCCGGCCCCCCAAAACGACTTGGAACTACTCATCATCGACCTAGCTGCGGGTGAGTACAAATGGACGTACGAGGGACCATACACCTTCTAAAATCCCTAGTTTACATCAAACCTAGGGACGTATATAATGTAAAAATGACGTCATTTAAAGCTATACGGAGTGGAGAAAAAACATCGGAAATTAAATAGTGAATACGGAAAAATAAGCAATTAAAAATTAAAGTGAATAATAATAGTAAACAAATTAACTAATCATATTTAGTGAAGCAAATCTAATTCATTGAAAATTAATATAGTGAAAATAGTAAAGTAAATAAAATAAGTACAAATAAAGCAAAAAGTGAATAATTAGTAAATTATAGACAATGACAGAAAATCGAGTTTTAACGTAAAGTAATGAACAATTAAAGTGTAACTAAACTAATTTAGTGAAAATAAATCTAATGGAAATAATGTGGTAAATAAAATAAGCAAAAATGATAAATTTATACAGTGATAGTAAATCAAATTTTAGTGTTAATCGATTTAATGTAAAAATATATTAGCGAAATACAACAAACAGACTTACTAAGCATTAAAAGCTACCGTAAATTTAATGTGTAGTAAATATAACAGTGTATAATAACTAATTTTAAGAATTTATAGTCAATTATCCTTAATCTTTCTATAGTTTTTGATTTGTAGTTAACTTCGAAAATTCAATTGGTGATGATTTCCATCTCTCCGGGAAGCTATCATTTCCTACTTCTCCTCAGTGCTTTTACCTCCTCTGCTAAAATATATTTTCACCACAATTTTTTCTATCATTATTACTACAATGTTTGTAATTAATATTTTAATTATGCTGCAATGTATGTAATTACTTTTTGTATTTATTTACTTAATAAACCGTTGAATCGGCTTTTCCTCAGCTGAAGCTTTCATCTAGTCCCGTCGTGGTAAAGGCGGTTTACTTTAAGAAGACGTTTTTAACAAGATAATCTTTTTCTTCGCTCATGGGATCGAAATCTTTGTTAATTGTTAGAAGGAACGTGCCACAAGGAAGGGGAGCCCACTACCCAGTTGGGCTCCCCATTGGGTAGACCCTCAAGGACTGTAAGAGAGTTTCCCTCCACACTATACGGGGGAGCTAAACCGTCAAGAACAGACATGATTGAGGCTATGTACAAGCATATGAACGTAGTCACCATCCGTCTAATTGCCTACCGACCGGATACGCCACTATCTGCCTGTCGTAGAATTGCTCATAGTCTGCTCCAATAATTATTCTAGTCCTTGATCTGGACACACCACTTTTTTGTAAGTCCGTGGTATTGACCCTATGACTCAATCCTACGATCATATATATATATATATATATATATATATATATATATATATATATATATATATATATATATATATATATATATATATAGGTAGGCTTTAATTCCTACTGAACGTGCGAAAGCTGGTTAGAGGCGTGTTGTGCCGTAGCCAGGATTCTCACTATAAAAGTCCCACTTGTTACTGGGGGGGGGGGGTTTGTGATTGTTGATTTCTAAGAGTGCAAAATACAGGTTGAATAAATTAGCCAAAGGGATGCTTAATTAAAGTCTTGCCAAGGGTACGTCAAAAGAGAGGAGCCACAAATAAACACACGTACTTAAAATAAACTTAACTTTACACAAATATAATAATTAGCAATAGTTAAACGGGCAAAATTATAGATTAAATATTAAACACTGACGTAAAGCGACTAGATTTATAATGAATCAATGGGGGTATTAATCACGGTTAATTAAATAGGTGATTTAAGAATAGAGGGACACTGGGTTTACAGATTACCATTAATTGTGATGGATTGGAGAGACGACTACTCAGGTCCAGACGGGGTAGTTCGGGTGGCGTTAACACGAGTTCTCGGGAAGAGGGGGGATAAGATGACGGGTTCGGGGCTGCTGGCTGCAGTTCCGGTTAGTTCACTCCTAACTAAATGTAACACTAACAAATAGTAACTTCCAGTAACTTTTGGATGTTCCTTTTCTTACTCAAGTTACGTTGAGCAACAGAGCGTATTCTTCTAGTCACATACTCTGCGGGGCAGGATTTACTTCCAGGAACAATTTTGAGACAGCGACCAGGTTGACTCAACGGCGCGTTGGCAGTCGATACGTTACGGCAACGACTCTCGTTCAACGTGAGCATTACGCGAGTAGATTTGGGACACTGCTCTAGATAGATGGACGGCGATATTATTTATACCGAGGATTGTGGGAAATCGAGAGAGAGATTCCATTCACGACAATTCGCTTATCGCAGCGCCTTCTGGACAATCTCTATGCTATCATAAAGAATGCAAATAAGATTTAAGCTTCTTTGTGAGATAGGCGTTCTTTTCGTCCGACTTCCTGTCGCCAGTTGGGGGAAGGGTGGGGGGAGAGAGAGAGGAGACGAAGGTCAACTCAAACGACAAATTTCTTCCGTTCCCACGATTGTCTGGCGGCATGTGAGTATGTACGTTCCATACCCTCACACTGCCACACCATGGAGGATATGGAGCGGCTGGTCTCGAACGAGGCCAAAGTCAACATTCAAAAAATCGAACTAGAGGCAAACATCGCAGAAGAAATATTATTGCAACGTACTGTTATTCTTCGGCGGTTGGACCGACTCTCCACTGACAACACCTGTACAGAAATCAAGGCAGAGCTGTCAGCGAAGCAGAAATGGGCCAACATTTTAAAGGTGGAAAAATTCGGCAAAGGAGACAGTATAGTGAAGATCATCTTCTCGAGCATCGAGATGGCGAGAAGAGCCAAGAAAGATGGGCTGCTTGGGTTTTACCTAAAGGGTATCACCTGAACAAATCAGAACAGAAGACTACATACTGATCGACTGCTGCTACAAATGTTATGCAGTTGAAAAACATTTAACAAAGGACTGCACAGCGACGGTAGTTGCATGCTCTAACTGCGCCAAATCCGGACACGGTTAGAAATATTGCACGGAAGGGAAGCGAAAGTGCGTCAACTGTGGAGGGGACCATAGGGCATTGGCCCATGAGGTGCCCCATCCGCAAAGAAGCCATCTGTACAAAAGGGAAAAAGAGGTAAGAACCAAGACTAACTACGCTCAAGCGGTGGCACAGAAGAACTTCGTCACGACAAGTGCCCCGAAGTGGGTGATGCCAGAGAAGGGTAAAGATATCATGACAATGATCATCTTTGTTCACATTGCTAACCTAACTAACCCAGGCTAACCCCAGCTCTTTTTCCCGAGAACTTAACCGTCTTCTGGAGAAGAGCAGAGTTACCAAAAAACTCTGGTTCCCCGAAAATCCAGACTCAGCGGGAATACTGAATATCCAGTTTACCGATGAGTCCCAACAGGAACATCAGCCAAATTAGGAGCTGACGCAGTCTCCTACCAAGAAGAACCAAAAATAAGGAAAAAAACTTCGGAAGGAGAGGGAAAAACGAAGAAAGGCGCAAAAAAGAAAAGAAAGAAGGAGGAGAAGAAGAAGAAGTAGAAAACAGAGGAAAAGACAAACGAACAAAATTCGTCGGACGAAGAAAAAGCGCATGAAGAGGAATACACGGAGGTCTCCCTCACTGACAAGAAGGAAGTCCTCGATAACGGTTATTTTTTCTACGGCCAAAACGTGGGCCTCAATTATTTGGTTATCCCTGTGCCGCCCCCAAAAGAGGACCCAGAATTCCTCCTACTTGGTATTGCCAAGGAGGAATTCAAGTGGACATTCGATGGAACTTTTTCACCTCACGAAATTGCAGCGTTGTTGTTGAAGGGCAATGTTGCATCCCAACATCGGACGTGCACGCCGTGAACATGTCAACATTCAAAGCCATTAAAAGTGGTCAAAAAAAGTCCAAAATAAATGGAAAGTGAAAAATACCAGTGTATAAAATAGAACAATAGGCCCAAAAGTGAATTAAATAAATAATGATGATATCAGTGATTTTGAAAAGTGTACATAGAAAGTGTGTGTTAATTAATTTCTTGAAATATATCTAGTTATCTAGTATCAAATTATCTAGTGTGAATTAATCAAATAAGTGACTTAAAATTAGATTAAAATCATCAGCTGGACTGAAATAGAATACTAAAGAAGTTTTTACAACAAACGCGTAGAAATAATGTATAAAGTAATTAAAATAATGTGTAGTTAACGTTAGAAATATATAATAATGTCGGAATATATCTGTAAACTTTTAGATTATATATATATATATATATATATATATATATATATATATATATATATATATATATATATATATATATATATATATATATATAACTATTAACTTTTATGAGTAAATGTGAAATTTGTATTGTATAGAGCTAAAAATTTGATTTCCACGTCTCCGGGAACTTTTATCTTCATCATCATCGTCATCACTAACTCTATAATTTAAGAACGGGATTTTTTGGAGTATTTGAATAATAATTTCATCTTAGTTTGGTTATGAATTAAGTATATTTCAAATTTTAATCAAGGTAATTTCTTTAGAATTTCTTTAGAGTTTGAAAAACAAAATAGTTTAGTTCAGAAAAAATAAATGTGATTATCCAATGCTTTATAATGTTTTAAAATAAAATGAATTACAATTGGTGAAGTTCAGAATATTTATTAACTATATTTTAGCAACGTGATTTTTTGAAAGGGGGGAAATAGTTTAGAGTTCCTTTTTAAAATGATTATAATTGGCGAAGTTCATAAAATTGATAAAAATTGAACCATGGCTGCTTTTTTTTAGATTTTAGATTTTGATCTTAGTAGCGAAGTGCAGGGGAAAGTGGCGAAGCCATTGCCTGGTCCTACTTATACTTATAACTATCTCTTCTCCACTAAATTCTATTTTCCACACTGTTCGCTATATATTTACATTTATGTTATCTCTATTTGTAATTCATTCTTAATAAACCGTTGACCGTTGTTGGTTTTTCTTCGTTTATTAAGATGGCTTCTAAGATGTTCAGCCTAGCCTTATTTCCCGCTTTCCTTTTAATTGTGGTGTTTTCAACTAGAATATCTCCAGTTAAGTTGATGTTATGTGCGCTCTCTACATGACTTCGGGGCCCTCCCTTTGCAGATGTATGGCTAAATGCATCAAAAGGGTGGTTGGTGGTTGTTATGCCAACATATTTTGAGTTATTATGAAGCTTGCAGTCATCATTGGGGCATTTAAACTCGTAAACTGTGCTGGCTTACTTTAGATTCGAGGACTTTTGGCAGCTGCTGTTTTTCATAAGGAGATTGTTAACTTTTGTCGTTTTATAGTATATAATAAGTTGAATTTTTTTCCATTTGATTGTTAACCTTGATGTTACGGTTAACCATCTCCTTGATGTTTTTTTCGTCTATTTTATAGGTGATCTGATTTATGTAATACAGTTTGATTTTATTTACTGCTTCCTGATTACTTTTCTTTTTCTCCGTGTCTTTGAATTGCATACTTAAAAATGATTGACGTTGTTTTTCAATCATACTGTTCGGGATAACGTTGTTCCCGAGGGTTTGTTTTACGCGGGAGATCTCTTGATGGAAAAGTTCCCACGTAGAGCAGCATTTGTATGCTCGGCGGATGTATGAACCGATTACACTTTTTTTTGTACCTTTCAGGACATTCACCATCCGCGTTGAGGCATCTTCCCGTGTCCGTACCTTTTCTATATACTTTTGTGATATAGCTTCCATTGGTGTTTTGTACCTCAACGTCCAGAAAAGGGAGTTTATTGCTCGTGCTCAATTCATAAGTGAGTTTTAACACGTTCTCCGCAAATTGCTGTTTGATGTTCTTCAGATGTTCTTCGTTTTGGACGTTGATGTAGATGTCATCTATGTATTGGCAATATGTGTGTGTCTTATTTTCGCTGTTGTCAAATAAGCTCTCTTCAAGTTGACCATATAGTAGTTGGCGAAGGTCGGCCCCAGGGGTGATCTATACACTCTTGTGTGTATAGATTACCGCCCGGTGTCCTGAACGGAGCCTCTGATGTGCATGAACGTAACATATTCCTTAAGATGTTTGGGTCAAGATTTGGAAGAGACATTGTAGGATGGTGGCACACATTTTGTATAATGATGTCGATGGTCTGAACGATAGGCGCGTTTGTAAACAGGCTTTCCACATGGGATGCTATTAGTCCTGCCGGTTCTTCTAGAGTGGAGTATATCAATAAATTCATCCGTAGACTTTATGCTATACTTTGAAGGGATGTACGGTTTTATTATATCATTTAGGGTTTTAGTTAAACGGTACGTTGGTGTCGTAACTTGAGAAAGGATAGGCCTCAATGGGTTGTTGAGCTTATGTATTTTTATGTTACCATACAGATATCCTGGTGTACAATCGCCGATGATCTTTTGGGAGTGAAGTCCTCCAATGAGTCCACTAGCTTTATTTATTTGTCCATTTATTTTCTTTTTTAAGTCTTCTCTTGGATCTTTTTTCATACGTTTAAATTTAATGGTATCGCTTAGGATGGTATTCAATTCGCTGTTATATTTGAAGATCTATTTCTTCCAACCATTCCAATGGCTCATTACTCTAAATTAGGTCTCATACCATAAGGTTTAAATTTAAAATTGTCACATTCCATGTCATTTCTTTGTTCACTAATATATATATATATATATATATATATATATATATATATATATATATATATATATATATATATACAGATAGATAGATAGATAGATAGATATATGCATGCACCAGAAAATGGATAAATATTATAAGGGAGTTGTTGTTTCATGTATGATATGTGAAACTTCATGATGATTTAAATTTAAATATTTGAATTTTCCTGTTGTAATTTAATTTTAACTGTTCATGCCCGGTTATAATGTTTTAACAGCTTAATTGTATTAATTTATTAGTTTATCAAATTTCCTATATCAATATATTATTTTATAAATTTATGCATTTTTAGTAAATTATTCATTTTTATTCATTTGAATATTCATTTGGATTTGTGCCATGATTGTCATTTGTCTGTTGTCGCGTCATAGCCACATCAGCATAGATTTTCTTCTGTGCTTAAGTAAGCTTTTATTAGATATTGGCCTGCTATTTTGTCTTATTATTGTTAAGGCGCTCAAAGTATTATATTGCTATGGTTTTCATGATGTAACTGTTCCTGTACTTGTGTGTTTATGATGTACTGGTTCATGTAATTGTAAACTTTCAACATATCTCATTTTATAACAGAGCCTTATATTCATTTTTAAGTTTTCTGTTTTTGAAAATTACAAAATGAAAACAAGGCCTCCGACACGAAACAGAAGTGAAGGAAAGCGTAGAGGTGGTCCTTGTGATTTATTACTGACTGATCCGAGCACTTATAGGCAACTGATTCAATAATATTATTACCTTCATTATGATAACCATATTGCAAATATTTGGGGCATAGTGCAGCGAGTTATCAAAGAATTAAAATCCATTTAGTCTTCAGTGAATCCGAAATTGCCTTTAATTATCGACAAATCCATTGACAGAAAAATTAAAAACTTACTCATGAGTGTGAAAGATATTAATAGCAAGAATGCTTAAGCGAATGTCAAGTGAAACTTGTATGGCAAATTGGACAAATTCTCTGATATATATGCGTGTTCCTCTAAATATTATGCCTTGAAGTGATTCAAGAGTAAATTGCAAGAAAGTCAAATGTGCCTAAGAACACATTTTCTGTGTTTGGCCTGCAGATGCAAAGGTGCTGCTCAAAGAAAGAATATATCGACTACACCATCGATCGTAAATAGGCCCAAAGGGTGAATTCGATGTCTTCAGTAGACACAGCTTCTAACATAAAAAAGACGAAGGCAAAGGAGAGATATTGTGCGAGCTGGATCTTCCATACACCATACCGATAGGTCTGGACTTACTTGCAATGCATCTCCTTCTGAGATTATTGTATTTTCTGTATGTTTATCAATTTGTAAATAAACACCTACATACAACTGTACACAAAATAAACCCTAATTATTACTTTATGTTATTTCTATTTTCAGGAAGGAGACAATAAATCACAGCCTAGCAAGAGACCTTCAGGAGCCTACAACCTTCTGAAGTTTCCTAGATATGCTATAGGGGTTGTTAAAGGTGAAAGGTGGGTGCAGCTCTCGGGAAGGCCTTGCTCCATGACATCAAACACCTACTGAGACCTAAAGATGGTAAATCTCCAGATATCTACTTGACCAATAGAACAATAGCTACAAGAATAGACAACCTTGACAGCATTCGTGGCATTCTTCTTAATAATACTGCAACCAACAATGGTTAGAATAGTGGTTTAGTGGTAAAACTGAAGAAATTCTTGAAGATTCTACACACTATTTATTGGTTGCACCCTTCATCATAATGAACTTCCACTAATGACTCTTTTCCAAAACACTAGATGCAGTTACAAATGGCCTAAGAAACTTCAGTGGGCCTCTTGGCAAAGTTGCTCACAAGATATCATCATGATGAGCCTCAAGTACAGTTTGAGGCTATAGAAACTCCAATTATTGAAGGGTACATTACAGAAAAAGTACTAAATGATTTCAGTTGAAATCAAAAGCTTCTATATGAGTAATGTAAAGGCATCAGTTAGGGAAGGGTAGATGGGATTTGGGCGACCGGGAAGATGCGTTCGCTTAACCATGCAGGATGGGTAACTTTTGCCATACGACTCCTTTGTTTATACACAAGAGACAATAACCCCCAAATAAATCTGAATATGTTGGTTCATTACATTGTTCAGGTTGATACTCCCGCGTGGTTTGAAATAAAATCATCCTATAAACTGCCTGAATCACCTCGCTTCCTTTTCTCTACCATCGACAGACTGAAGCTCATTCATTATAATGATATGAAACGCATTGTAAAGAGAAACATTCAGGCATATGCTTTCTGCATCCTACTTTAAAAACTTCCTCTATGCCACAATGAAAGATCATGGTCACTGGATTAGGAGTCACCAGCATAATATTTCTCAAAATATTAAAAATATTGTGAATATTGACTATGTGAGATCGAATGTTGATTACTAAAATGACAGTATTTGAGTACAATTTTCATTTGCAGGATGGAAAGCAACCATGAAATGGAAAAGATAATTCCTCTGGTGAAGTTGGATGCAGAACAGTGGCACGGGCTCATTGACCTTACTGGACCTGCCTTTATGGAACCACCTACTACAAAACAACTTTCTGATAAGACAATCCAGTCATTCATGGACACGAATATTCCAGACCTGCCGTTTGATTGTCAGTGTGGAAATGAGTCACAAATTAGTGACATAAACTTCCCATATTGTATGGAGTTGACGATCGTTACAGACGCTCTTACGGAAGTACTGAGCAGGAAGATGCGCCCTGCTTTTATGTCAAAAGGAGATTATTCTCAGTCCTGTGATAGTTTATATACGTAGTTTTTAGTCCGAGCTTGAGGGAAAATATATAAGTTTCTCTATATTATTCTTCAATCTGATTTTCTCTTCATATTCGAATCTGGTTACTTCTTCTTGACTGAAGTTGCGCCTTGAAACATTTGTCTACCAGTTATCTGACTCTCGGTATTCTTGTTGGCTGAGATTCCTTCTTCTTTAAGTTGGCTGGGTTAGTTCTTGATCTTCGTTTTTCTTTTCTTGATGTATCTTCATATTAACTTGCATTTATCTTGATGTGATGATTCCTTCTTCATTATAGATGACGTGATGATTTCTCCTGGATTCTTGATGACGTGATAATTTCTTGTTGATTCCTGGTGAATTAGCCCTTGAAGTCGTTTTCTTTCCGTTTTCCTTGACATCGGTTTTCTCTTGAGTCGATTTCTTGAGTTAGTCCTTGATTTCCGTTTGCTTGTGGGAGATTTCTTCATAAAATTTTTGTGGACTGAGTTTCGATCGCGGGTCTTTGAATCCAAATGCCAGCACTCTAGACATCACGCTACGGCGAGTCCGTTTTGAGTTGGTAATTTAATGGGCTATTTATATTCTCGCTTTAGAAGGAATTTTTCTCTGATACTTCTTCGCACCCCTACACAGGTCCCTTTCTTAAACGCGGAGCGAATTTAAGGATTGGGGAGAGACTAGTCTTGGATTTCTTAACCGAGGAGTAGTAGCTCTCCCTCCCTGGCCTCTGATTCTGCGGGATGAGTGGAGCTAATTTAGTGGGATTGAGGAGAGCGAACTAAGTTTTGTCGCTACTCAGTAATATCCTTTCCAGGTCTCCGATTCCCAGTAGCACTTTTTCTTAAACTCTAGTAGGAGAGCAGGTGCAGTTGTAACGAAGATCAGAAGATTGTTTGGATTTTGAGGGTCACCAGTTATGGAAGGGGGGCATTTTTTATAACTTTGTTTATTTATCAATATTATACTTCATCTTGATTTTCTATATCGAATCTGGTTACTTTTTTATTTCTTGACTGAAGTTGCCCCTTGAAACATTTTTCTTCCATTTTTATCTGACTCTTGATATTCTTGTTGGCGGAGATTCCCTCTTCTTTAGGTTGGCTGGGTTAATTCTTGATCTTCGATTTTCTTTTCTTGATGTATCTTGATTCTGATGAGTTTTAGATGATTTCTTGGATTTAATGAGATGAGTTCTTCTTGCTTCTTGATGAGTTGATGATTTCTTCTTGATTCTTGATGACGTGAGATGAGTTAGCCTTTGAAGTCATTTTCATTGAGTTCCGTTTTTCTTCTGGAGGCGATCCATTAATCTTGAGTCTTCTTAAGTTGTCCTTAAAGCGTTTTCCGTGGTCTCCGTTTTCTTCGGAAAATTTCTTCTTAAAAATTGTGGACTGAGGAGTTTCGATCGCGGGTCTTTGAATCCAAATACCAGCACTCTAGCCATCACGCTATGGTGAGTCCGTTTTGAGTTGGTAATTTAATGGGCTATTTATATTCTCGCGTTGGAAGGAATTTTCTCTCTGATACATCTTCGCACCCCTACAAAGGTCCCTTTCTAGAACGCGGAGCGAATTTGAGGATTGGGGAGAGACTAGTCTTGGATTTCTTAATCGAGGAGAGTAGTAGCTCTCCCTCCCCGGCCTCCGAGTTTGCGGGATGAGTGGAGTTAATTTGGTGGGATTGAGGAGAGCGAACGAACGAAGTCTTGTCTCTTAATCAATGAGTAATACCATCTCCTTCCCGTATCTCCTAAAGTTCCCGGGAGCACCTTTTCTTAATCTCTAGTAGGAGAGCAGGTGCAGTTGTAACGAAGATCAGAAGATTGTTCGGCCTTTGAGAGTGACCAGTTATAGGGGACGCCTTTCTTATATCTTTACTTATTTATCAATATCATTCTTTTTCTAGTGATTTCTATATTTGAATCTATTTATTTCTTCTTGGCTTTGGGAGTTTCGATCGCGGGTCTTTGAATCCAAATGCCAGAACTCTAGCCATCACGCTATGGTGAGTTCGTTTTGAGTTGGTAATTTAATGGGCTATTTATATTCTCGCGTTGGAAGGAATTTTCTCTCTGATACATCTTCGCACCCTTACATGTCTACTCTTTTGAAAGCATAAAGTTTTGTAGTTAGAATAAGTAAAAATGCATAAATTTTACGAAATATGATTTTAATTTTTTTATACTTAAAATACAACATTAGCGCTTTTCTCTTCTAAGTCATAGCATGCATATGTATTATACCTAGATGCGTAATACGTTTATAGAATTAAATATTTTACCTACAGCAGATGAGAAAATTTGCATAAAATGGTAATAAACTTTATTTGGAAATCCAAATACAATACCAAGATTATATATATATATATATATATATATAATCAGGTAAGAGGCCATGTTGGATACATGTACTGTTAAAGTCTACAGCAATGGCAGCATTATTAACTCTGACTTCTACTCTCTTTATTCTCCTTACAAGTTGTTTTACTGTATCTGTGGAGCGAGAAAAAACATTCACAAAAGACATAATTTAATCCGAGACGTCTTTCGACCGTGGCAGGTCATCTTCAGGGAATGAGTAATGACAATGATATACGTGCTCGAGAAAGTATCTATGAAGACTTAATTTCCCTAGCCGACTCACCCTAAATAAGGTGGATAGGAAGGGAAAATACGTAATTGTACTGCGTCTAGTCAAAGTCCATTCTGACAGTCGCTGTCTCTTCAGAATCTTCTTCTTCAGAAAAAAACGATGAATTTCGCTTCGAACAATTTGATGGTGTGGATTGCTTGCGTGAAAATCTTCAGTAGAAAGAATTCCAATATTTGCCATCTGTCACAATGATTTACCGACGTTCAATGATCGTAAAAGGTAGAAAATGTAGGGATAGTGTGGGGGGGGGGAATAGATAGAAAAGGTGGTATTTTAGTAAGAGAATACGTGTGCCAGGTTGTCGGGCTGCCTCAGTAGTTCTTCAATTTTCTAAGTTCTTAATATCATTTGGTACTCATTTGATTGGCTGGCATTCGAGCCTTTGATTTGATGCCAAGGTTCCTTGTAGATCGTGCTAGTCTTCTTGTTGCACTTCTGCTCTTTAGTGTCCTTTTTTCATTTCTAGGCCAGTTGTTATACGTAAATACATTGTACCTTTTTATTGATTTTATTACTCATTTATTTACTTATTTTATTATGTTTCTTTCCTAACATTAAGTTGTCCACTTCGGATTTTTTATTTATTCTGGAGGGGGGGGCGTTTCTTAAGAGTTGTCCACTTCGGATCTTTTATTTATTTATTTTTCTTCCAATGAGTTTGTTTATTTATTTATTCTTTCGTAACGAGTTTGTCCTCTTCGGATCTTTTGTTCTGATTTTGCTTTTTTTAAGGTCTTGGTTTTTATATACTGAAGCTTGGCTTCTCTTGAATGCTCGTTTAAAGCATTCAAAGCATTACCGGCATTGCAGTTTCTGTTGCCTCTGTCTTAATTTCGATATCCTTGGGCTCAACAACTTCTCCTGGCAGGTCGCTCGTTTCCATTTGAGAATACTTCTCTTTGGTGTCTTATTGCTTGCGCAGATAAGGGTCACGGGAGACCGATCGAGACTTTTGCACCGCTTGTTTCATGCTCTTTAGTTGAGCATGGAATAAGTCTCCTGACGGTAGGTTGTCAGGAAACCACATCGGCTTGAGACACTTTTGGACCAGCATCTTATTATGCTCTGTAGCATAACTTCCTGGCTTCGTGATGTTTGTGAAATGGGCATGTAAAATGCACATCATAAGATTTAGTCTCATAATTTGGTTGATTTGAAGCATAGTCTTCTCCTGCTCGTTTTTTTTTCGTCACCTGTGGGAATTGCCACAGTTTAAACATTTCTATTTGGAATTTTACAATCACTACAAGTGTGGCGGGATTCTGCGCATTTGAAACATAACTTTCCTTCAACTTGACAGTCATTGATGGCATGCTTCTCCATAGCATAGCAGGTGAAACAAGTATGTAAAGGAACAAACACTACGTTCGATGCAGCTGGCAGAGACTTTTGAGTTGAACATGACCAACCAAGTACCAGCTGCCTTTACCGCCATCTCAGTCGTCTGGAATGTCACTTTAAACACATGTGTGTGTTCTTCGCCTTCGCGCTTTTTAAATTTGTATGCCTCATCGATCTTTGCCCAAATCTGTTTGTCCTCAATTTCCTTTTTGATTTGTTCAGCAGAGTGGGTACCAACATAGTGGTCGATACGCCGACATATAATTGATCTTTTTGCAGATACGTGAGGAAGAACCCTTGGTATAAGGCTGATCTTATCCAGTTTTTCACGCGACCTTTTGCTGAGCAAGCTATCCAGGTCATGATTCGTGTCATAAAAAGCCATGCACCCGTAGACCTGATCATTAAGCAGGCAAAGTGCGATACACAGCTTTGCGTAAACTGTTTCGAACAATTTACCGCACGTAGGTTCTGACATCGCTCCTTAAACCGGAGCGGGACACGCTTCTCACCGTGGGGGGCGTCCATGACCCCTCCAACTGAGGGAAATCCTCTTTTGAACCTAACAAGCCTTTATCGTGTGGGCGTGTAACTAAATATACTCTGGTTTACCCTTTCTGCCCTACTTAAATAAAATGTCTAGTAGAGTCCTACCGGCTCTAACCAATCCGCCCCGTTGAGAAGGACAGGGAACTGTACCAGCTGCTGGGTGAGCTTGTTCAAGGCAGAGTGTGCATCGTTATGGGCGACTTCAACAGACAAGTTGACTGGAAAACCAAAGCAGCCTGTGACGAGAGCGCGCTACTCCTGGAGTTCGCCAACAACGAGTTCCTCACTCAATGGGTCAGAGAACCGACGAGAGGAGACAATATCCTCGACTTGGTCTTCAGTTCTGAGGATGATATCGTTAAGGATCTCTCTGTAGGCGAAGAGCTCGGTGGCAGTTATCACCACCTAATTCGATTTACCGTCAAGATCTCGAAGGTAAGGTCTGTTGCCAGTCAATCAAGGAAATTTAACTTGAGAAGAGCAGAATTCGCAAGCCTTCATGCTGGGCTGACTGATGTAAGGCTAGCGGTATGCGAAGATGTTGAGGATTCGTGGAACAATTTCAAAAATAAGTTCATGAGTCTTCAATCAAGTTGCCCCCCTCTGAAATGCCTCCGTCGGTCTTCTGTTCAACCAAAGTGGTTTAATCGAGAAATCGGCCAACTGCTGAGGGAGAAGAGAAATGCGTACCGGCGATCGAAGATCTCGGGTGCCTTTGACGAGTACCGGAGGCTAGCCAGAAGAGTGAAGTCCAGCATAAGGGCGGCTAAGTGGTCTGAGGAACTCCGAGTGGCAAGACTCTGCAAGGAGAATCCCAAGGAGTTCTTCGGCTATGTAAATAGCCGTAAACCAATCCATCGTAGGATTGGGCCCTTAGTGGACGAGGAGGGTGCATTAACTCAGTCAGATGCAGAAAATGCTAACCTGCTCAATGACTACTTCAATCAGTGTTTACTAAAGAGTGTGGCCCCATACCAAAGCCCACGGATTCCTACTCAGGAGAAGAGCTGGACCTAATGGACTTCACCAAAGGAGAAATTACGTAAAATATCGCTGACTTAAAGACGAATAAGTCCCCCGGACCACACGGGTTTCTATCCAAGGTGTTGAAGGAAGTGTGTGATGAAGTATCACGACATCTTTGCGCTATCTGTAACATGTCAATCCAGACCGGATGCGTTCCTAGAGACTGTCGTGAGGCGGAGGTGACTCCGATCTACAAGAAAGGAGACTCCAGCCATTCGTCAAACTACCAACCCATCAGTTTGACTTCGATAGTCGGTAAACTCATGGAAAGCATCGTAGTGGACAAGATAACGTCTTATTTAGAGTCAAACCTGCTACTGAAGAGTTCCCAGCACGGCTTCCGAAGGCAACTGTCATGCCTGACGAACCTTGTGGAATTCTTCCACTTCGTGTTCAGTGAGCATGATTGGGATAAAGTGGTGGATGTTGTGTACCTTGACTTCCAAAAGGCCTTTGACAAGGTACCACACCGCCGCCTTCTCCGGAAAGTGCGTGCGCAGGGCATAGACGGCAAGGTAGCAGATCTGGCTAAGTGACAGACGTCAACGTGTACTGGTGAATAGCCGGGCCTCTGAATGGGCGCCTGTATCTACTAGTGTCCCTCAATGTTCCGTCCTGGTACCACTACTGTTTATTATCTATGTCAACGACGGGGACGGAGACATGGTTGCCAAAATCTCCAAATTTGCCGACGAAACCAAGCTTGGTATCAATGTGGCAAAGGAGAGGAACACTGCCCGCATCCAAGAGGACCTTCAAAGGATTGGGAGTGATCGGACACGTGGCAAATGCCTTTCAACGTGGGGAAATGCAAAGTAATGCATATCGGCCAGGGAAACCCTAAATCTCAGTACATCCTTAAGGGCACTGCTCTTGAATCGAGTGACACTGAGAAGGACTTGGGTGTAACAATCACTAGCGACCTCAAATTCTCGAAACAGTGCATCAAGGAAGAGAAGAAAGCCCAAAGGATGTTAGGCTATATAAAGCACCAGTTTGGATATCGTAACAAGGAGATAGTACTTTGTCTGTACAACTCCCTTGTTCGACCGCACCTGGAGTATGTCGTACAATTTTGGAGTCCTTCGTTTCGAAAGGATATCGCAAGGTTGGAACGCATACAAGCCAGGGAAACCAAGCTGATTCCCTCTATCCGACATAAAAGTTACGAGGACGGAAAGCCGTAGACTGTGTGGTCAGCTCATCGAAGTTTTAAAATACTTCGAGGGTTCGAAAATGTTGACTACCGGGATATTTTCACACTGAGTGAAAACAAAACGCGCAATCACGGCTTCAAACTTGAACTGGAGCGTTACAACCGCAATCTGTGTGGAAGCTTTTTCATCTACAG
This sequence comes from Ceratothoa steindachneri, assembly GCA_963969495.1. Taxonomy (NCBI): domain Eukaryota; kingdom Metazoa; phylum Arthropoda; class Malacostraca; order Isopoda; family Cymothoidae; genus Ceratothoa; species Ceratothoa steindachneri. The sequence goes on along the minus strand of OZ018318.1, from coordinate 129,172,023 downwards.
TATTTGCGGTAAGTGGAACGCACTTCCAGTGGAAGTTGGCAACAGTGAATCTGTTGACCAGTTCAAATCAAGACTAGACAAAGTCTTGAAAAATAGCCGTTTAGGGACGCAAAACAATTGAGCAGCTATGTGCCCACTCGATTGCTAGTCCAAAGGTACTTTTTTTCCTTGTAACTCCTTGTAACTCTCTCTCTCTATTGAAACAAGGAAATAGTAATATTTGTACAATTCACTTGTCCGACCACACCTGAAGTATGCCGTACAATTGTGGAGTCTTCGGTTCGAAAGGATGTCGCGGGATTGGAACGTGTGAAAGCCAAGCAAGCAAACTGATTCCCTCTATTAGACACAAATGTTACGACGATAGATTAAGGAAATTAGATCTGTTCTCGTTGGAGAACCGGAGACTGCGTGGTCAGCTTATCGAAGTGTTTAAAATACCTTAAGGCTTCGACAATGTAGATTACACTGATGTTTTCAAACTTAGTGAGGGCAGAACTAGAAATCATGGCTAGAAACTTGAGCTGAAGCGTTACCACCGCGATCTGTGTGGGAGATTTTTCACATACAGAATCTGCGGCCATTGGAACGCACTTCCAGTGGAAGTTGTCAACAGCAAATCTGTTGATCAGTTTAAGTCAAAATTTGACAAGTCTTGAAAAGTGGCTGTTTGGGCACGTAAGCTGTTGAGCAGAAACTGTGCCTGTTCAACTGCTAGTCCAAAGGTAGCCTCTCTGAATGGACCGTAAGGTTTTCTAGGGTACTTATCCTTGTACCTCTTTGTAGGATTCTCTCTCTCTCTCCATAGCGACAAGGTGAGGCCCCCTTGTCGCGGGAAGAGAGCTTGTGTGTACCTTTGACTTTTCGAGCTATGTCAGCGGTGGTACCTCTTCTGGTACCCCTGGTAGGGCTTCCCATTTGGATTTAGGCGGAAACGAGGTTGCAGACTAAGTGCGTCATTCCTTCATTTTTTTACTCTATCCTTCTCCTCTTTTGCCTTCATCCTATCTCTCCCACGTGTACAAAAACAAAAAAGAAGCCTACTCCTATCGTGTCACTTTCCTTTTTTTCATTCTATCTACATATAAGGATCTGGCAGCTACCTCACGCATCAGAAGAGATGCTTTGGACCCTCTCTAAACAGAGCCAATCGACGTTCACTGGTAGCGAGAGACTAGGACTAGAGGTGTCCTAGGCGTTGGGAAACGATGAATGGGATGAGGGTAGTGCCCCGTTAACCCCTTCCCTGGCGCGTAATTATTGACCATTCACAGTGACCGTTGACGGGTGCCTCTAGGAGCATCGGTCCGACGTGACGGCCCTTTGTTCCCAGTTTGGTTGCCAGGCCAATAAAAAGCCTTGGGTCGAGTCTCTTGTTGTGGCGGGATATCCATTGAACGCTGCTTTGAAATCTTGGCCGTCGCGAAGGGAACTAGTACGAGTTTAGTACTCCGTGGTTCACCTGGTGAGAAATCGATGGCCCCTTCGGGAACGGTCAGTGCTGTTTGGTTAAGAGCCACGGCACGCCGAGGTTTGAATACTCGGTCGGACGAACAGCAGCACATGGAGCGTGCCTTCTAAAAGATCCAAAAAGTCTCCAAAAAATAGGCGGGAGCGACTCACGTTGGGCGAAATCGCTACCCCAAATTTTTACTATTGATTGGTCGCAAAGTTTTGAGAGAGAGGAAGTGTCCAAAATGACTGGCAAGAAAGGACTAGGATCACTCAAATACACTTGCGCAATGTGCCAGATAGATAAGTGGTGCGTGGACTTTTTCGGAGAGGTGTTGAAAGAAGTGCACCATCAAGTGTCACGACACCTGAGCACAATCTTCAACATGTCAATCCGGACCAAATGCGTTCCTAGAGACTGGCGTGAATCGAATGTGACTCCTATCTTCAAGAAAGGAATCCGTAGCCAACCATCGAACTACCGACCTATGAGTCTGATCTCGATAGTCGCTTAACTAATGGAAAGCATGATGGTGGACAAAATGACGTCACAGTTAGAGTCAAAGCTGCTAATGAGGAGTTTGCAGCACGGGTTCCGAAGGCAACGGTCATGCGTGACAAACCTTGTGGAATTCTTCCACTTCGTGTTCAGTGAGCACGATCGGGACAAAGCGTTGGATGTGGTCTACTTAGACTTTCAGAAAGCCTTTGATAAGGTACCACACTGCCCCCTTCTCCGGAAAGTGCGAGCGCTGCGCATAGACGGAAAAGTAACCGGCTGGATAGATAACTGGCTAAGTGGCAGACGGCAACGGGTGGTGGTAATTGGACAGGCTACTAGCGGATTGCCCCAAGATTCTGTCCTAGGACCACTACTATTCATCATCTACGTCAACGACATGGACGGTGATATGGTAGCCAAGATTTCTAAATTTGCCGACGATACCAAGCTTGATATGAATGTTGCAAAGGATGGAAATACTGCCCGCCTGCAAGATGATCTTCGAAAGATTGGGGAGTGGTCTGATACGTGGCAAATGCCTTTCAACGTAAACAAATTCAAAGTGATGCATATCGGACACCGAAATCCTCAATCACCCTATACCCATAAGGGCACTGCTCTTGAATCCACCGACACTGAGAAGGACTTGGGTGTAACTATCAAGAGTGACCTCAAGTTCTCGAAACAGTGTATTGAGGTGGAGAAGAAAGCCCAAAGGATGTTAGGTTATTTAAAGCGCCAGTTTGAAGAAAGAACAAGGAGATAGTACTTTGGCTGTACAACTTCCTCGTTCTGCCGCACCTGGAGTATGCCGTACAATTTTGGAGTCCTTCATTCTGAAAAGACATCGCAAGATTGGAACGCGTGCAAGCCAGGGCAACCAAACTGATTCCCTCTAGCAGACATAAAAGTAATGAAAATAGCTTAAGGGAATTAGATATGTTCTCGCTGGAGACCCGTAGACTACGTGGTTAGCTTATCGAAGTGTTTAAAATACTTCAGGCTTTGACACACTAGATTACGGGGATATTTTCCAGCTCAGAGAGGGGAGAACAAGAAATCACGGCTTCAAACTTGAATTGAAGCGATACCACCGTGATCTGTGTGGGAAATTATTCACTTACAGTATCTGCGGTAGTTGGAACGCACTTCCGACGGAAGTTGTCAACAGTGAATGTGTTGACCAGTTCAAGTTAAGACTAGATAAAGTCTTGCGAAATCGCCGTTAAGATCCTCGCGAGTGATCTTCGAGGTTGCCAACGGACACCTTTGAAGGTTGCGCCAAAATTACTCTCCTTGTATAGACCGTAAGGTCTTTTAGGGTACTTATTTTCCTTGTAGATCCTTGTAGCTCTCTCTTTCTCTCAGTATAGGGAGAGGTGACGCCCCCTTGTCGTAGGAAGAGAGCTTGTGTGTACCTTTGACTTTTCGAGCTATATCGGCGGGGGTACCTCTCTTTTGAGTACCCCTGGTCATGCTTCCCTTGTCGATTTGGTCGAAAATGAGGTTCCAGACTAAGTCCGTCATTCTTTTTTCTACTCTATCCTTCTCCTTTTTCACTTTTATCCTATCTCTTCAACTTATTATATAAAAAAATAAAATAAAACCCTACTACTATCAAGTAATTCTCACCATTTTTTCAATCTTTCTGAATATAAGGAACTGGCAGCTACCTCACGCGTCAGAAGAGAGGCTTTGAAACCTTTATAAATAACGCCAATCGACGCTCACTGGTTGCGAGAGAATAGGACTAAAAGTGTCCTAGGCGTTTGGGAATGATAAATGGGATGAGGGTAGTGCCCCGTTAACCCCTTTCCTGGCGCGTAATTATTGACCCTTTCCAGTGACCGTTGACGGGTGCCTCTGGTAGCATCGCTCCGAGGTGACGGCCCTTTATTCTTGGGTTGGTTGCCAGGCCAATAAAAAGCCTTGAGTCGAGTCTCTTGATGTGGCGGGATATCTATTGAACGCTGCTTCGAGATCTTGGCCGTCGTGAAGGGAACTAGTAGGAGTTTAGTACGGGGCGTGCTCCGTTGTTCACCTGGTGAGAAATCGATGGCCCGTTCGGGGACCGTCAGTGCTGCTTGGTTGCGAGCCACGGCACACCAAGGTTTGACGACTCGGTCGGAAGAACAGCAGCACATGGAGTGTGCCTTCTAAAAGATCAGAAACCTCTCCGATGGATAGGCGGGAGCGACTCACGCGGGAAGAACTCACCAACCCCCCTTTTTGATCATTGATTGGTCGCAAAGTATTGAAAGAGAGAAAGTGTTCAAAATGACCGGGAAAAAGGAGCAGTAGCTCTGAAAAACACGTGCGCAATATGCCAGATAGATAAGTGGTGCGTAGACTTTCCGGAGGGGTGTTTTCAAAATGCCACCCGGCCAGTTCCTGAACCGACTGTATTCTAAACGGCCAAATCAAGGAGCTAAAAGAAACATACAGGGCTTCCGAGGAAAGATCTAGGAAGTTGGAGGAGAAAATAAATAGCCTAAAATTAGAACACGCCAGACTGATTCGCAGGATAGAGGTCAAAATAGCAGAGCTAACATAAAGGCCTGTAGTAAACACTGCATCTGCAGTATTACCTCCAGAGCTAGGTCCGCATGCTACGGATAAACCCTCAAGGGAGAAAAAAAAGGGAAAGAAACAGGAAGAAGAGAAAGATGAAACAGAAGATAAAGTAAAAGCTGAAGAAGAGAAAGTTGAAGCAGAAGAAGAAAAGATAAAAACAGAAGAGTATATAACAAAGGAAGATAGGGGAAAAAGATGAATAAGAAAAAGAAGAAGAAAAAGAAGAAAAATAAGATGGAGAAGAAAGAAGAAACCAATAGTTCGCTTCCGCAAGGAAAGCCTTAAACCTCTGCATGGAAATGTCCGAGGGTTACCCTTGTGGGCGATTCCCAAGCACAAGGTTTGCAGCCCCTGCTAGCGGCTCGCCTTCGCACTAGTGTGGAGGTATGCTGCCAGCCAGGACGGACAAACCACCACATCAGGGTAGAGGCTGAGAAATCTCAGATCTCAGAGAATTCAGTCGTTGCCCTGATGGTGAGTGGGAATGACCTCTACCTCCGAGGAGGCAAAGTAGGCCCCAGCGAGAAAATTCTCAGCACGGTTATGGGAGCCTCGGGTGACTGCGGATTGAATACTCGCAAACGGGTCGTTGTAGGGATGCTCCACAGAAGAGGTCCTAGCCGGACAGCTCACTCAAGGAACGTGACCTAGAACCAGCGCCTGTCCGACCTCTGTACGGCGGAAGGGGTCTTTTTTCTGGATCCTTACCGCACCTTTTACGGTCGAAACGACCTTTACCAAAGGGACGGAGTGCACCTTTCATTCAATGGAAAGGCTGTACTCTGTAACTTAATCCAGGATGTCGTAGAGCGGATGCAGAGGAGCGTCCGACCCAGAGTGAAGGAGGACATAAGACAGTATTCCCATGTCACGCTTGGAACGACGTTCTTAGATGTGGCAAAAAGGGGTACTGCCACACAAAAGAAGCCAGGAAACGGAAGAGCATAGGGAGTCCTACACTGGGGGACTCCCTCAAAGTTCTTCTGTTGAACGCGAGATCAATCAGGAATAAATTTTTTGAGCTTCGTGGCCTCATAGCAAAAGAGGAACCTGAGATGGTGGCCATAACGGAGACGTAGATTAAAACCTCAAGCCGAGATTTTGAAGGTGAATTCACGATTCCCGGTTACCAGCTCTTCTAGAAAGATAGGCCAGACAGAGAGAGTGGTGGTGTGATGTTGTATGTCAGGGATACTCTCAACTCGACGGATTGCAACATCGTATCCGACCATGAAATACTAGGTGTTGACCTAGAGATAGGTCCTGCCAAATACAGGACCCTGGTGCTTTATAGACCTCCTGCCCAACTCGTTGAAAAGGACAGAGATCTGTACCAGCTCCTAGGAGAACTTGTCAAAGACAGAGTGTGTATCGTCATGGGAGATTTCAACACACAAGTTGACTGGAAAACCAGAGAACCCTGTGGCGAGAACGCACTACTCCTGGAGTTCACGAACAACGAGTTCCTGACTCAATACGTGAGAGAGCCAACGAGAGGAGACAATATCCTCGACTTGGTTTTCACCTCTAAGGATGACATCGTTGAGGACCTCTCTGTTGGCGAAGAGCTCGGTGGCAGTGACCACCGACTAATTAGATTTGTAGTCAAAGTCCCCAAGGCAGAGGCTGCAACTAGTAAATCGAGGAAACTAGATTTGAGAAGAGCAGACTTTGCAGGTCTACGTTCGGGACTGACTGACACGATGCTAGAAGAGTGCAAGGCTGTTGAAGAAAAAAAAAAGGAAAAAAGCCTACTACTATCATGTCACTCTTTTCCTTTTTTTCCCTCTATCTACATATAAGGACCTGGCAGCTACCTGACGCGTCAGAAGAGAGGCATTGGAACCTCTCTAAACAACGCCAATCGACGCTCACTGGTTGCGAGAGACTAGGACTAGAGGTGTCCTAGGCGTTGGGAAACTATGAATGGGATGAGGGTAGTGCCCCGTTAACCCCTTCCCTGGCGCGTAATTATTGACCATTCCCAGTGACCGTTGACGAGGGCCTCTAGTAGCATCGGTCCGAGGTGACGGCCCTTTGTTCCAAGGTTGGTTGCCAGGCCAATAAAAAGCCTTGGGTTGAGTGTCTTGGTGTGGCGGGATATCCATTGAGCGCTGCTTCGAGATCTTGGCCGTCGTGAAGGGAAATAGTAGGAGTTTAGTATTGGGCGTGCTCCGTTGTTCACCTGGTGAGAAATCGATGGCCCGTTTGGGGACCGTCAGTGCTGCTTGGTTGGGAGCCACGGCACGCCGAGGTTTGACGACTCGGTCGGACGAACAGCAGCACATGAATCATGCCTTCTGAAAGATCCGAAACCTCTCCGATGGATAGGTGGGAGCGACTCACGCGGGGAGAACTCACCAACCCCCGTTTTTTATCATATTGTTCACGAGATTTCAGAGAAAGAGAAAGCGCTTAAAATGACAGTCAAAAAGGGACCCGTTCGTCTAAAACATAACTGTGCAGATGCCAGTTAGAAAAGTGGTGCGTTGACTTTCCGGAGGGCTGCTACTCAAAATGCAGCCCTGAAAGTATCTTCACTACTTGCATATTGACGCGAGAGTTGTAGAAATTGAAAGACCTCTATAGAGCCTCAGAGGAGAGAGCTCAAATTGTTGACAGCAAGGTGGAGAAATTTGAAGCCTTTCACGCAGCTCATATTCGATGACTAGAAGAGGCATCGCCCACTGATGTGTCGGAATCTTCTGGTGCCATAGTTCTTACCCAAGCGCAGATTTCGGGATCATCCGACGTTAAGACAGCTGAGGCAGGGGAAAAAGAGAAAAAGAAGAAAGGAAAAAATAAGAAAAATAAGAAAAAGAATAAAGTTGAAACAAAAGAAGAACCAAAAATAGAAGAAAACCCCATAAACAAGAAAAAAAGGGGAATAAGAAAAATAAAGATAAGAATGGAGAGAGTAAAAAGGAAAAGGAGAGGCCTCTTCCACAAGGGAAGATCCCGTCTTCAGAGACCAAGTGTCCGAAGGTCACCCTCATTGGTGACTCGCAAACAGGGGATCTGCAGCCGCTGCTAGCGGCCCGCCTTCGCACTTGCGTGAAGGTAAGCTGCCTGCCAGGACAGGGTAACCACAACATCAGAGTAGATGCAGAGAAAGTTCAGATTTCTGAAAATTCAGTTGTCGCTCTGATGGTGAGTGGCAACGACCTCTACCTCAGAGGGGGTAAGGTTGGCCTTAGTGGCAAGGCCATCCAAACGGTGATGGGAGCCGTGGATGACATTGGGCTTAAAACCAGAAAACGTGTCGTGGTTGGGATGCTTCCGAGAATAGGTCAATTCCGAACCGCTTACGAGAGAAACGTCGCAGTAAACCGACGGTTGGCGGGTCTCTGAATGGCAGAAGGAGTCTTCTTTTCGACCCCTACCGCACCTTTTACGGGAGAAACGACCTGTATAAAAGGGACGGAGTGCATCTTTCCTTTAAAGGGAAAGCTGTACTCGCCAACATAATCCAAGATGTTGTGGAGCGGACCCAAGAAGTATCATGCCCCGAGTAAAGGAGGACGTACGCCAGTACACCCGTGTTACTCCAGGTACTACCTTTTCTGAGGTCACAAAGAGGGGAGTGACCCCGCCACAGAGAAACAAATCGAGAAACGGAAGAGCGTAGGGAGTCCTACAGTCGGGGACTCCCTCAAGGTTCTGCTGTTTAATACGAGGTCTATCAGAAACAAGTTTCTTGAACTTCGTGGCCTGGTAGCAACAGAAGAACCTGATATAGTAGCCATAATGGAGTCGTGGATAAAAATCTCAAGCCGAGACTTTGAAGGTGAATTCACGATTCTTGGTTACCAGCTCTTTCTGAAAGATAGGCCAGACAGAGAGGGTCGCAGTGTGATGTTGTATGTCAGAGATACTCTCAACTCGACGGATTGCAACATCGTATCCGACCATGAACTACTAGGTGTTGACCTAGAGATAGGTCCTGCCAAATACAGGACCCCAGTGCTTTATAGACCTCCTGCCCAACTCGTTTAAAAGGACAGAGATCTGTTCCAGCTCCTAGGAGAACTTGTGGAAGACAGAGTGTGAATCGTCATGGGGGATTTCAACACACAAGTTGACTGAGAAACCAGAGGACCCTGTGTCGAGAACGCACTACTCCTGGAGTTCGCAAACAACGAGTTCTTGACTCAATGGGTGAGAGAGCCAACGAGAGGAGACAATATCCTCGACTTGGTTTTTACCTGTGAGGATGACATCGTCGAGGACCTCTCTGTTGGCGAAGAGCTCGGTGGAAGTTACCACCGACTAATTAGATTTGTAGTTAAAGTCCCGAAGGCAGGGCCTGCAACTATTAAATCGAGGAAACTCGATTTGAAAAGAGCAGACTTTGCAGGTCTTCGTGCTGGACTGACTTACGCGAGGCTAGAAGTGTGCGATGCTGTTGAAGACTCGTGGAATAGTTTTAAAACCATAGTCATGAGTCTTCAATCAAGTTGCCCCCCTCTGAAATGCTCCCGTCGGTCTTCTGTTCAACCAAAGTGGTTTAATCGAGAAATCAGCCAACTGCTTAGGAAGAAGAGAACCGTTTACGGCAATCGAAGATCTCGGGTGACTTTGACGAATACCGGAGGCTAGCAAGGAGAGTGAAGTCTAGCATAAGGGCGGCTAAGTGGTCTGAGGAACTCCGAGTGGCGAGACTCTGTAAAGAGAATCCCAAGGAGTTTTTTGGATATGTGAACAGCCGTAAACCAATCCATCGAACGATTGGCCCTTTGAGAAATGAGGTGGGGACACTAAAGCATTCAGATGCAGAAAATGCTAACCTCCTCAACGACTACTTCTCTTCAGTGTTTACTGAAGAGTGTGGTCCCATTTCCCAGCCAACGGATTCTTACTCGGAGGAAAAGCTGGAGGATATGGACTTCACCGAAGGAGAAATCAAAAAGAAGATCACTGACCTAATGACGAATAAGTCACCTGGCCCGGATGGTGTTCTACCTAAAGTGTTGAAAGTGCGCGATCAAGTGTCACGACACCTGAGCACAATCTTCAACATGTCAATCCGGACCGAATGTGTTCCTAGAGACTGGCCTGAAGCAGAGGTGACTCCTATCTTCAAGAAAGGAGACCCTAGCCAGCCTTTGAACTACCGACCTATCAGTCTGACTTCGATAGTCGGTAAACTCATGGAAAGCATGATGGTGGACAAAATGACATCATATTTAGAGTCTAACTTGCGATTGAGGAGTTCCCAGCACGGGTTCCAAAGGCAACGGTCATGCTTAACAAATCTTGTGGAATTCTTCCACTTCGTTTTCAGTGAGCACGACCGGGATAAGGCGGTGGATGTTATCTTCTTAGACTTTCAGAAAGCCTTCGATAAGGTACCACACTGCCGCCTTCTCCGGAAAGTGCGTGCGCTGGGCATATACGGAAATGTAGTAAGTTGGATAGAGAACTGTCTAAGTCGCAGACGGCAACGGGTGGTGTAGAATGGACAGGCTTCTGACTGGGTGCCCGTTACTAGCGGTGTTCCTCAAGGTTCTGTCGTGGGACCACTACTGTTCATCATCTACGTCAACGGCATGGACGGTGACATGGCTGCGAAGATTTCTAAAGTTTCCGATGACACCAAAGGAAGGCAATCCTGCCCACCTTCAAGATTATCTTTGGAAGATTGGAGAGTGGTTGGACACGTGGCAAATGCCTTTTAACGTGAACAAATGCAAAGTGATGCATATCGGCCACCGAAACCCCCAATCTCAGTATATCCTTATGGGCACTGCTCTTGAATCCACCGACACTGAGAAGGACTCGCTGTAACTATAACTAGTGATCTCAAGTTCTCGAGGCAGTGTATTGAGGCGGAGGAGAAAGGCCAAAGGATGCTAGGTTATAAAAAGCGACAGTTTGTATATCGGAACAAGGAGATAGTATTGCATTTGTATAATTTCCTTGTCCGACCGTACATGGAGTATGCCGTACAATTTTGAAGTCTTTCGCTTCGAAAGGATATCGCAAGATTAGAACGTGTACAAGATAGAGTGACCAAACTGATTCCCTCTATCAGACACAAGAGTTATGAAGGTTAATTACGGGAACTAGACTTCGTCTCGCTGGAGACCCGGAGACTGCGTGGTCATCTTATCGAAGTGTTTAAAATACTTCGAGGCTTTGACATTGAGACTGCAGGGATATTTTCTAGCTTAGCCAGAGAAGAACAAGAAATCACGGCTACAAACTTGAACTGAAGCGTTACCATCGTGATCTGTGTGGGAAATCTTTCACATATAGCATCTGCGGCCATTGGAACGCACTTCCAGTGGAAGTTGTCAACAGCAATTTTGTTGAACAGTTCAAGTCAAGACTAGACAAAGTCTTGAAAAATAGCCGTTTGGAGACTTGAAGCGTGGCGTGAGTGCTCTTCTAGAGCGTCAATCTGACCATTTAGAGGACTGCGCCTGCTTAAGTGTTCACTTAAAGGTACCCTTTTTGAATGGATCGTAAGGTCTCCTAAGCTACCTCTCTTCCTTGTTACTCCTTGTTACCTTGTTACTTTCTCTCTCTCTCGCCCGCGCGATGATGGCCGTGTGAAAGACCAGACGATTTCAACTGGATCCGAAAGTGGCGTTCTTCAAATTCCGTAAGTATTCTTCACCTACTAATCTCAGTGGAGAATTCCTAAGATGGATGAAATAGGACTTTGCTTTTGCGAGTGCAATTGAAGTCCTCCAAAATGAGCAGTCCACAATAATTTAGATGAAGATTTGAAGATTTATTTAGTATGAAATAAAATAAGTTTTTTACAAATATTTAAAAGTAAATACATATATGTAAAAAATAATTGGTAATAGTAGAGAAAGGTTTTGTTAAATTTTCAGCGAAGAAGAGTAAGATGAGTATGAAATAATGGGGTTTCTCCCGGAATTGTGAGGGGATCATGTTGTTTAATCTATACATTAGTATTTTTATTTTTGATAGTATACATGTATTGGGTTTGTTTTAGTAATATAAACATATTTCGAATTTTTAAGAGATTAGTTATTCACATTATTAAATTTTAATATAATTATATATCATTTGGGGTTGAATTTAATTGCTATAGTTTTTACATGTTTCTAATTTGAGTTGGTCTTTTATTCGCTTTGGTTTATTCATTTTTTTTCTGGTTATTTATTGTAAACTTATTTTAATCACTTTAGTATCATTATTTATTCACTTTTCGTTAATATTATTTACTTTTCACATTATAGGTTATTTTTCAATAACTTGTTTTAGTCACTTATTTTAATCACTTTATTATCATAATTTATTTACTTTTGGTTATTATCTTCTACTTTATTTATTTGCTTTTCTTTATTATTATTCACTTTACGCATCTTAGATCATTATCCAGTAACTTGTTTTAATCACTAATTTAGTCACTTTATTATCGTTTTTTATCCACTTTTCGTTATCTTCTGCTTTATTTATTCACTTTTCGCTATCATTATTCACTTCACTTTATTATTGTTACTTATTTATTTTTCTTTATTATCTTATACATTTTTTCGTATTTTTTACTATTAATCATTGTTTGGTGTTTTTTGTCCACTTTTTATCTTTTTGTCGGTGGACATTTTGACGGTGTGAATGGACGAGTCCGGGATGAACATCGCGCGCTCCATCAATAGTCCTCCTATTTCCTTGGGCGAACAAGGTCCTCCTCCGTAGGTCCACTTGTAGTCGCCACGGCAGATGCCTTCGAGCAGTCTTTCTATGTTTCCTTTTGGGGGTCTGCATACAGAAGCACCGAAGACTTTGAGATTCACGTCCTCGGCGTCGAAGAAGAAACCCCGCAGTAGGATATCCCTTTTCTCCGTGAGGGGTACTCCAGGATAGTCTAGGATTTCGTCTTGTTCTTCTTCTGAGCTTTGTAGAAGTTGGCTTTTTTCCATTTCTTTTCTCTCTTCCTTCTCTGTTTCTTGTCTCATTTCCGTCTTCTTTTTTCTTTGCCGTTTTTTCTTCGGGCTATTTTTTAAGTTTGCGCTCTTTTCCGATTGTTCTTCTTCTGTGGTTACTTCTTCCTCTGTGTGTTTTTGTTGCTGTTTGGCTGTTTCATCTTCTTTGTTTGCGTCTTTTTGTTGTTCGTTGACAAACTGGATATTTACCACAGAATTCCTTCCAAATGCCACATGTACCACAGGTGGTACATTTCACATTTTTCAAAAATATTATTTCAAATTTAATTGTATGTTTATATACTTTCAGAAACTAAAAATATGGATGGAAGGAAAAGTTTGATAACTGAAATACCTTTTATTAAAAAAAAATCTCGCTCGGAAGCAGGAACGCTACTGAGCGCTTCTTGGGAAAGTGTCTGGTATTTCAAGGGAAAGCTGAGTCGTGGACATGGTCTTGAACGTGTTAATATTTCCTGTGACGCGGGTTTGAGCAGGAACCACAGCTTTTTCTTCACCCCGTTCTTTTGTACGATACGATTTTACTCGTCCGAAAAAGTATCGGGGTTGGCTAGGTTCGCCAGGTGGGCAACAATGACCATAGTCATTATCTCTTTGCATTCACCTGGCAATACTAGCTTCTGGGCTGTGGCTCCAATGACCGTCGATGTAGCCGTCGCCGCCGCCTCAACGTAGGTTTTCTTATTTGCCTCTTTTTGCTGCTTGATCACCTCACATTTTGTTCGAGGGCTTCCTTGCGGACAGAACATCTCATGACCAAGGCTCTGTGGTCCTCTGCGCAGTTCACAGCTTCGACCTGCTCAAGGGCTATTCGAAAGTAGAACCCAAGGAGTTCCTCCTTCATGGCCCTCTGAGCCATCTCGACTTTCTCGGAGACGATTTTGACGATATTCTTTCCAAACTTCTCCACCTTGGAAATTTTCGCCCATTTTATGGTGTTTGGTTAGCTCGCTTGATATCTTCGCAACTGTTGTCAGTGAAGAACGGGTCCAGCCCCCTTAAGATGATCGTTCGCTGTACGAGGATTTCTTGGGGTATGGAATCTTCAAACCAAATTTTTGGAAGGGGCTCTTTGGTTTGTTCTGGGACTTTTTTTTCGATATCGTCATCCATCCAACACACCGTCGCCCAACCGTGCAGAGTCTCAATAAGCCTAAAAAGGGCTATATTAAGCACTCCAAAGATGGTTTCCACGACCTTGTTGCCTTGTCGTTCCCTCCCCTTCCCCCGATGGTGTGGAGAGGAGCTCGTTTAAGGTCAAGGTTGGGCAGCCCCATGGCTTCTTTGGGAAGCGTTATCCTTCTTCCTTCTTGTGGAAATTCTCGTTCTTCTTCGTGAAAAAATTCTTCTTCCGAAAATGAGATACCAGGGTGGATAAATGTCTGGTGAGGGCGTTTCAGATTACGCTCTTAACATTTCCTCCTTTGCCACGACCAGAGATGGAGACTCTTTCAATTTGTCGATCTTCTATTATCCACAATGATTTACGTCTTACGTCTTGATAAAGATAGAAAAAGTATAAATTAAAAGTATAGTAGATAGATGGTGTTAGGTAAACTGGTGAAAATGAAAATGTTGAATGTTGTTTATAGTTGCTGGGTGACCAGCCATCTCTTGAATATCTTTCTTCACAATGTTTCCTCTCCTTTAGTTAGTATGTGTTGGTGGCGGCTCCCAAGCCTCTATTATATTTTTGTATTTTACTCGTTTACTATTTGAAGTACTTTGCAGTTGAATAACATTAATTGTTAATATCTTTGATATATGTACAGTACTTCGAGTGGTTTCCCACTCCCAAAACTTCCCCTATTGATTGTTTTGTATTTTAAGGGTATGTCTATTGCTCTCTTATCCTCCTCATCGATTATCCTCTTCAATCTGTCTCACACCTTTCACGCTCTTCTATGTAGAACTACATTGATTGGGTCCATATCTATTTCTTGGTGTAGATCTCTTTGTCTTCGACATTCTCTTCTTCCATTATTTGTAATAAGTAGCGCTACCTTATTATGAACTCTGCAACTTCGTAATGATCGATTTATGCAGCCTATTTAGCGGTATCGTTGGATACAGGAGTACTGATCTGCATAGTGAATGGTATAGTTTAGTTTTATTACTACTGTTCAGGCCTCTGGGTTGGTAAATCTTGACCAAGTTAGCCTTCGCCAAACCCATCCTCTCGGTTGCATACTTGTTGCATCCATTTCTCATTACTTTCAAACCAAGAACCTTGCCCTCCGCGTGATATCTATATACTTCCTCGTCGACAATTATCCTTGATGTTCTCCGCCTTCTTTTGTACGTATCTTCCACCTTCTTCCATACTCTTTAATATTTTGAATTTCAGCTGCAGACATTCTAGGTATTGTTGGCGGGTGCTTATATGGGCTACTCGTTATGATGGTTATGTCGTCTGCAAACTGTATATATCTCGTCGATGCAAAAATAGGATCTGGTAGATCCCTTGTATAGATTATATTAGGGGCTGGACTCAGACATCCTCCTTGAGGGACGCCTTGTCTGAATTCGAACTCTAGTCCTTGGTAGTCATCTATCTCTATGTAGGCCATCTTGTCTGTTATGTAATCGTACATACACTTGGTCAAGATTAATGGTAGGCCTAACCATTTTATTTTAAATTTCATTCCTAACCTCCACACCTTGTCGAATGTCTTCTTCACATCTCTAAGTATAAGATCTGAATAATTCTTGTTGTATTTCGCTTTGTCCAGAGTTTCAACGAGGAGGGCTATCGCTGTCCCTGGGCTTTTTCCTTTCCTAAATCCATGCTGGTACTTTGAAATTAGATCGTTTTCTTCCAGATGGTGGACTAGTCTTTTATCTATTAATCCTTCTAGTAATTTGCCTACCACTTCTAAGAGCGTTATTGGTCTGAAATTGCCTGGTTTCGTTGGTGGTTTGTCCGGTTTAGGCAAAAATATAATCTTCCCACTCTTTAGGGCATCAGGAAAATACCTTACACTGCACTAATTGCCTCGTTGCATATGTTTACGAGTTTTTTAAGGAATTCGTCTTGTGCTCTGAGCAATTTTCTCATGTTAGGCCCGATTTTTCAGGCGCTTTTTGTTGCGTTGCTTGGATTGTCACCTTTAGCTCTTCTAGTGTTACCGGTTTGACGCCTTGTTCTTCCATGGACGCTATTGAGACTGTATGATTAGGTGCTATTTGATATCTATTTGTTTCTAATTCCTGCATCACCCATTCTTCATGTTCTTTATCAAATTCTCTATTATACGAGGTTTATTTATTTCTTTTCCGTGATTGATCGTTAGATTATTTTTTTAGCTCAATTTCTCCCTTGCTAGGCTAATTTTCTGCCAGAACTTGGTTTGATTCAGGTTAAACCAAGTTTTTAATTAAACTAATAGCTGTTGTCCCTATTATTTCACATCTTATAGCTTGCAGCCTCTCCGTGCCCACTCTTGTAGGGCCATACTGTTTCAGCGCTTCCCTGAGCAATTTTTACTCCCTCTCTAGTTCAACTATTTGGGCCGTGCACCTAGGGTGCAGAATTGTCCGATATGATGTTCTTGGCACGTAGTTCCTGTCTGCTTCGACGAGTGCTTTGATTAGGTTGTCGGTGGCTGCGTCGATTTCCTCTAATGTTGCCTCTCCTAAATCTGGTTGTTGGTGATTATTAAGTTCTTCAGCTTAACCCAGCCAGTCTGCATCTTTGTAACTTTTCCTCAACGGTCATTTCACCTGTATCGGGTTAATTGAAATAGTCGTTATGACCATTTCATAGTCTCTGGTGGAGGGTAGCCCTCTATCTATCAAGTAGTTAAATCTGAATGCAGAGACACTAGAACAATATCTGGTTTGGTTGCCCTCCTTCGCCCCCCAAAAGTTTGGAAATCCGGTCCCACTCTCTATACTACGCCTCTTTCGATTAGTGTGTCCAGGTTTTTACTTATATTATTGAATTGTTTGTGTATCCGGACGACCTGGAGCGAGCATTCAGATCGCCAATAAATATTACTTGTTCTTTTTAATCAAAGATGTTTAGGAAGTTATGAAATGGCCTATCGTTTCTCCTTGGCGGTTGATATCCCGTCATTATTGTTTTAGGGGCTGTAGATGTGTTGACTTTAACCGCTAGGTAGGTCTTATTAAGATTTTGTAGCTTACTAAACATTATGTTCTTCTTAATGGCCAATGCGACTCCATCAAAATGGATATCTCTCGTTGTTTTTTATATAATATTGTAATTAAATATTTTTTATTGGATTGTTCTCTGGATCTATGTTTATTTCGTATAATAATATTATGTATTGGTCTTCTTTCTGATAAGCGTTGCAGAGGGAGTGCCTATTTATGTCCCACCCCTAGACATTATGGCTAATTATTTTTAACTTTCTTCTCTGGTCCATATTAGAAACAGTTATGTACTCTTATGTGTCTTTCGTTCCGTTCTGCTTTTTTTCGTCACTGTGTAACAATTAGACTAGGTTATCTTGAAATTACCACTCATTATGATTTTCGCCATTTCTTTTTTTGAGTATAGTCCCCTCGTATTCATATTTATAATAACCTTTCCTAATACCACGCATGATTGATTTCCTCTGTGTTGTTCACCAGAAATGGCCTATCTTCCTGTGCAAAGATTCTCAGGTTAAGTTCCCTTTACTCTCTCTCTCTCTCTCTCTCTCTCTCTCTTAAAGAAAGTAGAGGGAGAGGTGACGCCCCCTTGTCGCGGAAAGAGAGTGTCGTAGAATGACCCTTGGTTTTGATCACTATACTTTTTGACACCCTTTTAGTATCGGTCTGCTTTAAGGGGCGTGAGTCACTTCTATGATGAAGTAGGCTTGGTTCTAAGAGTGCTAATTTAGTGGTTTAGTTCTTAAGGAAGAGCTATTTTTAAACACATAAGGATAAGAGGAAACACCAGAATCTACCAAAATAAATATGTATTTTGAATTAAAAACTTAAATATTACACACCAACAGTAAACACATTTCTATCTTTGGCCTCAAAGATCTTTCAATGACAAAACATAAACAAATAGGCTTCCCATAAACATACCAATTGCCGCTTAGTATTTTTTTATCGCGACTCTATTTGATTAGCGTTAAACATTAAATTAACGTACTCTCGTCTACAAACACATATGACCTAGGTTCAAGAACAATGGTTTCTACTCTCCTTTAAAACTTGGGACGTACTAAACTTCTACTATCGCAATAGAGATATAAATGTTATTTTTAACTTACAGGTAGGTATTAGGATTGCCGGATGTCGCTGGAGGACTTATCTCTCGCTTTGAAGTGTTGCTTCGTCGAGGAGGGCTTGCTTGTCTCCTGTGACGGGGGCTGATTCTTCTCCGTAATTAAAGAACGGGAGCTCGTTGGGGCTGGGTTCTTCTCCTCTCACTCTTACGGTGCTTGAGATGTGAGAATCACTCGAGTGTGAGCGGCTTTGCTTTTCTTCAGTCGGACTTCTTTGCAGACTGAAAAGGCTTCTTCGGTATGGCACCGATATAAAACTTGACTATTTAGGTTAATACGGCCCTGAAGGGGGGATCGATTTTCTCAATCTGATCCTATCGTTTCTCACGGAAATAGTCTAGTATGGCTGAAGGATCGATCTTCACGAACTAACCCTTCTTCTGGCGTATCGACTTCTAATCTTCTTGTCTGGCTGAAAGATCGATCTTCACGAACTAATCTTTCTTCTGGCGAATCGACTTCTGATAATCTTCTTGTCTGGCCGATGGATCGATCTTCACGAACTAATCCTCCTCTGGCGTATCGACTTCTGATAATCTTCTTGTCTTTCTTTGCGGGGCTTATTTATAGGCGGATTGCCGCCCCATCTAAAGGGGGAAGTGACCAGGCCACAGAGGCAGAGGGGGGGGGGAGCAAATGGTGAGTTAGCATCTGGGGAGTGCGAGAATTCCTGAGGTGGCACAGGGGTGCCCAAGTCAGCTCGCAAATTATAGGCTCGCAACCGCACCGCTACTTGGCGTGCCTTCTGACTCGCACCGCTTTTTTTTCCATAACCAGGGGTTTATGGGTCTCGTAGGTAATTCGATCGTTAGAGCGTCGTTTAAGGACCTTAGGTGGTCGCCTTCAAACAGATGTTAGCTCCAGCTTCCCACAGCGGCGGGGAGATCACACATGGTAAGCATTTTCGCCGGCTACCTTTCCCACGCTTCTCCTCATAAGGGAGGGGGGCTTTAACGTACCTATACTCCTCCAGGATGCTTAATGTAGCCATTTCTCCACATTTACCTCCCTCCTTAAGAAAATAACGGGAGGGGGGGGGTCCAATCCGACGCTTACAATAATATACATGGGTAACTTACCGAACATTATATTATACAATAAATTCTAGTTCACCCGGGAATGCCTCGATAACATTTTACCTGACCTTACATTAATTCCTATATTACTGTGCCAACTTAGGA
The DNA here is from genome assembly GCA_963969495.1 of Ceratothoa steindachneri. Classification (NCBI taxonomy): domain Eukaryota; kingdom Metazoa; phylum Arthropoda; class Malacostraca; order Isopoda; family Cymothoidae; genus Ceratothoa; species Ceratothoa steindachneri. The sequence goes on along the minus strand of OZ018318.1, from coordinate 129,153,143 downwards.
TCTTCTTACCTACCACTAGGGGGTTACTCGCCCCTACTTACTTACAATTCTACTGATTTACACTTAACTTTGCTATAATACAATAGTTGGGCTGCTCCTTAATCGTCGACAGGGTTCCGACTTAACGAGTCGGCCATACAATTGTTGGACCCTTTTATATAGTGAATGGAGTACTGGTACTCCATCAAGAGTAAACTCCATCTCAGGAGTCTTCCATTCTTACTCTTATTTTTACTTAAGTATGACAACGGTTTATGGTCGCATTCCAACTTAAACTCGCGCCCTATTAGATAATATTTGAATTTACCTATGGTCCATATTATGGCCAAAGCTTCGACTTCGATAGTAGCGTAGGCTTTTTCTTTACTCAACAGTTTCCTATTTACATAAGCTATGGGATAGGCTGTTTAGTCATCTTCGTATTGAAGCAATACTCCGCCTAACCCGTCCTGACTAGCGTCCGTGCAAAGGCCGAAGATCTTGTTGGGATTTGGTAAGCGAAGAATGGGCGCAGTTACGAGTTTTCCTTTTAGAACCTCCAACTGAGTTATTGCATGGGGGTTCCACGTGACAATGTCTGACGCTGTCTTTTTTGAAAAATCATTAAGTGGGGCCACAATGGAAGCGAAGTGTGGTACAAAACGCCTATAGAACGAGGCCACTCCCATAAACGATCGGAGTTGTTTCTTTGTTTCGGTCGGGGCATCTTGACTATGGCGTCCACTTTTTCTTGCTGGGTAGTCAAGTGTTTTTGTCCTATTTTAAATCCCAGGTAGTCAATGGATTCGTAGGCAAAATAATACTTGGTCGGCCCGGCGGTTAGACCTTGCTCCTTCAATTTCTCCAGCAATGAGCGTAAGGCGTGTAAGTGTGACTCCCATGTACGGGTAGCTACGTACACGTTGTCGAAGTAAAACGACACGTCACTTAGTCCAGCGATAATTCGCCTCATCCTCCTATTATAATTGCTACCGGCTGTAAGTAGTCCGAAGGGTAGCCTGGTAAACTGTAACAGACCTCTCTCGGTCGCAAACGCCGTCAGTTTTGGGGACTCCTTAGCGAGAGGTATTTGATAGTACGCTTTACACAAATCCAATTCGGTGATGAATTTAGCGTCTTCAAATAAATGGAGATTTTGATCTATTAGTGGGATGGGCTCGGCGTCGAAAACGGCCACTGAATTCAATTTTCGGAAGTCCACGCACATCCGAAATGATTGATCAGGTTTCTTAACCATTACTATGGGGGAGCAATAATCGGGCTCCGATGGCTCTAAAATTCCCAATTTTTGTAAATTCGGGACTTCCTTATTGAAAGCTTCTCGTAGGTGGATCGGTAAAGGATATGGTTTGCTCCGAACCACTGAATTAGTTTTTAGTTTTATTTCATGGATAAAATCCTTGGCACATCCGGGGTTTTCAGAAATGACTTCTGGGAATTCCATGAGCAAGTTCAACATTTCCGCTTTTTGTTGAATCTCTAAGTGGGGATTTATCTTTGAATCCACCCGAGGGTTTTCCGGGGTAGGTGAGAGCGAGGGAAGTTCGTATTCCTCGTCTTGTTCCACGCACACGGTGTGTATGACTTGCAGGGGCGTACCCGGGTAAACGGCATCCATCGGTTCTTCTTCGTCTAGAAGGGTAATATTCTTTATGCACGCGCGGCGGTGATATTTTTTTAGCATGTTTATGTGATAGGTTCTTCGACCTGTTGGGGTATCTATCAAGTAATCGACTGGACCCCGTGCCTCGATTACTTCGAACGGTCCCTTCCACTGGGCCCATAACTTATTATTTTCGGTCGGGAGTAATAATAAGACTTCATCTCCTGCCTTTAATTTTCGAGCCTTTGCTTTCATATCGAAGTAGTCCCGGTATTTGGCTAAATTTTTCTCGGCGTTCTCTCGAGCTAAGCCAGAGCAGTATTCTAGGCGCTCGCGCATATCCATCACGTAGGCGTAAGACGATTTGATTTCTTGGTCGAGCTTCGCGTTAGAAAATAATTCCTTAAGAATACTCATAGGACCTCGCACATTTCTCCCGTATAATAGCTCAAAGGGCGAGAATCCCAACGTCCGATGAGGTATTTCTCGGCAGGCGAAAAGGGCTGCAGGCAGGTATCTGTGCCACTGTGTAGGGTTGTTTTGACACAACTTCTTCAATATATTTTTGAGAGTCCCGTTTAATTTCTCGCAGATTCCGTTAGCGGATGGATGAAATGGACTCGTAAAAATTGGCTTGACTAACAGTAGTTTGTTAAAATACTCCATCAATTCTGAGGTGAATTGGCGCCCTCTATCCGATAGAATTTCTTTAGGCAGGCCTACTCGTGCAAAAATTGAAATTAATGCTTCCGCGCAGGAAATAGTGTCAATCTTCCGTAGGGCCACGGCATCTGGGAACCGGGTGGCATAATCCACTAGGGTAAGGATGTAGGATTTTTTTGGGGGGGTTAAGGGGCTATCTGGCGACTGCCGACTTAGGCATAAGTTGCCGTAAACAAACAGACTAGTTCTAGGCTACTTCAAAATAATTCAACAGGAAACAACAATAAAAAGAAATAACAATAACAAAGCAATAACAAAAACGATAACAAAAACAACAACAACAATAAAACCGGGTTAAATGAAAGGGAGAAGGCCGGCCTCCCCCAAAAAGTCAATAAGTCCACCAGTCATGGTGCACGCACTCGTCCCGAGTATAAGGGACAGGCGGTAGCGACCCCGCCCATCCCGGTACCGAGACAGGTATCGTGCGCGAAGATCACCCAGACTGGGACATTCGACAAGAATATGCCGAAAAGTCTGGGGGACGACGCAGTCATTGCAATAGGGCGCATGCGAGCGCTCCATCAAGTAACGATGCGTCACACGAGTGTGTCCGATTCGAAGACGACAGAAAGCAACCTGAAGCCACCACGGCATTGAGGGATAGATCCATGGGAACAGTCGCGGCGCAATGGCACGCAACTTTAAGTTCCCTTCGACCGTCTCCCATCTTCTTTGCCAAGCAGTCCGAAGAGCTGCCCGTATTCCTGCCATGTAGTCGGTGTGAGGAAGAGCGAAACGCTGGTCCGGTCGAAGAGTCCTCGCGGACTCTTTGGCGCCCTCATCGGCGCGCTCATTCTTCGCAATTGCTACATGTCCAGGAACCCAGCAGAAGATAATCTCGACATCTGCCCGACTCGCCAAAACCGTGGCGTCACGGATATCGCGAACCAGGGGATGCGAAGATTCCAATGCCCCGAGAGCACTCAGGGCGCTTTGTGAGTCGCTATAGATCACAATCCGGTCTCCGAACCGGGCACGTCGCGTAATCCCCCGTACCGAGTGGTTTATTGCCACCAGCTCAGCCGTGAAGACAGACGCAGCGCCTGGTAGAGCCCCGCTGACTTCAAACAGAGGGGATACGGCGTGGAAGCCGACCCCCTCTTGGGACTTGGAGCCATCCGTATACACTGGCACGGTTCCAGCGTGACACGATGTGTGCTCCAAAAAGGTCGAACGCAATACTCCCGGCGCAGTACAAGCTTTGGGAGCAGAGGCGTGGCGACAAATAGCCAAATGCGGTACCCTCCAGGGTGGCGTCCTGGGCAAAACCAGGGGCGCCACCGGCCAGAGAGCAATATCTACCTCTCGAAGGAGTTTCCTGGCCCTAAACCCAAAAGGATTAGGGTATGACTGGCGTCTCTCGACGGCATAGGCACCATCGAGATCAGCTGCGGATGCAGTGAGAGCTGTTGGCGACTGAGGGAGGCGCCGGGCTCGCGCGTACAGTCGAGTGATACACTGCACGCGGCGCAGAGCGAGTGGCATCTCCCCAGCATCGACCAACAGACTCTCAATGGGGAAAGTGCGGAAGGCACCGGTCGCAAGGCGAAGGCCGGTGTGGTGGATCGAATCCACCTTCCGCAATAAACGCTCGGCTGCGGATGCATAAAACTCGCATCCGTAGTCGAGCTTCGAACGAAAAAAGGATCGATAAAAAGTAAGGCAGTAGCCCTATCAGCGCCCCAAGCGCTGAACGTCACGGAACGGAGAATGTCCATGGAGCGGGTACAAGAGACCCTAAGGCTGCGAATATGAGCCTCCCAGGTGAGGCGTCAGTCGAATTCAAGACCAAGGAAACGGTGCGACTCAACCACATCCAGGCGCACCCCATTAAGAAACAAATCTGGGTCGGGGTGAAGCCGTGGATGGCGGCAGAAGTGCACCACCTTAGTCTTGGCCAAAGAAAACCAAAACCTGTGCGCTTCGGCATAGCGAGAGACGCGGTTCAATGCCTGTTCGAGTCGACGCTCCAGAGTTGGCATCTGGGCCGCGCCAAAAGAGATCGAAAGGTCGTCCACGTAGAGCGTAGCGAGAACATCTTCCGGCAGCAGCGAGGTGATGCCGTTGATGCTCAGGGCAAAGAGTGTGACACTGAGGACACTTCTCTGCGGGACACCCTCTTCCTGCTCCTTTGGGCCGGAGAGGGCTCCCCCCACCCGTACGCGGAATCGACGATCTCGCAAAAATTCAAATATAAAAATTGGGAGGCGTCCCCTCACCCCCATCGTGTGGAGAGTCTCCATGATACCGTATCGCCATGCGGTATCATAGGCCTTTTCCAGTTCGAAAAACACCGTGGCGTAGTGCTGTCTACGAAGGAAAGCCTCGCAGACGGCATTTTCCAGTCGGAGCAGAGCATCCGACGTGGAGTGGAAATTGCCGAAGCCGCACTGTGCGGAAGACAGATGGTCTCCGCTGTCCAGGAAAAAAACTAATCTAACATTTACCAATTTCTCCATCAACTTGCACACGCAAGAGGTTAGAGAGATTGGGCGGAAACCGGTCAGAGTAGAGTGATCTCTCCCCGGTTTGTGAAAGGCGAGCACAGTAGCGATTCGCAAGGAGTCTGGGAGAAGACCTTCCACCCAGATCCTGTTGAACAAATCTAACAGAAAGGCCATGCCTCGCTCACCTAGATGTCGGAGCATGGCGTACGGGACATCGTCCGGACCGTGGGCGGTGTCCGCGCACGAAGCGAGAGCGGAACGCAACTCGCTTACAGTAAACTTGTCGTTGAAGAGTTCTCCGCCTCTGGGGTTAAAGTCCAGCCGGCGGCCTTCCGTGACATCACGACGTGCATTGAATGCTGGCGGAGCAGCATCATGGCTAGAGAATGCAGAAAAAGCGGTCGCAAAGGATTTCACCACGGACGCGGGGTCCGAGATTGCGGTCCCATTCTCCTGGAGAACGGGAAGGGGGTCCTGCGAGAACTTGCCCCGAATCCTTTTGACTCGCTTCCACACCTCAACTAAAGGGGTCTTCCCGTTAAGTGAATACACGTATGCCCGCCAAGAAGAGCGGCGAGCGTGCTTCGAAATATACCGGAACCTAGCCCAAGCCCGACGAAATTCAGCGACAGTGAAATCGTTCGGGCGGCGCTTGTAGCGCATGTAGGCATAACGCTTCTGTTTGAGGGCCGTCTCACACTCGGCCGACCACCATGGGAGTGGTCGGCGGGCAAAACGGCCAGACGTCCTAGGAATAGTAGTCAGGCCCACGGCGATGAGGTTGCCGGAGAAGAACTCAACGGCCTCATCTACCGACCTAAACTCCTCGACTGAGATAGAGAATTCAGTCATTTCCTGAAATGCAGGCCACCGCGCCCGCGCCAAGCACCACCGAGGTGCTCTCTCAGGCGGCAGTTGCCCTGAAAATGATAATTGAATGGGAAAGTAATCACTACCATGGAGGTCATCTACTACCCCCAATCAAAATCAGGCTGTGCACCCGAAGAGCACAAAGATAGATCAAGGCAAGAAAATAAAGCGGTTCTTGGACAGTGATGCGTAAACTCATCCACGTTTAGGACACCCATCTCAAGCTCTTCGATCAGATCGGCGAGGACTTTTCCCCTGGGATTTATGGAGTAATCTCCCCAGAGAGGATGCCTGCCGTTCAGATCTCCAAGCAAGAGATAGGGCCTCGGCAACCGTGCCACGACGCGGCGGAAGTACCCCGCGTCGAAGTCAGCCGACGGTGGAATGTACGCAGAAATGATAGTATACCTCCTATCCAGGTGCAGCTGCACAGCTACTGCCTGAAAGGAGGTATCTAAAGAGAAAGGAAGAACGGAGACATCATGCCGGGTGTAAACCGCGCATCCCCCAGCCCGGTCAACCCGCGGTGGTGGGGTCGCAAGACCCTTATACCCCGGAAGAGCGGGCAGGGGGCACGCGCCTAGCATTGTCTCCTGCAAAACGATAGCTAACGGGGAACGGGATGAGATGAGCCTCCGCAACTCCTCCCAGTTGGCTGGGAGTCCACGGCAATTCCATTGCAGGAATATGCTCTCCAGGCGTAGCTCGGAGGAGACGCGGGAGCCCTCCTCGAACTGAAGACCCTCACGGTAATGGCCATACGCTTCCCGGGGGCAGAATCCCGGGCGCTGTTCGCCGGACAAAGCGCTGAAGGCGCTGTCGCCTTCGAGGACTTATTGGGGAAGGTTAGGCTCACCATGCGAGTCTTTTCCTCCCTCTGCCTAGAAACCTTAGGCAGGCGTTGCGGCTTCGGGGGTGGCGGGGGCCCTCTTTTCGAGGAACCACCGTCTCCGAGCCACTCGCTCCACCTCATAGCGTGGGCGAAGGGGCCGAAGCTCCTTTGTTGCTGTCCTCCTTTCGGGGAACAGCTTTAGGTACTCCGGAAGATTGCCTAGCGACCATCTTCAGGGGTGTTGCCTCCTGTGAGTCTAACGACTCGGTGGAGGCTCGTGGCCGTTTCGTCTTACGGGAAACGGTCACGCTGGGGGAAGAGGGGGGAGCTCTGGTTTTAGCCAGGGCAGGGTATGAACCCTTTTTGCCGCCAACTTTACCAGGGGAGCGCCCGGTTTGGGTAGAGCCCGCAGAAGGGCTCCGAATGGGCGCGGAAACAACCATGCTCGTTGGCCTGGATGGGCCAGGAGCAGAGGGTGCCTTTCTAACTATTGAGGCATATGACGTCCCAGGCAGAGCCGGGCGAGCCAGGACCAAGTCCTTTGCCTCGCGGAATTACAGTCGATCCTGGGCCTGAACGGCCAAGATTTCTTTTTCAAGGAGATATGCACCACATTGCTTCGAAGAAGAAGAGTGCGGCTTTCCACAATTGACACACTTGGCCACACACGATTTAGACTTATCGTGTGCGACCTTGGAGCAATTTACACAGACTTCGGGTGACCCCGACTTTGCACATCTACATGAGCGATTCGTATGGCCGAAGCGGTGTAAGTAATTGCACCGCCACGGCAGTGGCACGAATGCCTTCACGCGGTAGCGGTACCAACCGGCACGCACCGACTCAGGGAGCTTGTCACAGTCCCACGTGACGAAGAGTGTGGGGGTGGGTCTTGAGGCCCCTCCCTGTTTTCTCATCACACGTTCGACCTTGACCGCCCCATGGTCGGACAGCTCTAGGGTGATGTCCTGAATGGAGTAGTCAACGAGTTCCCTCGCATAAACTACTCCTTTCACAAAGTTCATGGTAAAGTGTGGCGTCACACTCACCGGGGTGCCATGAAGTGTCCGAAGAGCACTTATCTTGTCCGCCTCGGCGGGATTCGCCACATTCGCCAGAAGGCTGCCGTCCGAGAAACGGGTCACCTTCGGCTCTCTACCAATTGCACTAGCTAATCCTCTCCTCTGATGGATCATGTTGCCCTTGGACAACATCGTACTATCAGTGGAGCGAATAACGAGGAAGCGTTTAAAGCCAGCGGGCTCGAAAACGCCAGGTAACCTCTGAATCAGGGGCCCTGATGTCATCGAGGCTCCGCCCTGTGCACTTTTCGTCTTTGTCATAGTCAGGAGCTCCGTACCCGGGGGGGCAGAGGGGCCGAATGTGCCGGTCTTGGCTTAGGCGCTTGCCAAATTGGCAGCAGACCCATCCGTCCCCACCCACGGCCCCCGTGGATGGAGAGGAGCCCCGAGTCTTCTTAGTCTTTCTTTTCTTTTTCTTCTTTTTAGGAGAGGAGGGCGGGGAATGTACCCCTCTTTTCTCCTCCGCCGACAGAAGCTCCCAGGCCAGATGGACCGGCCTCAGCCAGGTCCTTTTTTGAAATGGAAAAGGTTCTGGTGGTCGCAGGGGCACCGGTCAGATGAGATCCCTCCCCTTCTTGTGCGGCCTTGGAGGCCCCAGCCGTTTGAGGAGGACCTTGTATAGGGGCGGATTCGGGTTCGGTGCTTGGCGCCGAGCCCGGATTTCCCCCCATGGAAGGCCCTACCGTCTGAGGCTGGGTCTCCTCAAGGACCATGTCTATCATAGCAGGGGCCTCCAGTTGGCCATCCCCTCCCAGGACATCGCAGGTCCCGTTGGCAGCGTCAAGAGTCATTTGTGGGGAGGCACAGACCTTGACCCCAGCAAGGTTTAATATCTTTGCCAGCAGGTCTTTTGAGGGAAGCGACCGCAGGGGCCTGGCTTCCCTCTTTTCCTGAGGGAGTTTGCCCTACCGAGCCGCTTCGATGTGGAGCGCCTGGCTAAGGGCTGCCTGCTGGCTTTGGTGGCAGTCATCTTGGAAAGAAAAGAGGGGACTGCCGCTGGTAGAAGGGATGTGCCCGAAAGCACCTCCAGAGAAAGGGGTGAGGGGGAGTCCCCTTCGCCCGTAGGCGTAGGAGAGGAGTAAGCTTCCTCTCCGGTTGAAAAGATATGGAGGGTCCCCTGCGCAAGCACAGGGGAAGGACCTCCATTTCTTTGCTGGAGCTGCCCGAGGGCGGCTCCGTCGCTGTTTCAGGGAAAGTTGGGGGTTGGTTTTTTATTTGTTTACATACATGGGCATGGTGTCCCCCTTTTTAATACGGGACGCAATAGCTCATCACCTCTCGCAGTTGCCCGCACTGCGAGAGGTGCTTACAAGCCCGGCAGAGCCAGGCGCCGCCATTCGGGACCACCCCTCCCGCCTGGTGGCCTGGCAGTCCATCGGCATGGCGGCTCCAACTTGGACACGGCGTAAAATTGATAGAATGTGAAGAGGAGAGGAAAGGGGATGTGAGGAAGGTATGGGTGGGGATGAAGCAGGTTGTTAGAAAAACACATCCCGAACCGGAGCTCTGGGGTTAGGGAACAATGCCCCCTTCCCCCTCAGCCCCAATCCGGGGTGGTTGGCTTGAGAAGAAGGTCAGCATCTACCCTGTGAAATTAGAGGCTGACCAGAGAAAGTCGTGGGAGAGGTTGTATGAAAAGCGACGAGGTAGGGGAGAAATCGGACTATCTGAAGGAAGGAAGAGAGGCTAAGCTGGGGTCGGACGGAGCGCTGGATCCCGTCAGCACAGTGGCTAGGATGACAAATCGCCGTGCCCCTTACGGGGACAAGCTAGGGCACCTAAACTGATTCCCTATATCCGACATAAGAGTTATGAGGATAGACTAAGGGAATTAAATCTGTTCTCGCTGGAAACCCGTAGACTGCGTGGTCAGCTCATCGAAGTTTTCAAAATACTTCGAGGGTTCGACAATGTTGACTACCGGGATATTTTCACACTGAGTGAGAACAGAACGCACAATCACGGCTTCAAACTTAAACTGAAGCGTTACAACCGCAATCTGTGTGGAATTTTTTTTACCTACAGTATATGCGGTAAGTGGAACGCACTTCCAGCGGAAGTTGTCAACCGTGAATCTGTTGACCAGTTCAAGTCAAGACTAGACAAAGTCTTGAAAAGTGGCCGTTTAGGGACGCAAAACAATTGAGCAGCCATGTGACCGCTCGATTGCTTGTCCAAAGGTACCCTCTTTGAATGGACTGTAAGGTCTCCTAGGGTACTTTCTTTCCTTGTAACTCCTTGTAACTCATCTTCGCTCCTTTACTGAGACTTTGTGCTGTAACTTTTATCTTCTGTTTCATAGTTCCTTTTTCCTCGCCTGTTATGTTATCGTTTTTTACTGACAATGCTAGCTGTCGGCGTTACAATTTCCATGTTGCTATTTCAGCCTGGGGTGCTCTGGGCTTAAGCCTCAGGTCTCTTTCCGCGCCGGGATTTGTCCGTTGATTCTCATTGCTGCTTGTAGGCTCCGGTACCACCACACCTTCTTCAGTAACTGTAGGCCTATACTGCACGCTCAAAACTTAAAGCTACGGAGGGGTTTTCTCGAAACCACATTTGTTTTAATCCATTGTGGCTTAACATCTTATGTAATTCCTTTGAGTATGATCCCGGGTTGACGACATTGAGTACGTGTGCTAAGTATACAGGCTACCTTGATAGTGGTCTGCTCTGGCCTTCGCTACTTTCGCCTACGTTTGATTCTGCCTTTCCTCTTCTTCTTTCGCTTTCTCTTTGCGTTTCTTTTCTATAGGATCCTTCTTAATTGGGCTCGCCATTGCCAAAGTGCGATGGTTGCCCCCGCAGTTCAAGCATTTTTTGCTTTGGCTAGTACACTCCATCCACGTGTGCGTTCTTAAACTACACTCTGAACACCATTTTTCTTCTTTGATTGGGCATTCCTTTGAGATGTGCTTTTCTAGTGCGAAGCAGCTAAAGCATGTTAGTACACTAATAAACTCATCTCCTTTTCCTGCGTTATTTTTAGATTAAACCTTTTCTAGCCATGACCGTTTCCTGAAATATTATTTTGAAAACATGTGTGTATTCTGTATTAGTGTTCCTGTTTACGAATTTAATCATTTCCTTGACTCTTGCCCAATCTTTGTTTTGCCTCGATTTCTTCTTTAATTTCTAATGCATTGAGCTCCCCTATCCATGGATCTATTTGTCTGTAATAGATCGCATTTTGTGTTTCAATTTGGGAGGTACCTTAGCTTGTAGGCCTATTGCTCTTAATTTTTCGGTTGCGTTTTCACTAAGCAGCTTATCTACATCTTTCTCAGTTTGACAAATTGTTACGTAGTTATTGAAGTAATATAGTAGTCTGATCAATACTACCCTACCCCGAGTTCTCCGTAAATAACCTCGAAGATGCTGGTTCTGGGTCGTCTTTGCGCACCCTTCAACGTGCGCAGGAGCACCCGTAGTGTATTTTCCATGTTGCTATATTTTCACTTTCTTTTTCGACCTATTTATTCATTGAAGTTAGAGTGGGAAAGAGAAGAATTAAGTAAGTAGAGTTCAGAAAAAGAATTGAAAGGATGCGGTTATGATCCAGTTATAGCCGGTTATTTCTGGCTTATTCCGCGAGGTCCCGGCTGCCCAACCTGCCTACCAGACAGTTTTTGCTCCACCCACCCAAGTCCGCCGCGCACACGTTTCTAACCCGTTCCAAGCTAAGCTTCAGCCTGCGCTGAGTTAGCCACCCGGTTCACCTATGACTCCTGCCTGTGTGGGCAGCTAGGGAGACTTAAGCGTCCTAGCCGACACGACCTACATAGGGTGTAAGAGAGGTAAATAGATTGTTAGAGGTAGAGTCCTGACTCAACGTAGAGTCCAGTAAGTCTCCTCTGGGTAAATCTGTGTAAATCTTTATTCTTGACCAAGTTCCGAGAGATTACTGTATGTACAATTCTTCCCTAGTAAGAGTATGACAACTGCTATCCATCCTGAATAATTTGAAAGATGTATTCAATAGTGGAAGATAATTTGGATAGTAGTAGAGAATAGTGGGTGAAAATTAAAAGAGGGGAGGGTTTTGCCCTGGTGTAGAGTAAATCGCCAGCATTTTAATTACTTTTCGTTTTTTAAGTCTTATTTGTCTTGTCCAGTGTGTTTGTTGTTATCCTAGCTTTCCTGAGTTCTTCTTCGTGTTCTTCTTTGATCTTATGTTTGTCTACTTGTGTTTTTTACATATTTAACTTGTTTACTTTTCAGCTTTCGAGCCTTATAGTCGGTCAAGTTTAGCTGTCCACTTCTTATTTGCGTTGGTAGTAATTTTCCTATGTTGTTAACAAAAGGAAACGTTTTTCCCTTTGTGGTGTACTGGTAATTCATTGTGTATATATTCTTAGGTAAATATAGGTGCTATATTCTCCTCAAAGCAGAGTATAGTACTTAAGAATTGTCGACTGCGGGCGACTTTTTCTCGTAATCTAGCTGGTATAGTGATGTTTCCACCTGTTCTTCTTAGTTCTGGGATGATATCATTTGCCATTGTTGACCAGACTTTTTGCAAAGTTTCTGCTCACGATATTGGTGGGCTCCAGTCGATGTCTACGGTGCAGATCCCTTTGCCAGAGATAGTCTCTCCTTCTGACTTTGTTGATGCAGAGGGTTGCAGACAGCCAATCGTTTATGGAGGTGTAGGCTGAAAGGAGCTTGGTAATTGATTGAGAGAAGGACAGGGGGGAGGAGGAAAGGTATATCTGAGTGTTATCAGCATAGATGTGGAAGGACAGGCCCAAATAGCGAAGAAGGGCGCCAAGAGGAAGTAAGTAGATTCGAAAGAGGAGGAGACCATGGATTGAGCCCTGAGGCACCCCAAAATGAATGGGCGCCGGCTCGGAGGAGAAGTTATCGAGCGCGACCGACTGAGTGTGGGAGGAGAGGTATGAGTGGAACCAATCAAGTGCAGTGCCCGAGAGACCAAGGAAATTGTGAAGACGATCAAGGAGGACAGTGTGGTCGATGGTGTCGAAAGCAGAGAGGGGGTCTAGGAGGACTAGAATGGACGTACAATCCCTATTTGTTGCTCTACGTAAACCCTCTGAAACATTAAGAAGAGCGGTTTCAGCAGAGTGCTTCGCTTTGAACCCCGATTGGCACGTTTCATCGATATTGCAGTTAAAAATATACTCATTAAGGCGAGAGAAAACCACTCTCTCGAGGATCTTAGAGACGAATAGAAGTTGTGAAATAGGGCGATAGCTAGATAGTTCAGAGGGGTCAAGGTGTGGGTTTTTAAGGATAGAACGAGTTGAGGCATGTTTGATGGAAGAGGGAACTACCCTTGTGGCAAGAAAAGTGTTAAGGAGATGAAAAATCATTGGGGGGGCAGCAGGGAGAATTTGGTGCAGGAGTTTGGGCGAGGGGAGTTTGGGTGGAAAGACGTCCTTAGGGGATCCAGATTTGTTAGAGCGTGAGATTAGGGTATTTACTTCCCCCGAGGACGCCCTTGTGAAGAGGTTAAGCCTTTTGGGCCATTACCATCTTACTAAAGATGATCTTAAAGACGTGTTAGTACCCTGTTGTCCCGTTTGTTTTGCAACTTCACTACCTCCATGAATTCCACCCACGGCTAGTTTCTGGATATCTCTTCCATTAATTCATCTTTGGAATGTTGCCCTATCCAGGAGTCTAGCTGCCTATAGATCACACTTTGTTGTGCCCCGAACTGAGGTGAGGGGGTGCTAAGCTGGAGATTTATCTCCTTTAAAATACGCTGTCCAATCGCTTTTGTCAGGGTTTTGACATCTGACTCTCTCACACGGATGGCGACGTATCCGGCTGTTGTCTCAATTAGTCTAAGGAAAGTTACATTTAGCTTTCCAAAGACGATTTAGAAGACTTTGCTTCTGCCCGCTCTCCGTCGGTACCCGCTATTTGCGTCCCATTGGACTGCACAATTCTCGCCGAACCCCTCAAGCTCCGGGCATTCTCGTTAATTCACGTGAGCCTACTTCTTACGCGTTTCCACACTCTTCCCAAACGCAACGCACCCAGTCTCGATTCGTGTTTTACTCGAAAGCAAGATTTAAGTTCATCCTATAATAGTCATTGTCAAGGGACTATTACTCCCTCGGACCAAATTTTCGAGGTAACAGCAACGCGCAACTCTCCTGTGCCAGTACCCCCCCCCCCCCTCAGTGTAAGCTTCCATCGCCGGCTTCGTATATGCCCAAGGTCATTGGAGTGACCCTCGGTCAGTTTGTTCGTTTGTTTGTACGGTGACCATCCTCACCATGTCTTCCCCCTTTTAGCTGCTAAGACTCGTGTACGTCTAATGTGTATATAGCTTGTTTTGAAACTGCTTTTAACCCTGTAAAAGAATATTAATTTACATATTAGTAAAGTTATTTTTTTACCCGTTTTTTTATTGTCCCGGAACCTCCACGATAGTCGACTGTTTGGCCAACCTACATTTAATTAATTTGCACTCTGCTTGTATTATAAACCTCCCACGCGCATAGCTGTTTGACCTCGGTTGAGAAACGCAGAAAGGCTTAACTTGACCCAATTCTACGATATCTATATTAAACTATATTAGGTTATTGGGGTTAATCTTGGTCAATCAATTGACTCAAATTTGATAAATATATTGGTTTACTTTGGTTAAATTGTTAATTGTTGGCTAATCTTGGTTCCGGTTCTGGAGTAAAAAAGGTGAGAAATAATCATTGCATACCTATTTGCGAAGTGTATTTGTTCCTGTTTCTATTTATTTTTTTGGTGAATTGATTTTCGAGTAACCGTGTTTAACTATAAATTTTATTCCCCCATAGAATTTAATTATTGTCCTTCAAGGCATCATCTTGTGCCGTAAGTTGTAGGTATAGAAAAATAGTATTATTCTTTGTATTGCTGTGCTAGGAGTGCTGTAACTCTCGTTTCAATCACAGTGAAATCTCGACCTAAAAGCTCTCTCGCAGGTGTTTCGCCTCCCCTTTGTTGTTCGTGTTTTCGTTTGATAGCAAAACCATTCGCACTCGCGTTCGTGCGTAAAGGAACCCATAATTCTGCCATATTCATTGTAGTTCTTGTTGTTGTGCCCATCGCCTAAACCAGCATCATGTCGCGGTTTGAAATTTTTAAGGCTCAAGGTGAGTCACTCGAACTCAGTGGCAAAGATCTGATGCTCTACATCCAGGAAGAAGAAATAAGAGAAAGAGCCGAAAGAAGAGACAGAGAATAAAGAGGAAAGTAACGAGAAGAAAGAAGTAGGAACTGAAAGCCCCTACACTTCTGGAACTCCAGTGTGCTCCCGAATTCCAGAGTGCGATGACCTATGAGTTTGCCAAAAGCCAGAGGGAATGTGACTCTCTTTTTCCCTTGTGGTCCAAAGCCCAGAACAAAACACACGAAACCGTCAGAGGGAATAAGGTGATTTCCTTCCTCATCAAGGACGACCTCCTCTATCGAGTGCGCACCGAGGAAAACGACACCGAGTCCCGCACATTATGTGTACCCGGCTCTCCCGTCCCTAAAATCCTTCAAACTGCTCACGATAGCCTATTTGCTGGTCACTTTAGTCGCACGAAGACCGCTCAAAGGTTCTTCAAATATTTTTATTGGCCGGGAGCGACCGACGAAATTCTGCGATATTGTCGTTCGTGCGACATTTATCAAAAGACGGCAATAAAAGGACGAGTCAGACCTGCGACTTTGCAGAAGGGACCAATAACCTCTGAACCCTTCTCCCGAGAGGCTATCGAACTAATCGGACCGATCCACCCCTGGTCGAGCGAAGGTCATAGTTATATTTTAACGCTGGTAGACTTTGCCACTCAATTCCCGGAGGCTGTAGCACCATTAGAAAATCAATAGCATCTCCTGCGCCGAATCCCTTGTTTCCATCTCCGAATTAATTGAGTACGTTTGTAAATTATTGATGATCGAACCACTGTTTACCACTTGTTTTCACCCGAGTGGGAATGAAATGTGCGAGAGGCTAAATGGAAGCCCCAGACCATTCTCAGGAGGTTTTGTGCAGATCAGCCCTCTGAATGACACCGCTTCCTTCCGGTAGCCGCTTTGCCTACCGTGAAATTCCCCATCGTACATTAGGACTCGCCCCCTTTGAACCTTTATATGGTAGAAACGTCCCCTGAGTATCTTAAAGGAACTTTATTCCAATCAGAAATTTGATCTAAATATCCATACTTCTTATTCGTATCTACTGGATTGACGAAGGACGCTGGAAAAGTGCGCCGAAATTGCGTCTCAGAATACCGACATCATTTTTGACAAGTATAAGACATACTTTGATTGCAAGTTAAAGAAAGGAAATTTTACCCCGGAGAAGAAGTTTTGCTTCTCCTTCCCACAGACAACAACAAATTGTTCAGCAAGTGGAAGGGCTCCTACCACATGCCCAGAAGCGTGGCCCCGTTGATTAACTTATTGAAACCCCCTCGGGAAGAAAGCTTTTCCATATTAATATGCCCAAGCGGTACCACCGGCGTGCAGGCATCAACCAGATAGTTGCAATCGACGAAGAATCACCCATGGAATCAAATTACCCCCTGGACCCCTTTGGCGTAATCCAAGGTGCCTGCGTGGAGCAAGAGAAGGAATACCCGTTGCATGTCTTGCCCGACTTTAATAATTCCCCGCCTGCGGAAATTAAGATATGCGACCAGCTATCATCTCTTTAAAAGGATCAATTGCAAGAGTTCCTGGGTCGTTTTGATGACATCATTACCGAGATCCCCGGTTGAGCACAAAATACAACTAACCACCCTGGAACCCATCCGTTCCAAATCATACGCCCTGCCTATACACAAATTGACAATTGGCCTCGGCAAGTGCCACTTTGCTTTGCTTTTGAGCCGGCTCAATTGAGGGTTTTGTGGTGACCACGAGTGTTGGAGAGAGAGAGAGAGAGAGAGATAGGTGAAGGAAACCATTGGTGTTTCGCAAACCAGTTGTTTGGTAATTATTTATATTTATGGTGTTGCTCCTATATTGTTGAAATGTATACATTTTGTGTTGCGCATATTGAGGGAGGTTGAAGTGGGAGCACCAATCTGTGTATATTTTTTTGTACGTTTTTTTTTATATATTTAGATTGTCAGGTAATTAATTGTATTAAGTGGTGGGTAAGTTTGTTATTTTAATAAAAAACAAAATAGGTATCTGTGTATTTTGTCTCCTTCCGATCTTAAGGGCGTCTCACGAGTGATTGAGTAGACCTTGTGGCGGGTGGTTTCCGGGACCAGCCACAACAGTGTGTCAATTGCGGAGAGCCAAACTCCGCTTCGTCGAAGCAATGTGGTGCATATCTCCTTGAAAAAGAAATCCTGGCCGTTTAGGCCCAGGATCGACTCTCATTCCGCAACACTAAAGACTTGGTCCTGGCTCACCCGGCTCGGCCTGGGACGTCTTATGCCTCAAAAGTTAGAAAGGCACCCTCTGCTCCTAGCCCATCCAGGCCAACAAACACGGTTCTTTCCGGGCCCATTCGGAGTCCTTCTGCGGGTTCTACTCAACCCGGGCGCCCACTTGGTAAAGCTGGCGGAAAAAATGGTTCACATCCAGCCCCGGCTAAAACCAGGCCCCCACCCCTTCCCCAAACATGGCCATTTCCCGTAAGGCGAAACGGCCACGCACCTCCAACGAGTCGTTAGACTCAAAGGAGGCAACACCCCTAAAGTTGGTCGCCAGGCCATCTTCCAGGGTTCCTAAAGCTGGCCCCCGAAAAGAGGAAAACAACAAAGGAGCTTCGGCCGCCCACGCCTATTGGTGGGCTGAGTGGCTCGGAGACGGTGGTTCCTCAAAAAGAGGACCCCCCGCTTCCGAAGCCACAACGCCCGCCTAAGGTTTCGAGGCGGGGGGAGGAAAAGACTCGCATGGCGAGCCCAACCTCCCTCAATAAGTCCTCGGAGGGCAAAGCGCCTTCAGCGCTTTGTGCGGCCACAACGCCTGGGGTTCTGCCTCCGGGAAGCGTACGGCCATTCCCGTGAGGGTCTTCTGTTTGAAGATAGCCCCTGCGCCTCCTCCGAGCTAGGCCTGGAGGGCATATTCCTTCAATGGATTTGCCGTGGACTCCGGGCGAACTGGGAGGAGCTGCGGAGGCTCGTCTCGTCCCGTTCCCCGTTAGCTATTTTTCTGCAGGAGACCATGCTAGGCGCGTGCCCCTTGCCCACCATCCCGGGGTATAAGGATCTTGCGACCCCACCACCACTAGATAGCCGGGCTAGGGGATGCGCAGTTTACACCTAGCATGATGTCTCCGTTTTTCCTTTCACTTTAAATACTTCCTTTCAGGCAGTAGCTGTGCAGCTTCAATTGAAAAGGAGGTATACTATCATTTGTGCAAACATTCCACCGTCCGCTGACTTCGACGCGAGGGACTCCCGCCACGTCGTGGCACAGTTGCCAAGGCCCTTTCTCTTGCTTGGAGATCTGAACGGCAGGCATTTCCTCTGAAGAGATTACTCAATAAATCCGAGGGAACAAGTCCTTGATGATCTGATCGAAGAGCTTGAGATAGGTGTCCTAAATGTGGATGAGTTTACGCATCACTGCCCGAGAACCACTCCATTTTTTTGCCTTGATCTATCTTTGTGCTCTTCGGATGCACAGCCTATTTTGATTGGGGGGTGGTCGATGAACTCCATGGTAGTGATCACTTTCCTATTCAATTATCATTTTCAGGGCAACTGCCGCCTGAGAGCCCGCCTCGGTGGTGCTTGGAGCAGGCGCCGTGACCTGCATTTCAGGAAATGACTGAATTCTCTATCTCAGTCAAGGAGTTTAGGTCGGTAGATGAGGCCGTTGAGTTCTTCTCCGGCAACCTCATCGCCGCGGGCCTGACTACTATTCCCAGAATGTCTGAGGGTTTTGCACGCGACCACTCAAAAGGTGGTCGGCCGAGTGTAAGACGGCCCTCAAACAGAAGCGTTATGCCTACATGCGCTATAAGCACCGCCCGAACGATTTCACTGTCGCTGAATTTCGTCGGGCTAGGGCTAGGTTCCGGTATATTTCGAAGCACGCCCGCCGCTCCTCTTGGCGCGCATACGTGTCTTCACTTAATGGCAAGACCCCTCTGGCAGAGGTGTAGAGGCGAGACAAAAAGATTCGGGGCAAGTTCTCGCAGGACCCCCCTCCCATTCTCGAGGAGAATGGGATTGCAATCTCGGCCCCTGCGTCCGTGGCGGAATCCTTCACGACTGCTTTCCCCGCATTTTTAGGCGGGATGCTGCTTCGCTAGCATTCAATGCACGTCACGATGTCGTGGATGGTCGCCGGCTGGACTTTACCTGCAGAGGTGGAGAATCTGTCAACGACAGGTTTACTGTGAGTGAGTTGCGTTCCGCTCTTGCTTCGTTGGCGGACAACGCCCATGGTACGGATGATGTCCTGTACGCCATGCTTTGACACTTGGGTGAGCGAGGCATGGCTTTTCTGTTAGATTTGTTCAACAGGATCTAGAAGGAGGGTCTCCTCCCAGAATCCTGGCGAATCGCTACTGTACTCGCCTTTCGGAAACCTGGGAGAGATCACTCTGCCCCGGCCCGTTTCCACCCAATCTCTCTAACCTCTTGCGTGTGCAAGTTGATGGGGAAATTTGTAAATGTTAGATTAGCCTTTTTCCTGAGCAGCGGAAGCCATCTTTCTTCGGCATAGTGCGGCTTCTGCAAGTTTCACTCCATGTCGGACGCTCTGTTCCGACTGGAAATTGCCGTCTGAAGGGGATTGCCTTCGTAGACAACACTAGGCCACGGTGCTTTTCGATACCGCATGGCGATATGGTATCATGGAGACTCTCCACACTATGGGGGTGAGGGGACGGCTCCCAATGTTTATATCTGAATTTTTGTGAGATCGTCGATTCCAGGTACGGGTAGGAAGAGCCCTCTTCGGCCCAATGGAGCAGGAAGAGGGTGTCCCGCAGGGAAGTGTCCTCAGTGTCACACTCTTTGCCCTGAGCATCAACGGCATCACCTCGGTGCTGCCGGAAGATGTTCTCACTACGCTCTACGTGGAGGACCTTTCGATCTCTTTTGGCGCGGCCCAGATGCAAAGTCTGGAGCGTCGACTCCAACAGGCATTGAACCTGGTCTCTCGCTATGCCGAAGCGCACAGGTTTCGGTTTTCTTTGGCCAAGACTAAGATGGTGCAATTCTGCCGTTATCCACGGCTCCACCCGAACCAAGATTTGTTTCTTAATGGGTGTGCCTGGAAGTGGTTGAATCGCACCGTTTCCTTTGTCTGGTATTTGACCGACGCCCTTCCTGGGAGGCTCATATTCGTAGCCTTAAGTTCTCTTGTACCCGCGCCATGGATATTCTCCGTTCCGTGACGTTTAGCGCTTGGGACGCTGATAGGGCTACTGCAATATTTTTTTAGCGATCCTTTTTTCGTTCGATGCTCGACTACGGATGCGAGTTTAATGCATTCGCAGCCGAGCGTTTATTGCGGAAGGTGGACTCGATCCACCACACCGCCCTTTTATTTGCTACCGGTGCCTTCCGCACTTCCCCCATTGAGAGCCTGTTGGTCAATGCTGGGGAGATGCCACTTTCTCTACGCAGCGTGCATTGCATCACTGGCCTGTACGCGCGAGCCCGGCGCCTCCCTCAGTCACCTCCATCAGTCGCCAACAGCTCTCAATGCATCCGCAGCTGATATCGACGGTGCCTATGCCGCCAAGAGACGCCAGTCATACCCTAAGCCCTTTGGGTTTAGGGCAAGGAAACTCCTTCGAGAGCTAGGTATAGATCTCTAGAGCTAGGTATAGCTCTCGGGCCGGTGGTGCCCCTGGTTCTGCCCAGGACGCCACCCTAGAGGGTACCACATTTGGCTATTTGTCGCCACGCCTCTGCTTCCAAAGCTTGTACGGCGCCGGGAGTATTGCGTTCGACCTTTTTGTAGCACACCTCGTGTCACGCTGGAACTGTGCCAGTGTATATGGATGGCTCCAAGTCTGAAGAGGGGGTTGGCGTCCATGCCGTATCCCCTCTGTTTGAAGTCAGCGGGGCTCTACCAGGCGCTGCGTCTGCCTTCACGGCCGAGCTGGTGGCAATATACCACTTGGTATGGGAGATTACGCGACGTGCCCAGTTCGGAGACCGGATTGGGATCTATAGCGACTCATAAAGGGCCCTGAGTGCTCTCAGGGCATTTTAATCTCCGCATCTCCTGGTTCGCGATATACGTGAAGCCACAGTTTTGGCGAACCGGGTGGATCTCTAGATTATCTTCTTCTGGGTTTCTGGACATGTAAGAAATATGGAAAATGAGGGCGCCAAAGAGTCCGCGAGGACTCTGCGACCGGACCAGCGTTTCGCTCTTCCTCACACCGACTACATGGCAGGAAAACGAGCAGCTCTTCAGACTGCTTGGCAAAGAAGATGGGAGACGGTTGAAGGGAACTTAAAGAGTCGTGCCATTGCGCCGCGACTGTTCCCATGGACCTATCCCCCAATGCCACGACGGCTTCGGGTCGCTTTCTGTCGTCCCTGAATCGGACACACTCGTGTGACGCATCGCTATTTGATGGAGCGCTCGCTTGTGCCCTATTGTGACGACTGCGTCGTCCCCCAGACTGTTTGGCACATTCTTGTCGAATGCACCAGTCTGGGTGATCTTCACGCATGTTATCTGTCCCGGTACCGTAATGGGCGGGGTCGCTACCACCTGTTCCTTGTACTCGGGACGAGTGCGTGCACATTTACTGGTGGACTTGTTGACTTTGGTGGGAAGGCCGGCCTTCTTCCTATTATTTAACTAGGTTTTTTTTTTGGGGGGGGGTTGCTTTTGGTTTTTTTTCCCCCTTATAGGTCGCATGCTCCTGCGCCGGGGGGACCTCCCCCCGATGCAGGAGCTTGCTTACTGCTCGCTTCCTTTTCCCTTTTTGGGGGGAGGGTTGTTTTTTGTGTCTTTTTGAATTTTATTTTAAAGTAGCCTAGTACTAGGCAGGTTTTTAATACGGTGACTAATGCCCAAGTAGGCAGACTCCAGATGAGCTCTTAAAAAAAAGCCTTTCCTAAATCTTTTGAAGCCAGAAAGAGAGGTGCAGTAACCTTGTTTTGCAGACCCAGAGCTAAAGAATTATTTAAGTTTTATCAAAATTCGATGTGTGGGGTTTTCTCAATACTGGACCTTGTTTTCCATCCCTCTTGAATGATTCCGTTTCAGACGCACAAAGCCAAATGCCTAAGACACCTGACCCCGAGCTAAATCTCTCATTTATCTACTTAATATTCCTTAAGATGTGGATATGGTTATAAGTAGCATGCGCAATTTCGCTGCAGATGACATCTGGAGGTTTATGTGCCTTCCCAGTAACAATGCCTTTAGGAAGATCTGAGGCTGTCTTCCTACAAACTATCCGCGTGGGTCGTCCTCGTTAGTTTTCCA
Organism: Ceratothoa steindachneri; assembly: GCA_963969495.1. Lineage (NCBI taxonomy): Eukaryota > Metazoa > Arthropoda > Malacostraca > Isopoda > Cymothoidae > Ceratothoa > Ceratothoa steindachneri. The sequence goes on along the minus strand of OZ018318.1, from coordinate 129,131,213 downwards.
TTTAAATTCCAGGGAAAAAGAATGATATAAATGGCGATATTTCTAAAAATTAAAATATTGGACGTGGTATTGCTATACTTTAAAGCAAGCCTTCCCACCCCCCTTCCTCCTTAATGGAGACATCGCGTTCCAAAATATAAGTGGGCTTGGTTTTTAAGTGACCCACAAGACTGGCCATCGCCAGTCATCCTCCCTCATCCTTTCTATCTTGCCACTAAGCTTGCCGCAAGGTGGTGAAGGACAACCATGCCCTAAAAGACATCTGGAGGATACCATCCCCTTCAGGTTCCAACCCTCACAGTTGGGTCCCCTTCCCCCAACCCCCAAAGACCCCAAGAGGATTTCACGCTATATATCTTCCGCACAATTTCACTTCTTTTATCTTATCTTCATCACTTGCTTTATGGATCTCTCCTTAAAGACTCTGGATATTTATTCGATGGCTTTCGCTTTATATTTAAAAGATCACCACTAAGGTAAGCCTTATCATTATCAAACCAAATAAACATTACTAACGAGTGCCTTAATTTATCCAACCTTAACATGGAATGTATCTTTACACCTTTACAATCTTTATGAAATGTCGGCTCCTTTTTCGGCCAAAGATAAATCGTCGAAACTCCACAAGAATCATTTAACCTTGTTTTTTTTATAGCATGCTTTCCACTGTGTGTAGGTGCATGTGTGATAACCTAAAAGTAGGCTAATTTGTAATTCCATGATGGTCACAAGCGTTATTGCCCCCGCCCCCACTCTCCAAAATTAAAAAGGCTCCCAAATCTGGTTCATTTTCGGCTATTTTTTATTCTTCACAAATTTTTAATTGGTTCTGTCATTACAGCGTTTTAAAGCTTCGATTCCTTTCAACTCTCCGCTACCTAAGATGAGTAGTTATAATAAAGGGTCCTCTCGAAAATCTTCCTATCCTTTTCATAACGGCGATTCGAGCAAAGGAGAGAGCGCCTTTTCAAGAAGTAATTACTGCCCTTAATTAAATTTCTACTGTACTTAAATTAATAGGAAAGTAACTTAATTGTCTGACGAAGGCGAAACAAAATGATCAAGCCTGGATATATAACTACTTTCTTTAAGATAATAAAAACAAAAGATTCATTTTATCAATATCAATAAACCCAAATTAAGAATTTTTTAATGCACTTCTCTCCAATGGCATAAAGATTGGGGCGGAGCTTGTTATCCGGTTACCTGAAGTAAAAAAACGATTGATATAATGATACCTTTAAACCGACCAATCTTATACAGTATTGCGTCTACTATTATTTAATTATGCGGTTCATACAAAGTTGGGTCAATAGGTAGCTGTTTGTAGTAAAAGAAAATCGGGTATTGTCTGTATTATTCACGGATGTAGAAATGTCCATTTCTTTTTAATGGTAAATATATAAAAAGCAATATAAAAAAATTATATGATTAATAAACATTGACGCATATTAAAAATCATTTCCTGTAAATTCGGGTGAAAAAATTACAATACTAATTTGGCACCAATTTTTACCGCCATCTTGAAATGCAGTAGATAATTTGGGCGACAAAATTACCGCATAAAATTGCGCAGAATTTTACAGAGTAAGTGAGCATTATTTTTATTATATACCACTGTATATTGATTATTTTATTGCGTCATATTATTTTTTTACGTTTTTAGTGGTCAAGAACGAGAATTGCGGAACCAAATGGCTTACTTTTGAGAAAGCTTCGCATTTCTGGAGCACATCTGTGGCACTCGAATTGCAAGGAAAGTATGCCTGTGTCACCCAAAGTGCAGGATAGGTAGGCCCAGTGAGGAACTGCCACAAATGGGCACCCAGTGGATCTATGAAATCATGAAAATGAGTGCAAATGAATTAATGAAGTAATATGTCATGTAATAGATAGTGAACCAATGAAAAATAGAGAGTAATAATATATTACTATTGTATATTTATTAATATATATGAATAGATCAAAGCGGATCGCCAAAGAGTCTCTCACGCGGCCACACACAAACATACGCACGCTAGGACAGCTGCCAGACGGAGAGATCTCAATGATAGATAACAGGGACAAGCTGAACAAATACAGGATAATCTATGCCTTGACCGGTTAAAATTTCCGAAGAACTATGAAAGCCAAGCGATCTCTCTAATACAGGATAGGCCCAAAACGTGGGAAAATATGTAAGTTCATTAGTTACGTATAACTCTTGTAACTCCGCCCAACGAAGGAACTGACAAACATTCCTGATCTTTGGCTCCGCCCCGCCTCCAGGTCAAGTGAAAAAAGTCACACGCACCTTGTAGACGGGACACACACACACACACACACACACACACACACATATATATATATATATATATATATATATATATATATATATATATATATATATATATATATTAAACACACAGAGAAGAAGAGACTAAGATGGAAACGGAATCAGTCGAGTCGTCCGTCAGTATAGCTTATTAGCTATAGTGCTATTATTCGCGTTACTCCCTCCTCTCGTCCTTCCGTCGTGAAGTCCAGCCTGAACGTTAAGTAAACCCGAAGAAGGCCTTGCCATCGGTAATGAAATGCTCCTCTCCCAAGGAGGTAGACTCTGCCACCGGTGACCGCTCGAAGGAAGGAGAAGAAGAGGCCTAGTAAGTCTGTCTACCAAAAATGAAGAGTCTGCCACCTCAACCCTCGGTCAGGGCAGCATCTTTTAACTTTAACACTCACCCATACATCCAACACGATTTTTTTTTTTTCCCACGGGTTATGTTGCATAGTTTTGTTGCAGCGGAAAGCTAGGTTTTCGTTAACTTCCAGGTCACTACACCACACCGGGGATTTGGGATATTAAAAGTGCTGAATGTGAGAGAAGAGTATAGGATAGTGAGGAAATATTGTGTATGGTGTGTGTGTGTGTATGTGTTGATGAAATGGTTATGAGTAGAAGGTGATATATATAGAGGTGATACGTTGAGTATAATGATGATGATTTGTGCCAGGTTGCCTGACAAACACTTTCGTATTTTTAATTTATTTTGCCTTTTTGTCTGTAGTTTTTTGGTATTTTAAGCCTTCGAGTTTTTGTTATCGCTTGCTCATTTAAGCATTTGTATTCCTTGTTCTATTTTTTGTTGTTGTTTTCAGTTGTTTTATAGTATATATATATTATCTATTTATACTTTTTTCTTCTTCGGGTTTCTCATCATTATTTCTTGTTCATAGTCTCATGAGTGTGTCAATTTTGGTTTGTTCCATTTCGGTGTCTGTTTAGTTTTCGGTTTCAGTTGTCTATATCGGTAACTTATTCAGTTTGCTATTATTTTATTATTTATATCTTGGGATTATGTCTAATATTATTATTGTATTTTTTTTGCTTCCGTCAAATCGTTGTTTATATCTGATTTGACGGATTTTGTTGTCCGATACTGTTATTTTGTTTATTTCTTCCTAGAGTAGCGTTTTATCCAGTTTTACCCATAGGCCTTTGGCGCGTTTGTTTGATACTTTATTTATTGGTTCGAGTGCGTTTCTCTGGTGCAGATCATCTGATGTTATTCGATCTTGCCTTCTCTTGTTTTTTAGAAATCTTATGACCAGTTTTGTATTTTCTGGGCCTTTTTTTATTTACGTTTTTCTCAGCGTATGAGTAGGGATTATAGGTGGAATGAGGGTTGTGTATAGTTTTCTCTTATTCTTGTTTGAGAGGTTACGGAATCTTTGCAGTGCTGTTCGAGTTGTTTTTGCTTTCTTACACTTTTTGTGTTTGATAGGAGGTATATCCATTTGTCGTTAGTTTGAGTCCAGGAACTTGTCTTTTCGTGCTATATGGATACGCCTCTCCATCGACTCTAAGAGCGGCTGTTTTTCTCCGGCTTATAGGAATCAAATGGATTTTTTTTATGTTCGTTTTGATTTTATTATTTTTTTTCGAAGTCGCTTAGGTTCTTAATCTCTCTCACTGTCCTCTGTGCAATGCCTCTTGTTTTTTTTCTGTTGCTGGTGATGATTTATGTAGTCATCCACTAGTTGGATGTACATCGCACTCTCGTCTGCTCGTTGAGGTAGGTCACGGGTATATATTGTATACAAAGTTCGGGAGAGACACCCTCCTTGAGGGACACCTGCCTGTAATGCGACTACTTCTTCCCATTTGGCCGTCTTTGTGCAAAATAACATTTTTTTCCTTCCAGGTAGTGGCATAATATTTTGCATAGGTTAGGTTCTGTGTTAAGGCTACTAATTTTAGCTTTTAGGCCTGGTATCCACACCTTGTAAAAAACTTGGCAACATCGCGGAGTATGACATCCACTCTGTTGCCTCACGCTGTTTCGGTGGCGATCTTTTCTGTAATAATTGCCAGCGAGGTTTCCGTCCCTCGCTTGCTCCTGAACACATGACATTGTGGGTTATAGAGGTTGTTGGTTTCGAAGTATTTCTTTAACCTCTCCTTTAGGAGCTTTTCGAGAAGTTTCCTTAGTAACTCCAGTAGCGAGATGGGGCAGTAGCTTTCGATTTAGTGCTTCAGTTTGCCTGGCTTCGGTAAGATCATCTTTGTCGTTTTGAAGGCTTAGGGAAAATACCCAGTATTTAAACAGGCGTTGAAGATCTTTAAAAGTGTTTCATGTACCTTGATTGGTGCATTAATAAGATGTGCTTTAGTTATGCCACTGGGACCTGGTGCTTTTTGCTTGAATGATTTGACTGCTGTCAAGTATTCCTCCATTGTGAAGAACATTCCTTCTTCCGAGTGGGTGTCTTTCCTCGTCAACTCGTATGTATGTCGTGATGTTACCTTGCTGTGTTTGTAGTATTTGTATGACTTCTTCTTCATACTCCCTGTCGTAACCAAGGTTTTCTTCGGAAGAAATTGAGAATATTTGTCTCTACGGCCTTTGGGAGTGTTCTTGCAGTTCGGTGTTCCGTTGCATTTCCTTATTTGGACTGTGTTCCTCGTAATTTTCTGTATTAGGTCTAGAATTTCCTCGGATCGGTTTCTATGTCCATTTTCTCGATAATATTTTTCCAGACCAGATTTGATTTATCTTTCATTAATATTCCTACTTGCATTCTGATTTTTTTTTTTAGCCTGCAGGACTTTCCCCCTGTGTTACCCTGTTCCATAAATCTCCTCCGGAAATCTTTTGAATTCTTCAAAAAAAGTTATCTCATTTTCCCATCGCAGTGCAGGTAGGGTTCTATGTTTTATTGTAGGTGCGTACAGTTTATCAGCTTCCGTTATTTTTGCGATTATTCTTTGTAGTTCTGCTTCTATTTCGTTAGTTTCTTGGTTGATTAGGCTACTGATTTCTATAGAGCTTAGGTATTCTTTGTATTTAGCCCATTTGGTTTTGCGAGTGATTTTCTTTGTGGGATCTTTATTTGGATGGGAGAAGTGATTATGGTTGTAAACATGATTAGATGGTTGGATGTGGTTGCGGGTCTAGGTTCAGTGTAGAGTTTGAGGTTAAAATTAGGGTTGGTGAGAACGATATCTGACGTGGTAGAAGCTCTGTCGGTTAGAAATGTTGGAAAGTCTGGTCTTTCTCTGTGGGCCAGGTTTCTTCGCATCAATAATTGCAGAGTTTTACCTGTACCGTTCCGTATGGGCTATGTATCCTGTTTTCCCCCCATCTGGCGTTGAGGTCTCCGAACAGTATGGTTAAAGTTGGTCGGCAAAAGAGTTTAATGAAGTTGTTGATGGAAAGATACGGGCGCCTCGGGGGTTGGTATGTTCCAGCTACTACGAGATCACCTGTCGTCATTTTAATCTTTTCCCCAAGGTAGGATTCTTCTAGGTCTTTTATTTCGCTGTAATGGATCCCAGTTTTCACTCCGATCATTATACCCATCGTATCTGGTCTGGGTATGGTTTTTAGTTATAATCTTGTAATTTGGTATTTTGATTGTCTCAGTTTCCGTGTTGACTACGTGTTTGGTTAGTATTACAATGTCCGTATCTTCTTGTCTAATTATGTTTAAGTAAATAATCCGTTTGTGCATCCAGCTGTTAACGTTGAGCATAAATATTTTTTATCTTTTACTGATAAGTGAGCATGTTAAATTTAGTTCTTACTGTCTTTTCCTGTTTTTATTATAGTGGTTCTTGCTGGGGAGCGAGCGCGACCAGATCATATTTCCTTAAACTAGACCTTTAATATGTTGCAGCAGGATTCAGGGACGATTAAAATCATTCCCTGCTCGAGTGCATTATGAACTTCTGTTTCATCGGCGTCTGCATCGCAATCCCATTTATATTTTTCTTTTACAAGTCCGTCTACGATTTATTTTTGTTTGCAAGTTATAGGGAGTGGGATCGTGTGAGAACCTTATATTTTAATATTCAGTTCTTGAGTGTTTATTTTTGGTCTTTGTTTTTCTTTTTCGAGTATTTTGGCGATTTCTCTGGATGCTTTTGCAATCTATTCGTTGGATGTGTTTTCCTCAGTTTCTTGGTCGAGGTCCCTTTGAGTTTGTTCTTGATTCTCTGTGTTTCTTGTTCGGTGGATTTCATATTAATATTGTGAATTTCACTTTTTTAGACCATTTATTCAAGCATTGAGTTTAGTTAAGTTGCGTAAGATCCAGGCTTTGCGATATTCACGAAGTGCCCGTGCATTATGAAAAGTATGAGATATCGTCGCATATTTCCCTGTATGTTTACGGTTGTTGTTTGTAGTGCAGGTGTCCTTGACGTTCTTTTTTCTTACCTTTTTTATGCCCCGTAAGGAGCTCGGCGATTTGCCATCTTGGCCGCCGTGCTGACGGGATCCAGCGCTCCGTCCGGCTCCAGCTTAGCCTCTCTTCCTTCCTTCAGATAGCCTGTATTTCTCCCCTACTTCGTCGCTTTTCATAAAACCTCTCCCACAACTTTCTCTGGTCAGCCTCTAATTTCACAGGGTAGATGCTGACCTTCTTCTCAAGCCAACCGTCCCGGATCGGGGCTGAGGGGGAAGGGAACAACGTTCCCTAACCCCTGAGCTCTGGTTCGGAATGTTTTTTTTTTAACAACCTACTTCATCCCCACCCATATCTTCCTCACATCTCTTTTCCTTTCCTCTTCACACTCAGTTTTACGCCGCGTCTAAGGTGGAGCCGCCATGACGATGTACTTCCAGGGCCACCAGGGGGGAGGGGTGGTCCTAAATGGCAGCGCCTGGCTCTGCCAGGCCTGTAAGCACATCATGCAGTGCTGGCAACTGCGAGGTGATGAGCTATTGCGTCCCGTATAAAAAAAGGGTCACCATGCCCATGCATGCAAACCCAAAAAAAAACCCAAATCTCTACCTAATCCCCCTTGTACATCGACAGGCGCCAGATGGGCTCTATAAAATTTTTAAAAATGTACATCGACGGAGCCGCCCTCGGGCAGCTCCACCGAAAAAATGGAGGTCCTCCCCCCTGTGCTTGCCCAGGGGACCCTCCATATTTATTTAACCGGAGAAGAGGCTTACTCCTATCCTACGCCTAAGGGTGAAAGGGACTCCCCCTCACCCCCTTCTCTGGAGGTGCTTTCGGGCACCTCCCTAATTCCAGCGGCAGTCCCTCCTTTTCTTTCTAAGGAGACTGCCAAGAAAGCCAGCAGGCAGCCCATTGCCGACCGCCCCTGGTGTAAGCGGCTCGGTAGGGCAAACCCCCTTAGGGAAGAGAGGGAAGCCAGACCCCTTCGGTCGCTCCCCTCAAAAGACCTGCTGGCAAGAATACTTAACCTTGTCGGGGTCAAGGCCTGTGCCTCTCCACACCAGATGACTAATGACAATACTGCCAACGGGACCTGCGGTATTTGGGGAGGGGGGCCTAACTGGAGGCCGCCCCTGAGATAGACATGGTCCTTGAGGCAACCCAGCCTCAGATGGTAGGGACTTCCATGGGGGGAATCTGGGCTAGGCGCCAAGCCTTGAACCCGAATCCGCCCCTATGCAAGGTCCTCCGCAAACGGCTAGGGTTTCTTAGGTAGTACAAGGAGGGGAGGGATCTCCTCTGACTGGTGCCCCTACGACTACCAGGAACTTCTCCATTTCGGAAAAGGACCTGGCTGAGGCCGGTCCATCTCGCCTGGGGGCTTCTGCCGGCGGAGGTAAGAAGCGGGTTCATTCCCCGCCATCCTCTCCTAAAAAGAAAGAAATAACAGAAAATAGACTAAAAAGACGCGGGGCTCCTATTCATCAGCGGGGGCTGCGGGGACGGATGGGTCTGCTGCCACTTTGGCAAGGGACCAAGCCAAGATTGGAACATCCGGCCCCTCTGCCCCCACGGGTGCGGAGCCCCTGACTATAGCAAAGACTAAAAGTGCACAGGGTGGAGCCTCGATGACATCGGGGGCCCTCATTCAGAGGTTACCTGGCGTTTTCAAGCCCACTGGCTTCAAACGCTTCCTGGTTATTCGATCAACTGATGGCAGTATGTTTGCCAAGGGCAACATGATCCATCAGAGGAGAGCATTAGCTAGTGCAATTGGAAGAGATATGAAGGTGACCCGTTTCTCGGACGGAAGCCTTCTGGCGAACGCAGTGAATCCCGCAGAGGCGGCCAAGATAAGTGCTCTTCGGACACTTCATGGCACCCAAGGGAGTGTGACCCCGCACTCTACCATGAAATTTGCGAGGGAACTCGTTGACTACTTCATTGAGGACATCACCTTAAAGCTGGCCGAAAATCGGGCGGTCAAGGTTGAACGTGTGATGAGAAACCAGGGAGGGGCCTCGAGACCCACCCCTACACTCTTCGTTACGTTCGACTGTGACAAGCTCCCTGAGTCGTTACATGCCGGTTGGTACCACTACCGCGTGAAGGCATTAGTTCCACTGCCACGGCGGTGCTATTACTGTCACCGCTTCGGCCATACGAATCGTTCTTGTAGACGTGCAAAGTCGGGGTCACCCGAAGTCTAGGTAAATTGCTCCAAAGCTGCACACGATAAGTCCAAATCGTGTGTGGCTAAGTGTGTCAATTGCGGAGAGCCACAGCCGGCTTCTTCGAAGCAATGTGGTGCATATCTCCTTGAGAAAAAAATCCTGGCCGTAAGGCGAAACGGCAACGCTCCTCCACCATGTCATTATACTCACAGAAGGCAACACCCCTGAAGTTGGTCGCTAGGCCATCTTCCGGGGTTCCTAAAGCTGACCCACGAAAGGAGGAAAACAACAAAGGAGCTTTGGGTCCTTCGCCCACGCCTAGTGGTGGAGTTAGTGGCTCGGAGACGGTGGTTCCTCGAAAAGAGGGCCCCCCGCACCTGAAGCCCAACGCCCGCCTAAGGTTTCGAGGCGGGGGGAGGAAATGACTCGCATGGCGAGCCAAACCTCTCCCAATAAGTCCTCGAGGGCGACGGCGCCTTCAGCGCTTTTCGGCCTACAGTGCCCGGGGCTCTTCCTCCGGGAAGCGTACGGCCATTCCCATGAGGGCCTTCTCTTCGAGGAGGGCCCCCGCGTCTTCTCCGAGCTAGGCCTGAAGGGCATATTCCCTCAATGGATTTGCCGTGGGCTCCGGGCAAACTGGGAGGAGCTGCGGAGGCTCGTCTCGTCACTTTCCCCGTTAGCTATCTTTCTGCAGGAGACCATGCTAGGCGTGTGCCCCCTGCCCGACTTTCCGGGGTATAATGGTCTTGTGACCCCACCACCACGAGATAGCCGGGCTGGCGGATGCGCGGTTTACACCCGGCATGATGTCTCCGTTCTTCCTTTCTCTTTAGATACCTCCTTTCAGGCAGTGGCTGTGCAGCTGTACCTAGATAGGAGGTATACTATAATTTCTGCGTACATTCCACCGTCAGCTGACTTCGACGCGGGGGACTTCCACCGCGTCGTGGCACGGTTGCCAATGCCCTTTCTCTTGCTTGGAGATCTGAACGGCAGGCATCCTCTTTAGAGAGATTACTCAATAAATCCCAGGGGACAAGTCCTTGCCGATCTGATTGAAGAGCTTGAGATGGGTATCCTAAACGTGGATGAGGTTACGCATCACTGTCAGAAAACCGCTTTATTTTCTTGCCTTGATCTATCTTTGTGCTCTTCGGGTGCACAGCCTGATTTTGATTGGGGGTAGTAGATGACCTCCATGGTAGTGATTACTTTCCCATTCAATTATCATTTTCAGGGCAACTGCCACCTGAGAGCCCACCTCGGTGGTGCTTGGAGCGGGCGCCGTGGCCTGCATTTCAGGAAATGACTGAATTCTCTATCTCAATCGAGGAGTTAAGGTCAGTCGATGAGGCCGTTGAGTTCTTCGCCAGAACCTCATCCCTGCCGGCCTGAATACTATTCCTAGAACGTCTGGCCCTTTTTTACACCGACCACTCTCATGGTGGTCGGCCGAGTGTAAGACGGCCCTCAAACAGAAGCGTTATGCCTAGATGCGCTATAAACGCCACCTGAACGATTTCACTGTCGCTGAATTTCGTCGGGCTAGGGCTAGGTTCCGGTATATTTCGAAGCACGCCCGCCACTTTTCTTGGCAGGCATACGTGTCTTCAATTAACGGGAAGACCCCTCTGGCAGAGGTGTGGAGGCGAGTCAAAACGATTCGGGGCAAGTTTTTGCAGCCCCCCCCCCCTCCTGTTCTACAGGAGAATGGAACCGCAATCTCGGACCCCGCGTCCATGGCAAAATCCTTCGCGACCGCTTTTTACGCATTTTATAGCCTGGATGCTGCTCCGCCAGCATTTAATGCACGTCGGCATGTCGCGGAAGGCCTCCGGCTGGACTTTACATGCAGAGGCGGAGAACCCTTCAACGACAGGTTTACTGTGAGTGAGTTGCACTCCGCTCTCGCTTCGTGCGCGGACAACGCCCATGGTCCGGACGATATACCGTACGCCATGCTTCGCCACCTGGGTGAGCGAGGCATGGCCTTTCTGTTAGATTTTTTCAACAGGATCTGGGTGGAGGGTCCTCTTCCAGATTCCTAGCGAATCGCTACTTTGCTCGCCTTTCGCAAGCTGGGGAGAGATCACACTACTCTGATCTGTTTCCACCCAATCTCTCTAACCTCTTGCGTGTGCAAGTTGATGGAAAAATTGGTAAATGTTAGATTAGCCTTTTTCCTGGACAGCGGAGGCCAACTGTCTTCTGCACAGTGCGGCTTCCGCAAGTTCTACTCCACGTCGGATGCTTTGTTCCGACTGGAAAATGCCGTCTCCGAGGCTTTCCTTTGTAGACAGCACTACGCTACGGTGTTTTTCGAACTAGAGAAGGCCTATGATACCGCATGGCGATACGGGATCATGAAGACTCTCCACACGATGGGGGCGAGGGGACCCCTCCCAGTCTTTATATCTGAATTTTTGCGAGATCGTCGATTCCGCGTACGGGTGGGGCGAGCTCTCTCCGGCTCAAAGGAGCAGAAAGAGGGTGTCCCGCAGGGAACTTTCCTCAGTGTCAGACTCTTTGCCCTGAGCATCAACGGCATCACCTCGGTGCTGCCAGAAGATGTTCTCGCTACGCTCTACGTGGACGACCTTTCGATCTCCTTTGGCGCGCCCTAGATGCCAACTCTGGAGCGTCGACTCCAACAGGCATTGAACTGCATCTCTCGTTATGCCGAAGCGCACAGGTTTCGTTTTTTTTTTTTTGCCAAGACTAAGGTGGTGCAATTCTGCACCACCGGTCGCGAGGACTCTGCGACTGGACGAGCGTTTCGCTCTTCCTCACACCGACTACATGGTAGGAATATGGGCAGCTCTTCGGACTGCTTGGCAAGCCTTGGCTTTCTGTCGTCTCCGAATCGGACACACTCGTGTGACGCATCGCTATTTGATGGAGCGCCCGCCTGCGCCCTATTGCAATGACTGCGTCGTCCCCCAGACTGTTCGGCACATTCTTGTCGAATGTCCCAGTCTGGGTGATCTTCGCGCTCGTTACCTGTTCCGGTATTGGGATGGGCGGGGTAGTTACCGCCTTCCTTTGTACTCGGGACGAGTGTGTGCACATTGACTAGTGGACTTGTTGACATTTGGGGGGAGGCGGGCCTTCTTACTTTCATTTAACTCGGTTTAGTTGTTTTTTTTATTGTTTTGTTATTGTTATTGTTATTGCTTCCGAATTGTTATTTCTTTTTATTGTTGTTTTCTGTTTAATTTTTTTAATGTAGCCTAGAACTAGCCTGTTTGTTTACAGGGACTTATGCCTAAGTGGGCAGTCGCCAGATAGCCCCTTAAAAAAAAACACAAAAAACACACACCTTTTTTATGGACATTTCAAGTTTCTTTTTCTTGATCCGTTGTTTCTTCATCGGGCACGACATTGCTAGGGTTCTGTGTGCGTTCCTGCAGTTCAGGCACTTTTTTCGTAGTTCTTACACTCATTTCAGCAGTGACTCTGCTTGCACATTTTGAACAAGGTTTCCATTTGTACGGACATTCCTTTGGTTTGTGGTGGTCCAGAATGTCTGTCTTTCAATTTGGTCCGGGGAGATCTTCGTGCAGAAGGCAAGTAGGCCGTGTTCTGTGAGGTTGTTTGCCATTTCTTGTGGTTTGAAAAATTACTTTGAAGACATGTATGTGTTCTTTTCCGTTCTGGTTCTTGAACTTTACAACGTCTTCGATGGTAGCCAAATTTTTCTCCTTTTTCCAATTAAATTTTAATTTCCGTGGCTGAGTGGGTCCGACCCATGGATCGAGGCATCGGCAAATCACAAATCTCTTCGTTGTGACGTTTGGGGGTCTGCGTGGTGCGAGTCTGATTTTGGCTAGTTCTTTGTTGCCCCTTCACTTAAAAGGAATTCAAAGTCTTTCTCTGTGTCACAGAGCGCAACGTAACTATTATATTGGTCCTTCAACCTGAGTAATATTACGCAGATTTCCGCGTAGATGGTGTGTAGGATTTTTTTTATCTCTCGTGGGGTTTTCGTTCCCGGGGATGATACGAAGAAGAACCCGTATTTCAACAAAAAAACAAAACAGTGAAGCATGATTTTTTTTTTAGTATGCGCTAGTTTTTTTACCATCGAATTTTTTGTAATTTTTTTATAATTACCAATAAAAAAAGTGTATATTTCTCCACCTGTAGACTGCGTGGTCAGCTCATCGAAGTTTTCAAAATACTTTGAGGGTTCGACAATGTTGACTACCGGGATATTTTCACACTGAGTGAGAACAGAACGCGCAATCACGGCTTCAAACTTGAACTGAAGCGTTACAACCGCAATCTGTGTGGAAATTTTTTCACCTACAGTATCTGCGGTAAGTGGAATGCACTTCCAGTGGAAGTTGTCAACAGTGAATCTGTTGACCAGTTCAAGTCAAGACTAGACAAGGTCTTGAAAAGTGGCCGTTTAGGGACGCAAAACAATTGAGCAGCCTTGTGCCCGCTCGATTGCAAGTCCAATGGTACCCTCTTTGAATGGACCGTAAGGTCTCCTAGGGTACTTTCTTTCCTTGTTGTTACTCCTTGTTGTTACTATAGACAAGTACCAAAAATTCTCTCATAAGACTCGAAACTCCATTATGAGCAAATACCTATTAACGAGTTGAAGCGGATCAGAGGATTGATAATCCCACTGAAATGGTGTCTCGCAACCAAACCACTACTCTATAAGTTATAATTAAACCACTACCCCTTGTGATAGATAAGCAGCAAATGGGATCTATATATTTCTTGTATAGACGCAGAAATGGGAATAATTGCTGTTGCGAATGTTCAGGATTGTTAAACAAGATTTTGGTGTATCTTTAATACGAATAAGCGCAAGAGGACTCCCTGGAGGCAAGCGAGACGTTCCGACCATGCACAAGCTCGCTCCCTGGAGATGTTGATTTATGGTTTTAATTAAGGCGAGATAATAACTCATGGTAGTAGGTAAAGGAAGAGCTGAAAGCAAGAATGTGAGAAAGGCAGTTTTAGTTTACATCATTTATAGATCTACCGCTCATCCCCAGGTGGTAGAACAAAGGACTCTTATTTATTTATATTCGGAAAAAAACAAACGCGAGGATCTTTCCAAAATTAGAGAACGAAATACCCAAATCTACATTTTATGGAAAATCATCGTTTAATTTCAATGGGAATTTGAAGCTGATAATGTCCAAGTTTCATTTCATATAACAGCGAATAAAAAAAAGTTATTAGGAAGAAAGGATGCGAAGTAAATTACAGAACAAATAATATAGATGCAGCCACAGGCAGAAAACAACATAATTATCTCATAGACAATTGAACAAAATATTATTAATAATTATATCAGCACTTGTTCTGTATGACTGAAGAGTTCTCTAGTCGCAGGAATTTAATAATTTGTTGCATTGTTTGGGGGTGATTATATTGCATTTTCTTCCAATATTTCCCAGAGATATGCAACATTCGACAATTTGCGAGCCATAACCTTCTCACCGAGTATCTTTCTTTGGTTTTCTATCGGGCCTATTTCAGGGCTCTGCGCAGGCCAGTTTATCACCTCGATAATGTAAGCATCCAAGAATTGCTTGACTGCATATGCCGTGTGGCTAGGACCATTGTTCTGCATATAAATCCAGACTCACTTACTCCCGATGGTCAGAAATGGGCAATTACATGCTCCTGAAGCTTTTTCTTGTATACTGCGGCGTTTACTTTGTCGTGTAAACGGACGAGTTGAGAGACTCCGTTGATTTAAAACAAGCCGTACACCATATATTTTCCACCTACAAATTTAGAAGTCTTTTTTTTGTGCATGTGGAATTCAATCATCTACTTGGTCAAGGATTTACATACTTTTTCCCACCCGCTCCGAACAAGTTAAATTTGCTTTCGTTACTAAAAAAATCTTTATTCATTTTTATGCACTCAATTGGATGGGCTAAGTAGCAAAGGCCAACCTATTCACTTGTTTATTTTTACTTATCAATTGGTTTCTTAACCAACCCTCTCAATCGACGTGAAATAATCTTGCGAGACATTCACGTTCATGTTGTCGACAAGGTGAAGTGAATTAAAGGCTGCTTTTTCAAATCGGTCCTTCATCGATACTCCACAAGTAGGTAGGGCGTACCCTGTGCAGAAATATAAGCCTTGTAATTAGAAGAGCAGTGCGTTTCCCCACTCTGTGTAAGCAGAACTTTATGCAACTTCAGGCATAGCCTTGCCGCTCCAATGCCCGTAGTCGTGCATGCATCCCCCTACCCCTCTGCCAGAAGATCTGTGGCTTTATATCTTTTTTCTCACTTAATATTCACCACTTTTCTTGCAGATCTCTCTTCACTAACTTTCTGGCCAGCAGTAAGTTACCTTGTGCAAACTGTTACACCTTTTGCCTGGATGAATGACGTCCTCCCGGCACAAGAGCCAGCAAAGAAGTACTGGCTCACTGAATTGACTTCGACTCTTTAGTCCTGCCTGGTCAAGCTGGTGAGTTTCCCAGATTCTTATATACACTCCTTTTATGCTCTGGAAAACATTAGTATTTGCATAGGTAAGAGTTGACATATCTTTGAAAAACGTCATATATCTGTAAAACAAATCGTTGTTGTCCTAATTATGAACTGAAATATCTGTGAAATATCTATCGAAAACATAGTTGTTGACATATTTATGAGCGTAAAAGTCACTGGAAAATATCATCGGTGCCATATTATTGAGCTTAATTATATCCGCAAAAACATGGTTGTTGCCATAGCTATGAGATGAAATCTCTGAAAAAAATCGTTGTTCCATCAGTTATGTGCTGAAATAGCTCTGAAAATTATTGTTTTGTAATATTTTTATAAAATAAGGTTGTTGCCCTAGTTATTAGGTGAAATATCGATGGAGAACATCCGTGATATCATATACCTGAGCTGAAATATCACTGGAAAACATCGTTGTTGCCATAGTTATGAGCTAAAATATCTCTCTAAATTTGAGTCGCCAACTAGCCAGCCCTACAGTCTATTGATGACCACCCGTCTGTTCTCTGAAGATCTTTTTATGAGGACCGCTTGTATTTCCTATAAAGAGGTTGTATTTTTAGAACGATATTGTGAGAAATACAATACGGTTCCCCTTTGACAAGTGAGGACGAGAGTGAAGAATTTCTGGAAGCAGATGATGATCTAATTCTTCAGTTTATTCATAGACAGGAAATACTGCACAACCACTGATAAATATAGCCCCCCCCCCCCCCCCACACACACAATTCTGCCCAGAGCGATATAATATATAACTTAAGAGCTCCACTCTCCAACCAGAGCACCCCAGCGGGTATGGCTTAAGC
Organism: Ceratothoa steindachneri; assembly: GCA_963969495.1. Taxonomy (NCBI): domain Eukaryota; kingdom Metazoa; phylum Arthropoda; class Malacostraca; order Isopoda; family Cymothoidae; genus Ceratothoa; species Ceratothoa steindachneri. Next base: position 129,115,064 of record OZ018318.1, on the reverse strand, counting down.
TTCGCTCTCACACCGGAACACCCCAGCTTAAGAGTTTTATGGACCCCTGTTTAGAGCATGTGTGCCTATATTCTGCCTAGAAGGTGTGAGAACAATGGCCGCAAATACACTAATGTTAGAAAATTCATCTAAATTTGCGTAAGAAACCTATTATTGAAGAGCCCATCTATTGGCATGAGTGACATTTCCGGCGGGATTGTCGTTGTATTCCCCGGGCCGAATTGAGACGTAAAACGGAGGTTTGAGTTTTAGTGAGAAGGTGTACATAGTTCAGGTGTAGTCAACCGTAGACAGGCCTATATTGTATTGAAAATATTAGCTTTTCTACCAAAGCTTAATTAATGTTATATAGACACTTAACGATAGAAGGATAAAAGATTCTCTAGGGGCATGGAAGTTGGTATTATTATGGAATGGTTCTAAACCTGAGACGCCGTACAACAAAAATCATTATTATTGTAGAAGCGACTAATAAAAGATATGAAAGAGATATGGAGGCTATGAAGACAAGTTATCAGGGTAAGGTGGCATACTATAGGTAAAAATAGGTCAGGAGTTTAAGGAATTATTGATAAGTAATGGTGTGTGGGAGTAAGAAGGTGAATGATCAATGAAAGAGGCCAAACGTTAGGCAGGAGACTTGTCCTGGGAAGGTGACGTTAAATCTTTCGTATTAAATTAAAAAATAAGGTACGGGAACTAATGATCACACGATTGCCCACATCAACACTATGTAAATACTAAGTAAATAATTTTGTTTACTTTCTCAGCTGCCCTCGTTGTTTTAAAGCCTTTACAGGCATTTTTTTGTTGTTTTTTGTTTCTTTGTCCCTACTCTCGCATTTGCATTATACTGGCAAACACGATTTTTTTTTGCATTGGGGATTTCAACGGATTCTAGCTGTTTACGGTGCTGAATAAAATCTTTCATTACTTCTTGTCTATCACATCATGTTTTTAACTATGTTGCATTCGAAGGTAGTAACAATGAAAGGTACCTAATTTAGTTACTATATTTAATCATGCATTAATATTTAATCAATAGTAAACTTCCATTTTGGTGACAATCTCTAATGTACAGCATCCGGAACATCCTTGACTAAACTCAAGCAGTGATCTGCCATCATGTTTAAGTCCAAGCGACTTTGATAACCTTCTTTCATCACTTTACTGTGTTGATAGAAATGTTGACCTAGCTTACATCTCAGGTGAGTGTGCAAGTAATGCATCTCTATGCTCATTCTGCACCCGAGCGCTCGCAGACTAAGAAGAATCTCCTACACAATCTCTTTGTAGTTGTCATCTTTTTTGTTCCTCAGATAATCGTTCACCACATTAGTGAAAGCATTCCACGCTCGAGCTTCGACAGCCTTGATCGTCGTAACGAATCATGTTACCTTAAGAAATGTTTTAATGAGAGGTATGTCGAATACCCCTGATTTTTCTTCTTATCGCCAAGACTCAGAAAGATGGAACATTGTAGCAAAAGAAGTCTTCACAATGATCAAGAGCTTTAGCAAACTGTTTCATTAGACCGAGTTTGATGTGGAATGATGATCTTTTCCCGATCAATTAGTGGTTTATTAATGATGTTCCTATTACCAGGAATCAAACTTCATCTTGGTGGCCATTACTTTCTCACACACTACTTATTACTAGCTCTACCGTCCCAGTAGCATAGGAAACAAGAGTATTTGTTACCCTAAAAGGAAGTTCACTATTTTCAAATCCACACAGATCAACCATTCATGATCGCGGTACTTCAATCGTTAAAGTACAACCCTTATGTATCTAATCTTCCTTTAGGGTTACTGAGTGTCTTATATGGATAGATCAATAGACGTTCCCATTGTGAAATTAAACACATTTTAAACTTCTTTTCGAAATGCTCATAAAGTCTCTGCACTCACTTGAATGATACGCAGGCAATCCTATAGCAAGAAGAAGCCCTTTACAATCATTGCAACATACAGGTTGACCATCAGAATGCAAATACTTTCTCAGTTTTACCTCTCCGTTGTGATGAAATAAGACATTTGTGTCAGGTTTTAGAAATTTTCTCAATTGCAGTCTGGAAGCCAACAACTCACCAGATTGTTTTGGCAAATTCAAATAATCGGGCCAGATCATTCAATTTAGGCTGACTATACAGAGAAGGTTGATCAGAAAACGAATCCAATGGCTTATACTTGGAATCACTATCATCGTCTTTAGATGAAGTAGGAACTTCCTCATTAATCCCTGAGAGCTCAGTAAAAAGAGGTAAAGGTATTTTGTCCCAATGAAGCAGTAGCCGTCTAGCCAAGGGTATGCTAGGGTGTGATCGAACGGTCTGAGGCCGCATTGCTTCAGCCCCTATCACATGTTGAAACACATGCTTCCCCACGTGTATCGTGCGAGAGGAAGTAGAAGGCACGTTATCGCCCATCATAGCCAATGTTTAATCAAGGAGGTTCACTCTCCGGTTCGCCTCCATGCATCGATCTCGCCAGATTGAGTTAGGCTTATGGGCAGATAAGATATTTTCCCAGGCACCACCGGGAAATTCCATCGAAGTCCCCTACCCCATTGGCCCCTACGCGAAGGGACTGGCTCCGGCTATTTATACCATAGCATTTCACATTTGAAGCAGATCCAGATTATCTTCGCGGGGCATCAAGCCGATCCGGTCTTACTTGTGCACCCAGGAAACTCTATTCCGAGAAACCCCTCATGGTCCAGGAGAAGACAATATCCCTTGAGTGCCAAGGTTCGTGCCCTTCGAGACGCCAAATCTAAAGGCCCCCCTGTTGTTCAGAAAGAGAACAGCCATTGTTCTTTGAGCCCGTTCGACAAAAAATTGTTCTCACCCCCCCTGTTGTTCAGAAAGAGAACAACATTAAAACAGCCATTGTTCGTCAAGCCCGTTCGACAAGAAACGGTTCTCGTTCTCTAGACATCACGCAAGGATAATTTAATTCTCCCCTTTTTTAACTTTCTTCAAGAGAACGCTTGGTTACAACAATAACCTCCATTGTTCATCTAGAACATCTTCGATATCCTGTCACAAAGATCGCTCGTACTTCCGAGCCCCAATTCGCTCTCACTTCTCGAAGACAGTCCTTCCCCCCCTCGTTAAGGAATACCCCCTGAAGAACCCCTTCTCCTGGAAATCGCCAGTTGGACCGAAGATTCCTTCCCATCGCCTTCCTCTGCACGACAACCTTGTAATTACGTAAGCTAAGCATTACCTTTAATCATTTAACCTTTTGTCAACGCAACTCTGTGCTTTAAGCGGTTTAGCGAACCATTCCCCCTTTTTGTTTGTTTGCCGTTTTAAATCTCTCCAAATCTTAATCATCAGATTAGTCAGATATTTCCATGACCTTTTTAATTTCATGTGTTTCTCCTATTTTTAATCCCCGTTTATGTAAACATTTTCCGTGTGTTGTTTGATAGTTTAATTAATAAAACTCTATTTTATTAATGTTAGCCATATTATTTATCCTTGTGCTCCGTTCCACTTCTTAAGTATATTGAAGATAAATAAGCCTCTCCAGCCCCTCCCCCCTTCTTGAACTAACCTCGGTCATCAGATTACTACGCACTCGAAATATAGAATACTCCCTTAATGAATAGTTATATATAGTATATCGTCGGAAGCCTATTGTCTGTTTTTCTTATTGGATCCTTTGACATTTACAAGGGAGAAGTAACAGTCAGCTACGTGGTTTTCCTTTGCATTGTTTGGTAATAGTTTGCTTAAAAATGGGATTATTAGTCTGGTTACACACCTCTGTAAAATAAGGAAGCACAGTGAATGCCCTCGTTGGGCCTTGATTCTTTGCACTAAGGATAAGTGCTAAGGTGAGTAGGGCACGGGTTATGAGTTTGTTGCACGGCTGTACGTGTTTTTATTTACTTGTACACACTCTTTGAACCATATATCAGGTTTGAACGAAAGTAATGTTCGATTTTAAGGTATATATTAAAAATGGAAAACCTAATGACTATGGAAATATTTACTCATAAACACAACCTCCCTTCCTAGAGCCTCATCACATCTGTCAACAAGCTTATAAATGCCACGCTTGAAAAATTCTCTAAGGTTTAAAGCAAATTATGAAACCTTCTCGTTTTCAACCTCCTCTCTTGACTTCAACCTAAGACTATCCAGATGATTCTGTAATTCCCTAAACAGATAATAATCAGAAAGAGAATATGGAAGATGAAGCAATATTGCCCAACCGAGCTGCTCTAAGAGAAATTTGATCATTCAAGTTATGTAACCCAAAGCGGCTTTCAAAGGACGAAGTTGATTGCAGTATAGATTAGCATTAATTGTTTAATTGCTGTCTAAAAGTTCTGAATTGACAATTTCGCCAATATCCCACCATACACTCAACATGATAGTTTTGGGATGAAGTCCTCCTCTCCGTTGTTGAGAAATTCTGCTTCCTCGACTGATCCACGAACGGTGGCGTTAACGTTCTGATAAAGGATCCACTTCTCATCACTAGTAACAAGTCTGCCAAACAAAGAGGGTACCTGAAGGTGTCATGATATCAATGTCTCACATCAACCAACAGGATGGTGCAGATTCGCCGTGCACATTTATTGGGGGACCTATTTTCCAATCACTGGAACCTTTCCAATCCTTTTAAGTTGGTGAAGGACAGTTGTATGGATTACGTTAAATTGTTAAGGAGTTTACGAGAAGTTGTAGCAGGATTTGCTTCCAACTCTTCGAAATCTAGTTCTTTTGCACGGCCTTCTTTTGGTACTTCTTTTGTACTGAAATCTCTACTTTGGAAATGGGAAAACCACCTCCTGGAACTGTTTTTCATTTACTGCATTATCACCATATGTGATTTGAATAGATTTTGCCGCTGTATTTGCATGTACCTTTATGAAACTTATAGAATAAAACATGTCTAATGTGATATGTAGATGGGAGGACATAGGAGTGAATACCGATGATTATAAACAATTTTTTTATAATCTGAAAGAAAAAGGTATAAATTACTCATTGTACAGTTCATAAATGATAAGAAGAGGGACTACTTTAATGAATAAATACGATCTAAAACTTTATTCTATAAATTCGGATATTACTTTCGTTCCAACATATTTCTCTATGTTCTGCATATGCCTGTGAATGTGGCTGGTGGGTTATCTATCGATTAGCTCGACTACGATATAGCGCTTTGGGCTATTTCTTAGTCGTTCCTGTGTGCAATAACTGGTAAAGGAATACTTTTATTGGTCATCGGTTTTCTATACAACCAAAGGGTTCTGAGGTTAGAAAGACACAAGTTCATGCGGTTGTTTCACGTGCGTATATATCTGTATAGTATGACTGTTTAATTGCGCACATGGAGGAATAAGTAAGTAACAACCCATACTGGTATTTACCCCATTTAAATATACACGTACATCGAGCGAAGAGGAGGAATGGAGTAATAAATAGTTGGAATAATGAAAGAGAGGAAAGCGAATCAGAAATAAATGGACGGGGGATTACGGAAACGGGAGAGGGTGTTAATCTGGTGATATAAGCTTTATTCTTATATAAATAATTATTGATAAGAGGGGAGGAATGGAAAGAAAGAGCAAAGTAAAGAGAAGACTGGTGAAAAGTACATGAGAAAGAAAGTACATGAGAGAGATGGAGGGAGAGAAAAAAGAGAGATAGTGCGAGGGTGAGAGAAAGAATGCAAGAGAGTACTAGAGAAAGAGAGGAGAATATAAGAACGTCGTGATGACGTCATCGTATTAAAATGCTCGGGGGGAGGAGTACACTTACGGCTACAAACTTTCTTATTCCTTGAGTATGCCAATGAATATGTTGGTCTAGGTTTGCATGTGCATGTGTCGTATACATCTGAAAAGCAAAATAAAAGTAGAAGCTTCCTATAACATTTTTTTTTTAAATATCTAAAATGGCGATCATATACGGTGTTGCAGAAGTGTTGAAGGGGATCCGAGAAAGTGAGAACATCTAAGTGTGACCTCGTTCTGGATGACTTGGGGTCAGGATGCAACGTGATGACAGGTCTCTACGTCACATAAGCTTCGGGATCGTATGAAAACTGCAGTCCAGCTGTAACATGAATGGATAAAGTGGCCAGGTAAATGCATCCGTCAACACATGTCGTCACAGATTGTATGCACACGGCCTGAAGTCGTGTAAATCCCACCAGAAGTGGCTGAGCAACCTTCAGCAGAAGCGACGTCGACTGGTTTGGTTACATGCTCCCCTCAACTGGACCACGCGTCAAGGGAGACGTGTTTTATGATCCCACGAGTCCACGTTCTAGTTGTTCTCGATCCAAGGCAATGTTAGAATCGGCAGAACCCAAAGGAGCTGTGGAATCGAGAGCGCATAGTGCCAACAGTAAATAAAGCATGGTGGCCGCCTCTAATGGCATGGAGCTTTATTGTTAAATTTAACGGAAGGTTGTCCAGCAGTTTGTGATACCACCATAAATTCAGAAAAGTACCAAGGTGTCTTGAGAGATTACATGCTGTGATTTATCCAAAAATGCCCGAATTGAGATTTTCCAATAGGACAATGTCCTATTTCACAAGTCTGCGTCTACCATATAGTGGTTACGAGACAGAAATATCACGGACTGGCCACCACAGTCTCCAAGGCATTTATATGACTCCCACTGGCAAACCTCTGGCAGGACCTGAAAGAGGCCACAGGACCTCATCAGTCAGCTCCAATGAACAACTGAAGGCAGTCATCACCGAGAATTAGGCCAACATCACAGCCCTCAGGTGCCGCCCCCTCGTGAAGAGAAGTCTCGAAGAATAAACGTTCTCATCAATGTCAAGTTACTCTCGATAGGCCATATCATATTTCTCTTTGATCATCTATCTTTCTTTTGATCTATCTATCCAATCATATATCTCTGACAATCTATCTTTTTTCATCTATCTATCCTATCATATATCTCTTTGATAATCTATCTATCTTTTCATTTATCTATCCTATCATATATCTCTTTGACAATCTATCTTTCTTTTCATCTATCTATCTTATCATATATCTCTTTGATCATCTATCTTTCTTTTAATCTATCTATCCTATCATATATCTCTTTAACCAGCTATCTTTCTTTTCATCTATCTATCCTATCATATATCTCTTTGATCATCTATCTTTCTTTTTATCTATCTATCGTATCCTATATCTATTTGATCATCTATCTTTCTTTCCATCCATTATCTCCCCAGCAAGGGGTGATTTGCACTTAACCAACCGGGATGATTCTTTCTTTGATACAAGCCTTATGTGTTCGGAGGGAACATCATATTAAGCTTATCTCTCACTCCAATCTTGAAAGGGAATTAAAATGTTCTTATCGCAACATGGGGTAAGAATGTAATCATTTTATAAGTTATTCAGCATTTTTTTTCATGTTTAACATTATTTTATGGATAGAAATCAAACAACTCTTTGAAGTTATTTATATTTAAATATATATATATTTTCAATTTAATAAGTAATATAATTTCATTCACTTTTTACCACGTCTCCTTCTTTCTGCTAACTTTTCAATACCATGTCTAGATCAAATCTTTGATTTTGATTTACAAAAGTCAGTTATGGTTGTTGCGACCTCTTCAGTCGTTGACATCTTCATTCTATTCATTTGATTGACTGAGCCGAGTGAATATGGAGGAAGACTCATTATTTCCCAATTGATTTTTTTTTTTGTATCCCTTGTGAAATGAGGTCGCGTTTTGTCTTGCTGAAAGAACATTCTTCTTCTATTGATTAATTCTACCCCTAATTATTCAAGAACTACATATAGCAGTACAAATGAGCACAATAAAACTTTTTGGTGATAGTCTGATTCTGAGTAAGAAGTTCAAATTGATTATGCCATTCATATCCCACGAAGCACACAAGAGAATGGATAAGTTTTACTTCACAGATCAGCATAGCACAGGAAACAATAAAATAAAAAGTAACAAACCTCTTATACAAGTACACCATGAACACGGCTTACCGAACAGAAGAAAGACTAATTAAGGAAATTATTAATTGATCAATAAAGCCTAAAAATGCAAAATAAAATATATCGTTAATTATATATTATCAAACTAAACGAACCAACAGCCTTATCATGAAAAACAACAAAGAACCAGCTGATATACGAGTATAAATGCAACCTATTATTGGAATGACAGAAAAAAAATTATCACCTAAACAACGGAGCCCCAAAACTTACACAAGTCAAAACCATGGAACCGTTTTACCTAAGCAAAAAAATTATGCGAGACAACATTAAAATTATTGACTTTGCACCAGATCGCCGACAATTACTTCTCCTAGAAGCCATCTAAGTCACTTCTCACGGAGTACTACCAAGGGGTAAAATTAATAGCAGACTTACGAGGGGTATTTAATCTCCTCCTATCTAAATTCTCCCCCACCTTCTTTTGACGTGACCGCGCATTTGACCTTCATCCCTAAGCTTACCACTTTCGACCTTGTCTTACCTTGCTCACAGGTTTGTTAGTACGTTCGCACTAGTCGATTGCTTTGTTTGTATGTAAGTGCGTCCATTCTTACCTTACCAATGTGCCATATCCAGGACATCGGCAACCAAGGACTTCCATCTTCCTTTGTCCCGCGTAGCTCTGATGAACTGCTCGCGCGACGTTCCAGTCCATCCATGTATTTTTCTCTTGGCCTTCCTCTTCCCCTTCTTCCCCCCACCATTCCAACTACAACCAAATTTTCCATCTCTTCTCTACTCATCACATGACCCAAGAATATCAACTGTCTTCTACTCATCCTCTTCATCAATTCTCTCTTCTCTCCTACAGTTCGCAAAACTGTTTCGTTCGTTCTTCTTGCTATCCACGGGATCTTCATCATTCTTCTCCAGCACCACATCTCCATCGCCTCCAGTCTCTTCACCATTGCTGCTGACAATGTCCAGCTTTCCACTCCATACAACAAAGTTGACCACACTTGCGGCTTTATTAAACCTTCCCTCGTTTTGATCGATATCTTCCTGTTCACTAATATATTTCAATATTTCCGAATGCAATCTTTGCTATTTTTATCCTTCCTATGATTTCACTGTTGCTTCTTACATCCTTCCTCACCACACTTCCTAGGAATCTGAACGACTCCTCCTGCTTCACTGTCTGGTCTCCACAACGTAATTCAAATCTTGGCACTAGTATATTCTTCGATATAGCCACACACTTCGTCTTTCCTACAGTAATTTTTAGCCCTTTGTTCTCACTTTCTTCTTTTACTTCATTGAATATTAGTTGCAACTGTTGCCTTGAATGAGCTATTAGTACTGTGTCGTCCGCGTATCTTAAATTATAATTGATATTACATCCTCCTATTCTTATCCCTTCGTATTCTTCAATATTCTTCATTATCACCTCACTATATAGTTAGAAACGGTCTGGTGACAACACACAGCCTTGTCTTACTCCTCTTCTAATTGCCTGGAAGTCTGTTTCTTCACCATCTATTCTTGCACTTGACTTCTGTGCCCAGTATAAGTTCTTAATCACTTTGTATTCATTTCCATCTATATTTTTCAAAACTTCCATTAAATCCACGTTTCTACCTTAATCAAAAGCCTTCTCATAATCAATAAAACAAACATATAGATCTCTCTGTTTGTCTATTATTCTTTCTGCCATTACTCTCAACATAAATACTGCATTGCTTGTGCCTTTTCTTTCCACAAAACCACATTGTTCCTCAGATACTTCTCGCCTTATTTTTTACTCTTATTCTTTTTAGTATTACTTTCAGCATGATATTTGTTATTTGGCTCATTATGCTGATTGTTCTATGCTTTTCACATTAAAGTATTCCACATACTTTGAGAATTGTCATGAAAACTGATTTGCACATTTGTTCTGTTATCTAACCTGAGTTGTAAACTTTGTCTGCTATTTGAGTTATTTACCTTACTACCGTGACGCCAGAAGCTTGTTGTATTTCTATCATAACGTCCTCATTTCTTGCAACCTTTCCTCTTTTCATATCCTTCATTACATCTCTTATTTCCCTCTCGAGGATTTCTGGACTTTCTTTTTCTCCTTCGGGCAAGTCTTCTAACTCTTCTCTCCCATCATGAAATAATTCTCCATGTACTCGCTCCATCTCTGTTTCACCTCTTCTGTTCCCATCACCACTGTCCCATCTTTCCTCTTTACAGCACTGTCCTTGTTCCATTTTTTTTTCTGTGTACCTCTTCACATAGTTCATGTATCCCCTGTTTCTTTCCTCCATTGCATTCTCAGTGAATTTCTGCTTTTTGATTCTGTATT